>CM076572.1:814027637-814372872 GCA_034641835.2 Pinus albicaulis | reverse complement strand
TTTTCACTTGTTGCACCTTTAATTTCACGTGGTTTGTGCTACATGCGGGGTCATTTTTAGTAACTTTTTAAAATGGCGGGCATCATAACGGTCGCGTGGTCTTTACCATCATATAAATTCTAGGTTCATGCTTTTGACACCTCTAGCCTATATATATATATATGAAATATTATAATTCAAATGTCAAATTAGCTGTGTATAGTTATCACTACATATTGACTTATTATGAAAACCTCACCACCTAAAATTATCAGCAATAAAGAGAAAGGCTTTTTCTCTTGTCAAAAGCCTTTTTTTACTCATGCCAAAGATTTCCTTACAACCTATAAATATGATCTTTAAACCATACTTCAAAAATATATATAATAATATTTAAAACATATATATAATAATATTAGATTTTTTTATGAGTTGAAATGAAAATTTTTAATTAAATATTTACTAATTTATATTAAATAATATTAATAATTCAATTTTTCAAATCCAACTAAAATTATCGAAATATATTTAAAAAATAAAACATTTAGAATATCCTAATTCTCATCAGGTTATTCTGAATATCTGGAGTGGTCGCGTCTAGGTTCATATTATCCTCAATCGAAGAGATAAATATTATATGCAGTCTTTGCTAAGAGATAAAGATTATATGCAGTCTTTACTAGGACCCTCCAAAATAATATGATGATCCCTAAACCTTAAACCTATAACCCCTTAAACCCTAATTCCCAACCCATAACCCATTCAACCCCTTAAACACCTAAACCTCTAACCCATTAACCCTTGACCCCTTAAACACTAATTCCTAACCCTTAACCCATTTAACCCCTTAAACCCTAAACCTCTAAACCCTTAACCCCTAACCCATTTACCCCCACTAAACCTCTAAACCCCTAACCCATTTAACAACCTAAGCATGTAAACCTAGCTAAACCCTTAACAACTACCCTAACTGGGTTAACCTAACCCATTTAAGCATTATTCAAACCCTAACATAAACCTATTTAATACATAACCCTTGACCCCTTAAACCTAATTCCTAACCTAAACATGACCTAATTTCCCAACCTAACCAATTTTACACAGCACTATTCAAACTAACCCATTTGTTGTGGTTCATTACCAACGTAACCCCTAACTAACACCGCAATCCATCTTTGTAATCCCTAACACCATTTCTTAAACTTTATACTTGTTATTTCGACATAAATCGCTTACTTCTTCTTTAAATAGCTAATTCCCAACCCCTTACCAATTAGACACCCTAAACCCCTAAAAACCTAACCCATTTAACCCCATTAACCACTAACTTCTAACCCCTAAAATCCTTAACTGCTAAATCCCCTAACCCCATAAACCTCTAAACCAACCCTAACCCATTTAACCCCCTAAACCCAAAACCTATAACCCCTTAAACCCTAATTCCCAACCCATAACCCATTCAACCCCTTAAACACCTAAACCTCTAACCCCTTAACCCTTGACCCCTTAAACCCTAATTCCTAACCGCGCTAACCCATTTAACCTCCTAAACAAAACCCATTTAAGTGTGGATTCCATTTAACCCCCAAAACCCTAACCGCTAACCCCTAAAATCCTTCGCTGCTAAATCTTGTAACCCCCTAAACCTCTAAACCTATACCCCATTCAACCCCCTAAACCCTAAACTTTCTAAACCCTTAACCCCTAACCCCTTAAACCATAATTCCCAACCCATAACCCTTGACCCCTAAAACCCTAATTCCTAACCCCTAAACCCTAAACATCTAAACCCTTAACCCCCAAACCATTTACCCCTACTAAACCTCTAAACCCCTAACCCATTTAACCCCTAAACCCTAAACCTCTAAAACCTTAACCCCTACCCCTAACCCATTAACCCTTAACCCATTTAAGCCCCTAAACCCCAAAACCCCTAACCCCTTAAACCCTAATTCCCAACCCATAACCCTTGACCCCTTAAACCCTAATTCCTAACCCTCAACCCTTAACCCCTAATCCCTTAAACCCTAATTCCCAACCCCTAACCAATTCAACACCCTAAACCCCTAAAAACCTAACCCATTTAAGTGTGGATTCAATTTAACCCCCAAAACCCTAACCCCTAACCCCTAAAATCCTTCAGTGCTAAATCCCCTAAACCCCTAAACCTCTAAACCTGTAACCCATTTAACCCCCTAAACCCTAAACCTCTAAACCCTTAACCCCTAAAACCGTAATTCTGAACCCCTAACCAATTCAACACCCTAAACCCCTAAAAACCTAACCCATTTAACTCCATTAACCCCTAACTTCTAACCTCTAAAATCCTTAACTGCTAAATCCCCTAACCCCCTAAACCTATAACCCCTTAAACCCTAATTCCCAACCCATAACCCATTGAACCCCTTAAAAACCTAAACCTCTAACCCCTTAACCCTTGACCCCTTAATCCCTAATTCCTAACCCCTAACCCATTTAACGCCCTAAACCTTAAACCTATAAACCCTTAACCCTACCCCTAACCCGTTAACCCCTAACTTCTAACCCCAAAAATCTTTAACTGCTAAATCCCCTAACCCCCTAAACCTATAAACCAACCCTAACCAATTTAACCCCCTAAACCCTAAACCTATAACCCCTTAAACCCTAATTCCCAACCCATAGCCCATTCAACCCCTTAACCCTTGACCCCTTAAACCCGAATTCCTAACCCCTAACCCATTTAACCTCCTAAACCCTAAACCTCTAAACCCTAAACCTCTAAACCCTTAACCTCTAACCCATTTACCCCCACTAAACCTCTAAATCCCTAACCCATTTAACCCCTAAACCTTAAACCTCTGAACCCTTAACCCCTACCCCTATCCCATTTAAGCCCCTAAACCCCAAAACCCCTAACCAATTCAACACCCTAAACCCCTAAAAACCTAACCCATTTAAGTGTGGATTCCATTTAACCCCAAAAAACCTAACCCCCAACCCCTAAAATCCTTCACTGCTAAATCCCCTAACCCCCTAAATCTCTAAACCTGTAACCCATATAACCCCCTAAACCCTAAACCTCTAAACCTGTAACCCATATAACCCCCTAAACCCTTAACCCCTAACCCCTTAAACCCTAATTCCAAACCCATAACCCTTGACACCTTAAACCATAATTCCTAACCCCTAAACCCTTAACCCCCTAAACCCTAAACCTCTAAACCCTTAACCCCTAACCCATTTACCCTCACTAAACCTCTAAACCCCTAACCCATTTAACCCTTAAACCCTAAACCCTTAACCCCTACTCCTAACACATTTAAGCCCCTAATTCCCAACCCCTAACCAATTCAACACCGTAAACCCCTAAAAACCTAACCCATTTAAGTGTGGATTCCATTTAACCCCCAAAACCCTAACCCCTAACCCCTAAAATCCTTCACTGCTAAATCCCCTAACCCCCTAAACCTCTAAACTTGTAACCCATTTAACCCCCTAAACCCGAAACCTCTAAACCCTTAACCCCTAACCCCTAAAACCCTAATTCCCAACCCCTAACCAATTAGACACCCTAAACCCCTAAAAACCTAACCCATTTAACCCCATTAGCCACTAACTTCTAACCCCTAAAATCCTTAACTGCTAAATCCCCTAACCCCCTAAACCTCTAAACCAACCCTAACCCATTTAACCCCCTAAACCCAAAACCTATAACCCCTTAAACCCTAATTCCCAACCCATAACCCATTCAACCCCTTAAACACCTAAACCTCTAACCCATTAACCCTTGACCCCTTAAACACTAATTCCTAACCCTTAACCCATTTAACCCCCTAAACCCTTAACCTCTAAACCCTTAACCCCTAACCCATTTACCCCCACTAAATGGGGTAAATGGGTTAGGGGTTAAGGGTTAAGGGTTACGGGTTAAGGGTTTAGAGATTTAGGGTTTAGGGGGTTTAATGGGTTAAGGGTTAGGAATTAGTGTTTAAGGGGTCAAGGGTTAGTGGGTTAGAGCTTTAGGTGTTTAAGGGGTTGAATGGGTTATGGGTTGGGAATTAGGGTTTAAGGGGTTATAGGTTTTGGGTTTAGGGGGTTAAATGGGTTAGGGTTGGTTTAGATGTTTAGGGGGTTAGGGGATTTAGCAGTTAAGAATTTTAGGGGTTAGAAGTTAGTGGTTAATGGGGTTAAAT
Source organism: Pinus albicaulis (assembly GCA_034641835.2). Taxonomy (NCBI): domain Eukaryota; kingdom Viridiplantae; phylum Streptophyta; class Pinopsida; order Pinales; family Pinaceae; genus Pinus; species Pinus albicaulis. The sequence continues at coordinate 814,368,718 of CM076572.1, read as the reverse complement.
GGGTTAGGTTTTTAGGGGTTTAGGGTGTCTAATTGGTTAGGGGTTGGGAATTAGGGTTTTAGGGGTTAGGGGTTAAGGGTTTAGAGGTTTAGGGTTTAGGGGGTTAAATGGGTTACAGGTTTAGAGGTTTAGGGGGTTAGGGGATTTAGCAGTGAAAGATTTTAGGGGTTAGGGGTTAGGGTTTTGGGGGTTAAATGCAATCCACACTTAAATGGGTTAGGTTTTTAGGGGTTTACGGTGTTGAATTGGTTAGGGGTTGGGAATTAGGGCTTAAGGGTTTAGGGGTTAGGAATTAGGGTTTAAGGGGTCAAGGGTTATGTGTTGGGAATTAGGGTTTAAGAGGTTAGGGGTTTTGGGGTTTAAGGGCTTAAATGGATTAGGGGTTAACGAGTTAGGGGTAGGGGTTAAGGGTTTAGAGGTTTAGCGTTTAGGGGTTAAATGGGTTAGGAGTTTAGAGGTTTAGTGGGGGTAAATGGGTTAGGGTAAGTACAAAGGTTTATGTTTAGGAGGTTCGTGGGTGGAAGTTAGGAATTAGTGTTTGGGGTCAGAAGGGTTTCATGAGTTAGAGGTTTGGGGGTTAGTGGGTTATGGGTTGGGAAATTAGGGTTTGGGGGTTATAGGTTTAGGGTTTAGGGGGTTAAATGGAGTTAGGGTTGGTTTAGAGGTTTAAGGAGACAAGGGATTTGTGATTAAGGATTTTGGGGTTAGAAGTTAGGGGTTAATGTGGGGTTAAATGGGATTAGGTTTTTAGGGGTTTAGGGTGTTGAATTGGTTAGGGGTTGGGAATTAGGGTTTAAGGGGTTAGAAATTAGAGGTTAAATGGGTTATAGGTTTAGAGGTTTAGGGGATTTAGCAGTGAAGGATTTTATGGGTTAGGGGTTAGGGTTTTGGGGGTTAAATGGAATAAACACTTAAATGGGTTAGGTTTTTAGGGGTTTAGGGTGTTGAATTGGTTAGGGGTTGGGAATTAGGGTTTAAGCAGTTAGGGGTTAAGGGTTTAGGGGTTAGGAAATAGGGTTTAAGGGGTCAAGGGTTATGGGTTGGGAATTAGGGTTTAAGGGGTTAGGGGTTTTGAGGTTTAGGGGGTTAAATGGGTTAGGATTGGTTTAGAGGTTTAGGGGGTTAGGGGATTTAGCAGTTAAGTATTTTAGGGGTTAGGAGTTTGGGGTTTTGGGGTTTAGGTGCTTAATTGGGTTAGGGGTTAACGTGTTAGGGGTAGGGGTTAAGGGTTTAGGGGTTAAATGGGTTAGGGATTTAGAGGTTTAGTGGGGGTAAATGGGTTAGGGGTTAAGGGTTTAGAGGTTTAAGGTTTAGGGGGTTAAGGGGTTAGGGGTTAGGAATTAGGGATAAGGGGTCAAGGGTTAGTTTTCTGCAATAACATAATTCTCCAATCCCATACACTTCTGCTTGGAATGTCACACTTAACATTCATTTCCTTTTCGGATAATATTCTTTATCCCCTTACATCCATACCTAGGAAAATAAACTTCGTTTCAATTTAATCTTGTGAAACTAAAGTGGAATATAGGAGGACCCATTCCAAGAAGGGCATCTCACTCAATGTTCAAATAATATTGTTCATTCCCTTACATCCATACCTAGGAAAATAGGCTTCCTTTCAAGTTAATTGTGTGAAACTGAAGTGGAAGATAAAGTGACCCATTCCAAGAAGCTCATCTCACTTCAAAAATTTCTCGAGATTTCCAAGAATTTATAACGATATTAAGGTGCTATGCATTGTCTCCTTTATCACCTCATTGCATTTAGTCAATTGTTTTTAAATTTAAATTTATTCATTAATTTCAAAAAAAATATTATATAAATTATATATAGTTGTTTTTATTTTGATTTATGTTTTAGAATTTTATTTTATTTATATTAATATATCAATTAGTTTTATATAAAAAAAAATTTATTTTTTTATATAACATTGATATTACAAAATATTGTAACAAATTTTATTTAATTAAATCTTCATGTATTTTTTATCATTAATAATAATAAAATAATTTAAAATAAAATTATAATTTTATTATTTTATATCATTTTTTAATTTTAATAAAGTACTCTTTAAATTATATAACGTATCAATTCTAAAAACTTAAAAATTTTTGTGTTTTATTATAGGAATAAAACTCTCGTCCGAAAGTCTTCCCGAGAGTTTCCGTCAATAAAACTCTCGGACGAGAAAATGCATAACTCTCGTCCGAGATATTTTTAACTCCGGTTAAACCCAATAAAACTCTCGGTCGAGAAATAGAGTTGACTATTTTCTCGGACGAGAAATTAAAAATTTCTCCCATATTCTAGCCGTCCGCCAAAAAGTGTTTCCCAACTTCGCGATTTCACCCTAACATTTATCAAAAACCACAAGCATTGATTAACTATCTTATAGATTTATGTTCAAATGAAGGAGAATGGGTTTTGGATTTATTCTCAGGTTCAAGTTTTATTATACAAATTTAAATTTAAATATTGTCTTTTTTACTTTTTATGTTTCCATACTAATTTTTTTACTTATTTTTTCTGTGCTTGATGATTAGGTACAACACTAGCGTGTTGCCTACTAAAAGGAAGAAATTGCATTGCCATTGAGAAAGACCCAGTGCAATGCAAATTTATTCAACAAAGAATTAATGCTCTTAAATTCCTTTCAGATACGAAGCAAGAAGTTCGTTTGAGGAAATGAGATTTTAATGAATCATGTGTGGCAAAAAAAAGCAAAGGAACCTCAACCACCATTATATGGAATGATTGGAAAGGGACACTTTGGAAGATTTGCTGACATGAAAGATCCATTAGAAGATGACAATGATCAAAATGAAGAAGAAAATGTTGCGGAAGAAGCCATCAATGATGTTCTAGATGATGTTAAAAATGTATTAGTTGATATTGTTGATGATGTTTAAGTTATGCTTGCAAACAAAGCTTATTTTTTAAAACTATTAATCAGTTTTACTTGTAATGTTTAGACTTTGATATTTTATGAGAACAACCATTTTTTTTTGCAAAAAACATGTGATTGCTATTATTTTTTGACATAAAATTCAATAAAAATGTTATTTTCTTAAGTTTTTTTATTAAAATTCTCCCAAAACATTAGTTTATTTAACATGTTTTTTCCAACAAAAAGTCTGTAAAAGTGTATTTTTTGCAATGTATTTATATTGAAAAATTGTATTTTTTTGTCATATGGTTCAAAATATTGGTTTTTTAGCGACAAATTTTTGATGTGCATTGAAAAATTATTTAACAATACATAAACATGTAGAAAATATAAACTTTAGAATATTGACCATTTTTCCATCTTTTATCTATGTGAAAAAGTGAAGATATTATTACAAAATTTTTATTTTTTTTTAAATATTTTTTTATTTTTAAAATACAAGTACATAAATGCGCTTAAAAATAAACATCTCACAGAAAAAGAAGACATTAGAAAATCTAGAGTGTCAAAATCAATCCTATAAAAAAACATTGGTGATAATACACCACCACTATTCAAAATCGACATAAAAAACATCACATAAAAAAATAATAATAATAATAATTAAAAAACAAAAAAACAAAATGAAAAAAACTTATAGTGCCAAAAACATGCTCAAATTTTTTTTTCTTGATTCTGCATTGCCATTTTTTCAAAATCAGGGGTTTTTCTTGATACTTCAAAAAATAGGTAACAACGAGGTTACCTAGTTCATCGGTAACATTGTTCTATGTGGAGGTGAAATTAAATGGTTTGAAATATTTCCATGCTTAATGCAGCTATGGCAAGCCATTTTTGTTATTCCAGCGAGTAAAACAGTATATGAAAAAGGCTTTTCAAAATTAAATCGAATAAAAAACGATTATAGATCAAAACTTTCTTTAAAAACATTGGATGTGTTAATGTCTCTCTCAGTGCACCTCGTGCTCTAAATGAGGTAGATTGGAATGTTATTTATGATGAATGAAAAGAGAGGAAAACTCGAAAACATCTTCCACTATGAGAATAGATTGAAAGAACTAGTAAGTTTCAGTGTTTATTGTTTGAGATGTACAATTATTGGAAGTCTCGGCGTTCCAAAAAAGTTTTAATAGAGAATAGAACAATGATTTGGTCAAATCTGAAAATTATAAGCTAAAACTCCATTGATACCTCTTATATAAACTATAATTTATTTTTAATTTTATAAATAAAACCTTTCATATACTTTTAATATAAGTATTTATGTTTTGTCATGTTTTTCTTATTTCAATGTCATTAAGATGTAGTGATTTCTATATGTTTATTTTTTGTTCCTATTTTAAATTTATGAGAGTGACAAAATATTATGGGATGCAATTATATTTCAGAAATCTTTTAGAACTAAAAAAAGCCCTTTAGGGATTGGGATAAGCTCAAGTTATCTTAATATTGATTCTCCAAATTTGCATCCACTTTTGGAGTCTCCTTGTATTCCCACCAATGTTGGGGGTACAATATCTTTTGAAAGTGAATCATCAACATTTGCCATGGATCAACAACAACATGTGATCTCCTTCTCCACTCCAAGTTACACCAACAATAACCAAGGTTTTGGGATGCCCCCTAATCAAGAGCAGCGAACCTGGGTTCCATTTCTTCTGACATGCCATATTTCACATTTCTACAAAATATGCTAATGGGTATGAATTCCAAGTGTGAGGCCTACTCTATGAGTATTCAATTGTACAAACTCTCTACCACGTTGAATAAGAAATATAGTCAATATGACATTGTTTTGCGTGCTCTCAACTTCAATTATGGAAACTCTTCTCCAATTTTTCTATTTGGGAAATCAAATATGAGGAGAACCTTTCTTCCCAAAGTAAAACCACAGGGTACATTCCATTCAACCACAAGAAAAAACCAAAATTTGACATCTATTATGAATGGTGAAGGTCGAAATCTAAAACTTTCCCAAATCAATATCAACAAATTTCTTGTGTTACCTTTCAAAATGACACTTTATCCTATCCAGCCTCATGCACTTGACTTCATAATTCATATTCAAAGTTTGCCAGGCAATTCTTGTAAATTTGCAAATATTTATGTTATTTTAAACCATTATCTTTCAAAAGTTCATGTCTTGGATGTTGAAAATGAGAAAAAGACTTTGCTATGAAACCCACTGGTGAATAATTTCCAACACAATGACCACTCCCAAGACATGATTTATAAGTAGAACATATGTACTTATGAAGCATAGAAAGATATCCTTGATGCATTGTCAATGTTTGGCTAGGGTTAGTTTTGGAGAAAATGACTCATTATTCTTAGAATGGTGATTTTCAATACAAGTAAATGCCAAAGAAGAGATATCGTCATGTGACATAACCCTATTAACAAAAGTGAACGGGGAATGATGATTTATAATAACCCTATTAACAAAAGTGAATGGGGAATGATGATTTATAATATATGGCATACTAAGTTGTCAGTGATTTTGACTATTTGTCTTTAACATTTAAAGATGTTAAATGCCAAACTTACAGCATGATGGCTTGGCATCATGAGCTTGACTAATTGTCCACCATGCTAATAATTTCATTTTTGTATTCATATCTGTAAACAACATTTCAAATAAATAATAAAAGTTCTATACGCAAAATCTAGACCTCCACACCGCTACTCCTTGTCAAACAAAGTCAAAATTGCATTACACACTCTGACACATCAAAATCTCCTATATCCCAGTGGTATCCATCCAAATTCTTATAATAGTGTCTTCAAGACTTATGTTGACTTTTCCAATGAGAGATTTAAGCAATGCAAGATGGAGTGTCCACTGTCGTATATGTAACAATCTTTTATTAACATAAATATTGATGGTTTTGTCTTTCTCAAAATGAAATGTAAAAATAATATATTGTGATCCACTGAAATGTTTTTTTTTTTAAGCTTTTCATCATGGAACAGCGACTTAAATATATGCCCTTCTAATTGAAATTCGAACCTGCCCTTCTAATTTGATCAATGCGCAATAGGTCAGCACAAACTTTCGAGAGGGTAAGCATAAGAAGGGATTAACATCTTGTAAATTCTTATAATAGTGTCTTCAAGACTTATGTTGACTTTTCCAATGAGAGATTTAAGCAATGCAAGATGGAGCGTCCACTGTCGTATATGTAACAATCTTTTATTAACATAAATATTGATGGTTTTGTCTTTCTGAAAATGAAATGTAAAAATAATATATTGTGGTCAACTGAAATGTTCTTTTTTTTAAGCTTTTCATCATGGAACAACGACTTAAATATATGCCCTTCTAATTGAAATTCAGCCCTGCCCTTCTAATTTGATCAATGCGCGATAGGTCCGCACAAACTTTCGAAAGGGTAAGCATAAGAAGGGATTAACATCTTGTAATGAAGTAGCCTAAGCCGTATGTTTTCTTATTTGAAATTATAATTATTATTATATTTTTTTTCCATGATTTTTAGTGTTGTTCATATTGAACTTAATATACATTAATGAACTTAAGCTACTCTGTATTTTTTTAACCAACAATTTTTTTAATTAATCAATACAATTAATTAATCTATATTTGTTTTAATTAATCAATATAATTAATGAATTCAATATTTTTAATTAATCAATATAATTAATTAATTCAATATTTTTAATTAATCAATACAATTTAATTAATCTATATCTGTTTTTATTAAGCAATATAATTAATTAATCCATATTTGTTCCTTACATCTTACTTTAGTATAATTAATTTATATTTAGAACCTAAACCTTAATTTATACTTAGAACCTAAACCTAAACCCTTATTCAGATGAGGAAAATTTCTATGTTTGTTCCTTATCATGGACATCTTACCTTACCATAGTTAATTTATATTTAGAACCTAAACCCAAACCCTTATTTAGAATAGGAAAAATTACATATACTGTAATCATTTACCAACATAAGGAAATACTTGGCATCAGTGATTGATGCAGTTTTCATTGATCCACAAAATCTGCATGAACCAGTTGAAGCACTCTTTGCGCTCTCCAAGCTTTGTCCTTCATCAAATGGCGCTATGTTTTGCAGACCATGAAAAATACATGTAACTCTTTGCGCTCTCCAAGCTTGTCCTTCATCAAATGGCGCTATGTTTTGAAGACCATGAAAAATACATGTAAAGTATAAATGGATTGTAATTTAAATTATTTTTTCATAGTTAATTAATCTCTGTTGTTCATTATCATGGACATCTTACCTTACCATAATTAATTTATTAATTTATAAATGGATTGTAATTTAAATTATTTTTTCATAGTTAATTAATCTCTGTTTGTTCCTTATCATGAACATCTTACCTTACCATAATTAATTTATTAATTTATATTTAGAACCTAAAACCCAAATCCTTAATCATAATTAATTTATATTTAGAACCTAAAACCAAACCCTTATTCAGACCAGGAAATTTTGCATATATTTTTTCATAGTATATTTTTTCAGAGTATGAAAAAATATATGTAAGGTCGAAATCGACGACCTTACCATAATTAATTTAAATTTAGAACCTAAACCCAAACCCTGATTCAGAAACAGGAAAATTTGCATATATTTTTTCAGACTATGAAAAATATATGGAAGATATAAATCGATTGTAATTTAAATGGTGCAACATATACGATCCAATGCTTCAAAATTTCTAAATATATTTATATAATCAAAAATACATTCAAATAATTAATCAAAATAAACTTGAAAAAATATAATAAACTAAAAAAACATTAACATAGAAATGAATAAACTAAAAGTGCCCTATTGCATTTAATAGAAATAAATAAACTAAAAGTGCCCTCATTTAAAAATAGAAACGAATAAATAAATATACATACATCATGTGTTGAACTCTATTAAAACCTACATCACAATAAATGACTAAAAATCAAAATAAATTTGAAAGAATATAATAAATTTAATTTACCAACCAGTACAAAATATATTAATAAAAACAAAAAACATTAACATCCTAAAAGTACCCTATTCCATTCCATTTAAAAAAAGAAATGAATAAATAATAAAGTGCCCTAATTTAAAAATAGAAACGAATAAATAATTATCCCATACATCATGTGTTGAACTCTATTAAAACCCACATCACTATAAATTACGGCAATTACTCATTTCCTGACAAAAGTGAATCGGCTCAAACATCGGTACGACCTCATTTATATCGTCATTAATAACATTGATTTTTCAGTAAGAATTTTATCTTTTAGGAGTTGCTTTAACAATAAAATCTTGACACCTAGCATACGTATTATGGGATCCCATATTATGTATGTACTTCACATTTTATGTCGGAGTTGCCGTCAACAATTTCAAGAAATATATAGAGGCTTAAAAATAAATTTTATGCTGTTCCAGTGACGTGAGTTCATTGTTTTAATAAACGATGAAATCTTTAAAACAATTCCAAGAAATATCCAGATTTAAACAATTATAAGTTTTAAAGAATCATTGTTTAAAGATTAAACGATCAAATCCTGCATAGATACTATGTAGCGTTATAGCTGTGTTTATCCCGAAGGCCGAGGCACTTAAGTGGTGTCGAGAGAGGCAAATATATAAGCATACAGCATTTAATTTTTGTATCTTAAATTGCAAAGCCAAGATCTCAAGGAGATTTCGTAAAGCAGTAACTTGCTTCCCTCATTAACTCCCACATTAATGAGCCGTTTCATACAGGATTGGTCATAAGCGATCAACAGGCCAAACTGTACAGCAGCAGCACCACAGGCCGTAAAAGATTGTGCAAAATACAGCTTCCTGGTATTTATCCTCGTGTTTCTGACCAAACAATCATATACTTATTAAAGCCAATATTGCCGTACAAGATGCCAAAAATTGATTCTGCTCAGGCTATCTCAGCAAAGAAGTATTCCGTAAAGCGATGTGTACAGATTTGTATTTAATGCCGGAATGCCTGTAAAACCAGTGTTACAGAGCTTGTACTCGAACAAGATTTTACACCTCGATAGTTACAGTTTGCTCAACGCAGGCAGGACAGGAGCTTTATCCATCCTCGACGTAGTTTTGGGTTAAGAAATTAGAGAGAGCTACGAGCACAGAAAATTTCGATCAGAAATATTTTGAACACCGAACACACCTGGGAACCAAAATATTTGCGGTCATATGGAGTATGGCAACCGAATCGTTGTAAGGATCTTAGAAAAACGATTTTATACAGGCTCCGATCCAAAAATTTATATCCAAAGCATTTTAAACAGTAATTTGAAGACCGACTTTCAACCATTGCATTTGACGGAAGCCACTGCTAATGGATACCGGAACGTGTTAGCATACTGGAACGATATGCTGCTCCCCGCCTTCAACATCTCACCATCATTGACCAAGCAGTCGTTGTATTTGATGCGCTTGAATATTTTAGGGTTTATCATTCGCGCTGAGCTGAACCAACCGCAGCTGAGGTGGATACCTGATATGGGACAGCCTGTCGCGCATGTATTCACAATTTGTACGGTGTAGGTTGGAATACCGTTCGTCATTGGAGGCGTGGCGCCCTGATAGACTGCGATGTCTTCCTTTGAGCACGTCTCGCCGATACGGTCTGAACGAATAGCTGTAACAGTACAATACAGACGCTGTCGGTTAAATTTGGGAACAGTTCTGAAGACTTCGGTAACAAACAACTAAAGTACCTTGCAAGTCTCTATGAATTTAACCTACCGACGTCCAAGAACCTGCGGCTTTTAAAGCTTGAATTATTATTTCCATTTCCTGCTCCCGCCATCTGTAACGTCGGATTCAATCCTCTGGAAATCACAGGCGAGAGTTCTGCACCTGAGATTAAAAAAACACAAATCCGTCACCATCTACGGCCTTCAGAAATCTCGAACATTGACATAACTAAGATGAGCAATTTAAAATGTATCTGCACACCACAATCATTGAATATGTTAAAAAATTCGGAATCGACAATAACGATGTTCAGACTCGAAACTTCGAATTCAAAGGAAGATTTTGAATGTAGCCTATAGTACACTAGTTAAAAGATCCCTCGGATCGAGAAACTCTGACCTGAAATAAAAGTTGAGAATATGCAGACACCAAAGAACATCGAAACGGCATTTCCATAGAAGCCACGGCAATTAACGACCGGGGAAGTCATGGCCATGAAAACTGCTCAGTCCTGCAGAATCTTTAAGCTTTACTCCACGAATTACAGTGCAACACAGTGCAGAAGTCGTCGTGTCCACGGATTTAACGTAAATTCAAGCTTACAAAGACTAATGTGCTGGAAGAAAACCACAAAAGCACTGGACATCACACATCAAATTCATACAATTCAAGTCAAATTCTAGACTCATAAGAGATTCTTTTTTTTTTCAGAAGAAAAAAACCGCTGTTATATATACTGAAAATATATATTGAAATTCTGTAGGTTAAAAAATACAAACAAGCTACAGTCTGACGTAAGTTCATAAAAATCTAAAGATGTCACAAAACATTTGTCCCGCTCGAAACTCTTAATCAAATCATAAGGAAAACTAAACAACAAATTCATATGACTAAAAGAAAATTCTAGAATCGCAGGGGCAAAAATTCTTAGAATCGTAAGGGGAAAATCCGAAAGCTACTTAATTCTAGACCGACCAGGGCTAATAAAATTGAAAGCACATCTAGCTAAATAAAATAAACCTAAGGCAAATATAAATCTTATGCTTTCCGCGCGGTCGTCAAATAACAGAAAAAAGTAAATATTGAAAACACAAAGCCAAGAGCATTCACGTTCATCAGTAAACCTCCAGGACTAGACACAGCTGCTACAGTCAGGCATTTAAGTTAACAAGTCCGAGAAGATGTTATCATTAAGATTTCCCGGCTCGAAAAGCAGCAAAAAATAGAGGAACCAAAGGAAGAAATTTAACACACAGGGAGGAAAAAAAAAAAAAAAAAAGGAAAAAAACAACAGTGATCTCATAGTGAAAACCGGAATTCCACCGAAAACCTCCCGCACATCAAAATCACCAAAATACAACACTGTAAGCCACATGAAACCTGAAAAATCCTGCAAAATAATCACACAAGCTCGAAGACATACCTCAAACAAACCGATATTTTCTGTTCGCATCAAAGTTCGACCGGAAATTCAGTCCGTCACCTCTACTAAAAACGATGTGTACACTCAGGATCACAAACAGAAGGCACATTAAGGAAGAGTAAATCCAGGAGATATTTTATAACCTTCTCTTCTCAGCATGTCACACGGAATATCAAATCCTATCATTAAACCGTGCGCGTTACTGCCCGATCCAGAAAATGCGCTCATGCAATGCAATCGAGTCCCTGCGCAGAAACCCCACCCCGCACACCACACCTTCAATCTACATGATGCAATTGAAAATGGAACACATCTTAATCATAAAACCAACCACCAACCCACTAATAAGAGCCGAAACAGCCATAAATGCATCCTCGTCGCAATTTAATCCCCGTCCTTTCAACGTTTTGTTCCTTCGTCTGTCTCGAAATTCAGCCTGGTGACCAAACCCTAAACAGTCGGTAACCACAGTGATTTAGAGAGGCTTACTCTAAGTGCGGTGGCTCTGACGCCTTTAATTAGTTCGAATTTAACCCTGCAAACCCTAAGCGGACGTAAACGTGGGCCCCGGGTTCGTGCGACGGACGGAGCTCGGAATAACTCACCGGACGCCGACTGAGCAGTCCCAAGGACAAGGACGGCCATCGCCATACCTCCGACATTGCATTTCTAGACTCCGCTCCTGCGAATGATGATAGCCGCCATTATTAATTAATCTTCTCCTCCAACGACTTCACCACTCGTCCTCGTGCCGACCCCGTTAACACGTGTGCCTGGTTGCTGCCTTCCTGTCAATTTCACCACCTCTGCTGCTACCTGTTGTGATCAGACCGTGTGGATACACTAACCAGACACCCTGTTTCCCTCTTATGCCCCATGGGTATACTGCAGACTGGCACTGCTGGTAACTATGTGGTGGTCTGGCAATGGCATACGGGATTGTGTAGGGATTCACCTTTCATGCCACAGCGGCTCCTGCCTGTCACATCCGGTGACTGCCGGTACCCTCACAATGGCGGTAATTGATGACTATGCCAATATTATTTATTCTGGCATGGGAGCATTATTAATTTTATTAATTCCGCTGTTCTAATTCCAGTTTGTGTGATCTTTTTCATTTCTTTGATTTCTTTGATTTCTTTGACAGAGAATTAGTGAGTAAGGAGAGACCACAAATTAAGAATAGTTATCCTATTAAAAGATATTGAACTAAAATTCAGTTTAGATGTATGATTTACATAAGTAAGTTGAAAGGTTTAGTAGTAGAGTTTATATCAACCATGATCTTGAAGTTTTTAAACAAAATGTTACAATATCTATAGTATTTTATTTGTACATTTACAAAAATCAAAATTTACGAAGCATGAAAATGTTACAGTAAATCACGAGGAATTATTCTTTAGCTTTGATCTCTGAGTTTTTGTATTAACCATAAGGAAGGGGGGCATACCCCTTTTGCCCCTGCCACCAAAGTTCATCTTGATTTAGCCTTGACTCCAGATTAGCCATGTGATCAACCTTGGAGTTCTTTGTTCTAAGAACATGGAGACATTTCTTCTTGGGGATAAATTGGTAGAAGTAAAAATTATTCTTGAAAATCTTACTTAGTTTTGTATCAAAGGGGTCAAAGGACAATAGCTTTAGTGATAGCTAGCTTGTTTAATTTTTCCTTCACTGAAGTTCTATTCTCCAAAGACTTGCAGGTGTGACAAAAAAAAATAAACAAGTTGAAAAATCTTGACAAGTAAAGGTAAATAGGAGAGATTTTAAATATTAATGGTGAATTATATTATTTGAGGAATAACCCTCAAATAAGGCATATGTTTAATCAAAGTTGTTATATGTGAGAGACCTTGAATATAAATGGTGAATTATATTTAAGGAATCAGCCTGCAATAAGGCATAAGTTTAAGCAAAGTTGTTGAATATGTAATCTATACCCCAAGAATACTTATGTTCTTATTGATTCTTAGGGTAAAAAAAATCACCACTATAAATTTAAATCTATTTTACTATATAAATCAAAACAATGATTTATATTTGTAATCCTTATATAAAATATAAGCAATAATTATAAATTAAAAGCTATTTTATTATATAAATTAAAATAAATTTATAATAAGTTATAACATTATATAAAATAAATAAGAACTATAAATTAAGATTTATTTTATCATATAAATTAAAATAATAAATTACACTTCTAATTATTATATTTTCTAACTTTATATTTTATTTTAATTAATAAAGATATACAACTTAATATTGACTCTATATATCATATTAAATAATTAAATTATAAAACATGTTAAAGAAAAATATCATCCATATGTGTTTCAATTATGGTTATCTTGGGTGGTTGGGAGAAATGATGATTATTGTTGTAATGGATTCATGCTTATGAATATTAATGTATTGGTTTAGTGCTTTCTGAACTCTTAAGTAAGTATACTTGTGAGCTAATAAGAATATTTTTATATATAGAGATGTGAATTTTATAAGCATAACTATTTATTAATAATTAGCATAGATCCACCGTAATTCTAGATTTACCAAATTTTTGAGAGAAATCAATTTTTTAAATATGCAATTTTTTTTTTCAAGTTTTACACTCTCAAAAATATATTACATCATGAAAGATTTTATCTTTCTAAAAAAACAAATTTAAAATTAAAATGAATCTATATTAATAATATTAATTATCAACTATTTTAAATTTAAGTATTTGAATAACATTTTTTATTATTATTTAAAATAAAAATTAAATAAATGTTAATTAAATATTAAATATTATATTAAAATAAATTTTATTTTTTAAACTATTTTTCTTGTTATTCTTTTACTAAATATTTATTTGAAATTTTTAAATTTATTTTATTTAATTTAAATTATATTGATAAATATTTTTTAAACTATTTTTTCTTATTATCTTTTGCATTTTTTATTTTTTTAATTTATTTAATTAAACTTACAAATACTAATACACATCCATATATATTTTGGCAAACTTTGATTATGAAATTCTAGCAACCATATATATTTGGCAGTTTTATCTTTTAATTATTATTTTTTTTTAAATTAAACTCACAAATACTAATACACATCCATATACTAATACACATCCATATATATTTTGGCAAACTTTGATTATGAAATTCTAGCAACGCTCAATTTTAACTGAAAAGCAAATTAATGAGGGAATGAAATTCTAGCAACGCGCAATTTTAACTGAAAAGCAAATTAATGAGGGAATGACACATCAAAACAGTAAGTAAATATATGAAATCAATATTTTCACTGCTATCGGCTCATTAATGCGGTGGCAGATACACTGCTCATCGCTAGATTTAAACAATTTTAAATCTAACGATGGACAGTGTATCTGCCACCGCATTGATCAGCCAATAACAGTGGAAATAAGCTTCCCCTATGAAAGATAGTTTTGAAATGCATGGTTTAATTTTATGTGAAAAGCATATAATAAGCATATAATTTCCTAGAAAATTTTCTTTACAATAAATTTTTAACACTGAAAATAAAAATAACCAACACATAAATATAAAAAATATATAATCATCTATTATGTTTTATTAGGTAGAAAGTAACAACAAACTCAAACAAAAATCATTTTAGGTATGCGAATGATGTGCAGCTCATCAAACTGAATTATGTCCAGCGAGTCAAGGTAGACCAACACAAGGAAATCCTTTCACTTTCACTTCTTGGTCTAGACACAAGGAAATCCTTTCACTTTCATTTCTTTCTTACTTTGATTAATATGTATTATGGAGATTATATTATTGATTCTTTAAGAAGAAAAAAATAAATTGATTTTATTGTGTTGGAAAAAACAATTTATATGAGGTGTTGTATATATTTTTAATGGTTTTGCAACAAATTAAGAGTGGATGATAATAAATATTTTATAATGTCAACATGTAAGAGGTCATGATTTAACAAGTTGAAGAAGATCAGTTCCGAAAAAAAACTTGGCATCATATGATTCCTCATAAGAGAGGGACATCATTTTGATGGATCCAACCAAAAACATGAGAAAACAAAAATAAACATAGCAACCATAAAAGCCATGAGTTGGCACAGAATTCGAACAAGTTGCCAGAGATCAGCACAAAAATATCCAGAGTATCAAAATTATGGAATGAGGATGCGGCAATGGTTAATGACATGGCCAGACTTTGAGTGGGAGAAATGCATATATCCATCCTCGAGAAGCAACCCCTTCTTGGACATATAATCAGCCTCAGTGTTTTGTTCACGGAAGATGTGATGTAAAGAAGCAAAGTGGAATTGTTTTAGTAGATCTTATGTCCTCGTGCGCCAGTATCTGAGATGTGGAGGGTCGAAGAAAGTAGAGCCCTTGAATGCCTGCACTCTAGTCTGAGAGTCCCCATAGATGTATAAAAGATCGATAGCCAAATTTCTGGCAAACCATAACAAACCCCATAGTACCATCAGTTCTGCCCTGGTGTTCGTCCCATCTCCTCTTCCCCATGATAGGATATATTTGTCATACAAGTCCTAGTATAGGACAACACAACATCCACAAATACCATATTTTTTCGTGTCGTCAAAAAAACCAGCGAGCATCATAATAGCAGTTTTCCGCATATGATGGGATTGGGCATGAAACTTGCAAGGGCGAGGAGGCATATCAGAAATCCAAGATAGAATCTTGGACAAAGTGCAGAAATGATTTGATACATATCCATCAAATATAACCCGACTTCTAGTTTTCCAAAGCTCCCATATAATAAAAATAGGAATGCTAGAATTAGCACCCCTACTTTTCGTGGTCCATTCTAAGCATTGATAGATAGTAGTAAAATGTTGTGCTCAAATGTGGAAATGATTGAAGGTGAGATCCCATACTTGAACAAAAAATTAGCAGGTAAGAAATAAATGTGTAGCAGTCTCCTCATAACAGCCACAGAGTGAGAAAAAACAAGGTCCAATGTGTCCCTTTCGGCATATGTTATCCCGCGTGAGGATCTTGTTATTCCATACTAACCATGCAAATAATATAACCTTCAAAGGGATCTGCATCCTCCATATGGGAATGAACCAGGATCGATCTTGTCCCAGTAAAGGAGAATGTATATTTTGGTATATGTCTTTGACAATCAACATTACTCCCCGCGTACGACCATCCTATATAATCTCATCCCGAGTCCCATTACTTGTCAGGATAGCTTTGAGTAATGCAGATATATATAAATTCCATTCATTTGCAGGATTCCCATATATGCAAATATTTGCAGCATATTTTCATCGTGGAATGTTTCCCTCCCAACCATCAATGGCTTGTTCCACAAGGGAAAACCCCTATGTTGTAAAGCTTCAATTGTATCCATTGAGATATAATAGTGTTTCGGGATACCGGCAATGTGATATATGCCAATCAACATCTCATTTCCTCTGCCAAATTCCCATTTGGCCCGATAGAGAAGGAGACTCCTTACCTTTTGAAAACTTCTCCAAATGCAAGAACCCCGGCTGTGACCAATATCTAAAGATCGAAGCCATTGTGCAATGTGTATACCATGTAGATATTTTGCAGCTATAATCCAACTCCATATACCATCATTGAAGAGGGTCCTCCATAGGGATTTAATGAGAAGGGAGTTTCCAAAGCATCGAGTATCAACAATACCCCAACCATCAGCATGTTTGGGCTTGGAAAGAGTCTCTCAAGCCACAAGATGATACTTATTGCCCGATTATCCATCCGCCCATAGGAAACTTGACATTTTAGACCGAATCTTAGCAATAATATGAGAGGGGATGGAAAATAAATGCATCCAGTATGTAGACATCTACTGTAACACAAAGGTAATGAGTGTAAGCCATCCACCAAGTGATAAGAATCTGTTTTCCCACATAAATAGTTTTCGATCAAACCGAGAAAGGAGCCAGTCCCAATCCTCGCCATTGTATGAGTTCTTCTTTAACATGTATCCTAGATACGAAAAACTCTCTTTGATGTGTCTGTTTTGAATCTGAAATAAGTTAGCAATAAATGTAAATTCATTCAGATCTCCATCATAGTGAAAGAGGAAGGTCTTATGGAAATTGATGAGAAGACCCGAGGCCTCCCCATATCTGTTGAAAATATAATGGATCACCTCCCATTGCTCCCGATGGGCCTCTCCAAATGTAATAATATCATCAACAAAAAATATTTGAGTAATGATAATCAAAGGAGTGAACTAAAAACCCTTGAATAGTTTGAGGCCCTTTGCCTTAGATATCTTCCTGCTAATTCCATCACTCACTAAAATAAAGAGTAGTGGGGATAAAGAGCATCCATGGAGAAGTCCTCTATCTCCCCGAAAGAAATCTATGGGGAGGCCATTGACAAGAACAACGTACCAAATTTCGGTGATGCAGACCATGATCCAGTCCATATTTCAATGATCAATACCAATCTTAACAAGGGTGAGTCGGAGAAGCCACCAATCAACACAATCATATGTTTTTCTTAGATCAATTTTCATCACAACCATCTTCCTCTTTTCAACCTGAGTAGAGTGTATACAGTCCTAGGAAATAACCACTGCATCATGAATTGATCTACCTTTCAAAAACTCAAATTTTTATGGGGTAATATGGGCCGATAAGGTATCCTTCAGTCTCTCTGCAATGACCTTGGAAATCAGTTTATATAAAATATTGCATAATGATATAGGTCGAAATCCCCAAAAGTTTCTAGTTCTCCAACCTTTGGAATCAATGCAATTAAAGTAGATTTTAGAGCTCCATAAATCTATCCACATAATCTTCATTCCTCCACCATGGCACATATGTCATTCCTCACCAAGTGGAAGAAATGGAGAAATAATTCAACCATCCAACCATCATGGTTGGGGCATTTATCCTTTTTAAAAGATGATAAAACAGAATGAATTTCTGAAATGAAACCGGGCAAAAAAGAGAATTATTTGCCTCCATACCAAACATAACCAGGTTTTCATGGATCGTCGAGATTTGATCCTCAAAGTTTTTAGTAGTAGTAGCCCCGTAGATTTTTTCAAAGTGTTTTTTAGCTTCTACTTTAAGCTCTTCATGAGAATATTTAAGAGATCCATCCTCCCCCATAATTCTCCAGATCACATTTTTATTTCTTCTGTAATTTGAAAATTTCTAAAAAAAACTTGGTGTTCCGGTCACCCTCCCTAATCCAGGTCGCCCTGCTCTTCAAACACCATATTTTATCTTGAATGTATAATATATGTTTTTTCCGCATTTCAGGTCCTTGAACTGATCAATGGATATGTTTTTGGAAAAATTCTCAGAGAAAAAAAGTCTGAGGGCTTCAATCTCAGCAATGATAGTTTTAAGTTCAAACAATAGATCAAATTTCTTCTTCCTTTCCCAGATTTTCACTTTACTCTTAAGTGCAGCTAACCGTCTAGTGAGTTTTTCCATATTCTGAATCCCTTGTCCCCCCAGACCACCCCCCATACCTATGAAACCAGATCATTAAAAGATGCATCCTCGAGCCATGTGGAATTGAATTCAAAAGGGATGCCCCTCCTAAGCCCCTCCTGTATCCATATAAAAATAATTGGGCAGTGATCAGAGATACTGGTCTGAATTACATTAGATCCACAGTTTCCCAATGTCTCATACAAACCCTAGTGGATAAGGAATCTATCAAGCCTTTAATAGACATAATCAATTCCTCGTCTGCCATTTTTCCAGGTGGGAACCAACGACAATGGCACAACATCATGTAGATGGTGGTCTTCCCATAACTAAAGAAGATAATCAGAGAGAGGGTCCATGTGCGATGTATCACCCTAGTGTTCATAGGAATCTAAAATAGCATTAAAATCACTTGCAATGATAAGAGAACTGATATTGAGAATACTAGAGTCCTGGACCTGGTCCCGGAAATGAGGACAGTCCGAATATGGTGGATGTATGTTCCAAATATGGACCCGACCAGCCGAACCCCGGATGTTCCCATAAAGAAAAATTCCAGCAAAAAAACTGTAAGCCTTGAAGTTTGCATCGCGGGGATCCCACATGGAAATGAGACCCCTCGATAGTCGAATTGAACCCTTGGTGGACATGGACCTATCAGGAAGAATGAAATAGAAATATTCGATGGCCTTGAGGGCCAGAGCCATGGTCTCCTAAGTAATAATAATGGAACGGTGGTGGGACAAAAAAAGGTGACAAATGGAGCGTCTCTTGATGGCGTCCCCCAGGCCATGAATATTGAATGAGAGGATGTTCATCATGAGGCCAAGGGATGGGGAAAATATTCTCTAAGGACCCCGGGAAAGGAGGAATCAAACACAAGGATGTCGCATACTCCACCAGAGTAAAAAATGAGTTATTTGTAGTGCCTCCGACCACAAAAGTGTCAGCTTCCCTTGCCATTATTTCAACGAGTAGTGATATTCTTGCCATTTCTAGGGCTAATGATGGGGGAGGTGGGCTTTGGGCCAGCATCATGTACTGTGAGGGTAGCCATACCCAAATTCGGATTGTGTTTCAGGAACTCCATATCACTTTCAACATAGTTGTGGGGAGAGGACATGATTGGAGGATCCAAAGGAGGGCATGGATTCTTATGAGCAAAAGAGGATGAGGGATCAATGGGGTTTGATGGAGGCAAGTCCAAGGGATGTTTAGGAAGGTAAAAAGGTGGAGGATCAACAAAATAATAAAATGATGGGGCCGAGTCTGCGAGAAGGGGAAAATAAGGGATGGTCCCCGAACATGGATCCTCATGAAGAGAAGAAGGATCACCAAATTGAGAGAGAGGCGCCTCAAATTTAGTATCGACAGTGTCATCAAGAGATTTAAAAGTACCTAGTTCATATGCAGAATCTCGTTGAGTGGTGTCATGTCATCTAATCCCGAGCCTGAACATATATAATGTTGGTGATCTCCCCTCGGTGATACGTGTGCATGAAGTCGACACGGGCAGTGCTCCAATAGGTGCCCAGTATAGTGGCATAATAAGCATAAAAAAAGTGCATTCCAATTGTCAACCTGTTGTTGAAAGTAGAGGGAGCCCCATTGAAGATTGATCTGTTTAGAGTGTCCACTAGTCATATAGAACTCCACAAGTAACCTAGCAAGACGTTTATCTCATGTGCCCAGGGTCCTTGGAACCATGTAAACGAAAGAACCTAATGAATTTCCAATGGTAGTGAGCACCTATTTCGACCAAAATTCTAGAGGGAGCCCACGAAGCTTTACCCAAGTCCATCTCTTTCTCGAAGTGTTGGTAATGGGGTTAAAACCCACATACCAATGATGAAGAAATAAGAAGTTGTAGGCTTGCACCCACGACATGGAGAGAAATTTTTCAGCGTCTGCCTGGTGGAGAAAATTAAAACTAAACCATTGGTTTAATAACACACTGCATTTCAGAGTGTATCCAAACAATGCTTTCCATTATGCCAGTGCCCATGTCTCCATATCCATGTCATTACCCCCAACAAAATACCATCTCCCAACTAGTGCCCAGTTTTGAAGACTCTGAACTTGATCCCACAGGATATCATGTCCAAAACTGAGGAGTTTTGGCTCCATAGCTCATTTTACAATCCTGGTTCCCTGTCTTCATCTGTGTTGTGCATTAGTCGAAGCCTGTCGAGAAAAGTGGGAGGGTTGATAGGAAGAAACCCCACTCCCACCGTCGCGACCATGTGTCGAAGCAACTCTCTACAGTGAACCATTGGAAATTTATGGATAGGGCATGTCGCAGGTTCCCTGCAGTAGTGTGGACATATGGTCACGTGGTCCCTCCCCGCCCGGACCCACCCCCATCATAGGTGGTCTACCACCTAACTGTTCCGCTTCCAATGTTTCATGTAGAAAAAGTTTCTGAGCTGGTATGTCCCCATCCAGGGACGCCAGATAATCCTCCATCACAGGTGGGACAGACGAGATGAAAAGCAGGGAGATGATGATGATCTCAACCAATAGTCACCGAAACGGCCAAATAGTGGAAAATCCCGTGTGATACGCGCCCTGAACACAACATGCATTGTATTAAATGAGAAAATACCCACAAATCGAAGCGTGTTTCTTTCAAGACGTGAAATAAGAGGAAAAATATAAAAAACAGCCTAGTGTCAGAGGATCGCAACACATCCAAGAGAGATAGATCAGATGGAATAAATGTAGTAGACCTTGGGAGTGCCAGCCCAACCAAACATATACATCAGGGAATATAAACCCAGAAAAGGAAATAATATGATCTCAAGGAAACCTCCATGTCAAGGACAAAAAGGCAGGTAGGAATAAATGTGGTAGGTGGCAGGACAACGAGAAGCCCCGCGTCCCCCGAAAAAAACAAAAGATGGAGAAAAAACTGATGAGTTCCACTGACCTTCGCTCTGCATCCATCCCGCCACCCCAGACCATTGCCACACGCGCGCCACCCCCTTGCCTTCAGTGAAACTAGACAAAAACACAACGAGCTCAATGAAATCACTGAAAGTCCATAGAAGCCAACCTTAGACCATCCTCCGACGTACCCCAAAAGCCAAGATAAAAATAAGAAAAACAACATAAGAGGTGTTATTTGCAACAACAATAACACTAGTATCCACATATACGACACCAATGATGACAAATCATAAAACTAATGTCAGAAAATGGTCATGAAATGATAAAAATTTCCAGCCACCTGCGCCATAGAAAGGATTAATTCCTGTCCTCTGCAGCCTCAATTTCAAATATGGAGCCACCAACAAGAAAACCTTTAAGCCAAGACAAAAAAATTACCATATGGTCAAAAGGGCAGTGGCGTCAATAAACAGAAATAGGGAGAAGGAGAAGGGTAGTCAGTCAAACAAATACATAATAGTTCCAGAGCATATCCTTAGTAGTAGCGCATATGAAGGTGGAGAAAATGTGCAATCCATATATGAAATATAAAACAAATGGCACATATGAAGAGGATGAGGATATGGAGGATCTCCCATAGCACAGTGACACAGAAATGGCTAGATGAGAGTGAGCAGGAGCCCCCACTTGAAGAAGATGATAAGAATGGTTGCAACAAATAGGTGGAACGCAACACTATTCACAGTGTAAAACATGCACATGTGAGCGGCTTCGAAGAATAGGGTCAGAGATGTCCAGAAGTCCGAGGGGTAAAGAAAAATCAGGTATACAATGTGAAGTAATAGCCAAATAAAGAAGCAGAGTAGGCATAAGAGGAAACGAGCACCGATGAGTGTACTCATTCGAGAGTCACAAGAGTCAGAGGAAAGATGCATGACTCCACCGATAAGACCAAGCCATGGGAACAGGATGTAAATATAACACCCAAAAACCAGTAAAACTCGCTAGAGAGAAAATCCAGAAACAAGGTATTCAACTTACCAGTTAAGCAGAGCAGTTACAGAGAAAAACCAGACCACGCTAGTAGTGAAGCATCCATGTTCATTAGAGCTCCCTGTGATTACATTATCGATATAAGTTTGGATTTATTTTTTATAATTTACAACTGCTAATGAAAAATAGTTTTTACCTAAACATAAAATTATCAAAAATGAATCCAAACTTTTATCAATAAGGTGATTACCTTATTAATATAAGTTTGGATTCATTTTTGATAATTTTATGTTTAGGTCAAAACCATTTTTCATTGGCAGTTGTAATAGTAATTGGGACAATCAAATTTTTATTGCAACATTTGATGATGGAGAAACAACTCATTTAGAGAATTATAACAAAATAAAAGAACGTTTTAGGAATATTAATATTTTGTTTTAATGAAATTGTTATCGACATTATGAAGCGTATTTTAAATTGAATTTTGTGGTTTTTATTGGTTATAATTTAATTATAAGTTAAAATTTGGTAAATGTTTATATTATTTTTAGAGTTTTTTCTTTTTTCATATAGTATTTGAAATAATCAAAATATATTGTTTATAATTTTATATAAATAAAAATATTTTTTTGATTTATTTCTTATTATTAAAAAAATAAAATAAAATAAAATAAATTATAAAAATAGTATCTAAAAGTTAAATAAATCAAATCACTTTCCATTCCTATGAACTTAAAAAATTACACTTTATTCTTTGATCCAATAAGTCCTCTAGTACTCAAACCTATCCCTTGGTGATATACACCACAAATGAGTACCCACCTAACCCATACTCATATACTTATTCATATCTTTACCATTCCTATGAACTTAAAAAAATTACACTTTAATCTTTGATCCAATAATTCCTTGAGTACTCAAACCTAGCCCACATCCATATACACCACAAATGAGGACCCACCTAACCCATAGTCATATACCTATTCATATGTTTAAATAGTTATCTTTCATATTCATTTACACCACAAATGAGTACCCACCTAACCCATAGTCATATACCTATTCATATGTTTACCATTCCTATGAAATTAAAAAAATTACACTTTAATCTTTGATCCAATAAATCCTCTAATACTCAAACCTAGCCCACAACCATATACACCACAAATGAGGACCCACCTTGTAGAAATTTGAATAATTTGCTGAATTATTCATCGAGATTATCCTGATTACACACTATTTAAGCTTCATGCATAATACATAACCTCTTCTACAATTGATCATCAATATGCGGAAATAGAAGCAGTCACATGCGCACATTAAAACATAATCAAGCACACATATAACACAGTATGTAATGGGAAAAGCTTACAGCTGAAAACCCCCAACTATCTGTATATTATAATGATAGAGAACATGTAACAATACATAGCACAAAGCTCTCACAGCTCTCAGCACTATCTCACATGCTACACACAAACTAGCACGGAAGATGAACAAGTCACAGGTTCAAATCTCCTCCACAAGTCTGCCTGCCTCTACTACGCAATCCAAGATGAGAATGAATGAGATCCAAGTTCGAATCCCCTTGGCTTGTACTGCGCAATCCTCATTGGAAATCTCAATCAATGTGTGTGCAAATCTCATGCACAGTTATAGTCACAACTGATAGTAGACTCACCCTTTCACCCACCTCTAACACTGGTCTCCACTGAACTGTCCATGCATTGCAGTTAACTGATGTATTCTTTAGTTGAATTATGAGTTAATAATTAGTGAATTAATTAATAATTAATTCACACCACTCATCACTAGTGTATTTATCAGTTAGACTAAATACAACTAGTTCAACTAAGTTAAACCAAACACAACTCCACCAACTGTCTCATCAGCTCCACCAAACTCTGCCACATGAGTTCTAACTGAAGTCAACCATGCAATAGCTCAACTAACCCTTAGGAAAAGTGTATTTCCTTCTGTCAGCTGCATGTGCCACATCCAAGCATCAAACTGAAGTGCTCCAAGAGGATAAGATAATGTTTATAGTCTAAATATTATTAAGGGTTAATAATATTTAACTGTTCTATTTTTAGCTCGACAGTCTAAAAATAGAAACCGCCCAATGTCTAAAAATAGAGGTCCATCTATTTTTACCAACTCGACCAATCATCCATAAATAGCATCCTGCAACTCATAGACCATTATCCCTATGTCTAAAAATAGACATAGTCTAAAAATAGACTTTGCGACAAAAATCACCTGTGTGGCCCCCACCTAGTTTTGGTGATCACTTTCCAACTAGGATCAGGAAAGATGTTTCAGGATGCCTCCTTCACTGTTTCTTGTTGCAATCTTCAACACACCTAACCCATAGTCATATACCTATTCATATGTTTAAATATTTATCCTTCATATTCATTTACATGAACATCCTATTCATAGATTTCACTTGTCCTCAAATGACTAATTCATTACTTTTTTATTCCTTTATAATAATTTATTTATTTATTATTTTTAATATTTAATATTTAATTATTATTATTATTATTTAATTAATAATAGACTCCAATGTTCATTACTACAATAACTCTAGAGCTTCATTTTCTACCATGTGGATGTTGATTTGGCTTGGTGCTTTCTTTGTAGTCATTATCCTTCTCATGGAAATAACTGAAATCAAAGTGTCTTGTTATTTTATTATGTTAATTTTCTAGTGTTTTATACTTAACACAATCACTTATTCCAATTTTTATTCAATTAGCAATCAATTTATTCAATATAATTCAATCTTCCAACAATAATGAGAAATTGTAGATAGAACAGTAAAACAATGCACAATAGAAGACAACCAAGAACAAGAGAGACATAATATTTGGTCAAAGACCAGGGAAAAACCCCACAAGAGGGGAAACCCTCTAAAAATTCTTCTTCTATTATATTGTCATCAAATGTTCAGTAGAGAGATACAATGTTCCAATTCATCAACAATAATTCAAAGTCAAATCTTTGACTATCCCAAAAATCATTCAACTAATAGCCAATAAGAGATGAGTCCAAAAGTCATATCTGGTCAACAAATCAAATTTGAATTTCTGGTGAAAGCCAATAGTAGTAGAAGCTCCACTAAGTCAATGTTCAATGTTCAATAGTCAACAATCCTCCAAATAAGTTGGTTAACGCAACATTAAATACGACCTTCCAAGATCGGTCAAAGGAAGTCAGAATAGTCAAACTTCAACGCATACAAATTCGATCAAAGTCAACCTTTGACCTATGGAAACCCTAGGTGCAAACCTGCGGCCAATGTGGATCAAAGTTCCCAAAAAAACTTGTTCAAAAGATCAATCAACTTAGCCTCCAAGAACATATCCAAATTTGGTCAAACCAAGTCAAAATATGCCAAGTCAATGTTGGTCAAAGGTTGGCTAAATTGTCCCAATAAAAAAATTAACACAAAAAATAGAAAATGCCTCCTTCCCTTCACACATTTGAGCTCAGACCTCCTTGTTTCAGACCTGTATGAACCAAACCAATCAAGAGAGAGAAGATGTGATGTGTTGATGATGCTCCAAAGTGATGTGACATGATGTGTATTTATATGTGGTGGACGAGACCCAATTTGTCCTTTAGGCCAACTTTTACTTTTTTTCACATGTGGGTTTCACCTTAAAAATTATATTTTCCCTTAACCAAAATAAATTATTCCAAGGGCTAGTAGGGGCTTCTATGGATGAGGAAGGCTCTCCAATGGAAGGAATTTGTCCTCGAGCAACCAAATTAACACTCCCTCTCAGCTAGGGAGAAATTTTGACTGCATCATGAATCTCATCCCAAAATAAACGTCATCGTCATCACTGAATCTAGTCATATCTTGTCTTTTCTCATCTTTGCTCATTTTTTGAACACTCCCAAATCTAAAGAATAATAATCATCATAGGGGAGCTCAAGCTACCACCCTATATCCAAGGAAAATAGGCGAGATAAACTTACCATGAAAGGATTACAACCATCCCATTGTCTAATGACAATAGGCGAGATACAACTTTTTATGAGAGGAAATGATCACATCCATGATATTCCCTCCTTGATCCTCAAGAACCAAGTGGTAGAACATGTGCATCCCATCACTTGAGCGAGATACCACTTGCCATGAGAGGAAAGGATTATAACCATCTCAAGTATCCTCACCCATTGGCCAAATGGGTGGTAATCCCAATAAGCCCATCTTGTGGGTAGGATGCATATTGGGGTATACTTTGTTTATCCCAAACATGACAGGGGGAGATACCCAAATTTCCATAAATGAAAAGGATCAGACACACCTTATGGTGACAATAGGCAAGATACTACTTACTGCAAGGGGTAATGATCACAACCATCCTATTGTCCAGAGATCCCTCGACCCAAAGATATCTTTGGCTCAATTCCTCTCCCTATGAGCTCAAACATGGTGGAAGAGCATAGATCAATTTCCTCAATCAGTCAGGACCCTTTCCCAAGAGGTTCACATCCATCAGTCCAAGTTTCTCTCTAAATACCAAGAACTTCCCTTTGGACAAAGCATTGGTGAGAATATCTGCAATTTTCTCATCAGTCAAAATGTGATGGAGTCTTATGGCTCATCTCTGCACCATGTATCGTATATAGTGATACATGATCTCAATATGCTTGGACCTGTCACAAAGCACGTGATTCTCTACCAATCGGATCCCACTCTTGTTGTCGCAATATATCACTATCGTATCTAGAACCTGCTCAAACAACTCTTTAAAGAGCTCCGTCAAGCATACTGCCTCATAGTTAGCCATGTTAGCAATAATATACTCTTCCTTAGTTGTGCTAAGGTGTTGACAGGAAAAACTGTCCGGCCAACAGCAGGGGATCTCCCCAATGAAAAGTACCAACTAGACTATTAACCATTTGGAATAGGGATCCCGTCCGGGATGTGGGTCCAGCTACTGCTTAATCCTCCTTTCCTTGGTTCTCAGTATGAATCTGGAAACCTACAGACACACGCTTATTCGAACGATACAAGACACATGATTGATAAATTAAATGAACATACAACACTATGTCTAGCAAGCTTAATGATAAAGCATGGGGCCAAAGGAAATGTTGTCAACAACATGTCATTAGGGTCATGCTTGTATGTTGTTCTAACCATAGAAGAAAAAATTATTTATGGCAGAACACCCTTCACTTCCTTAAACGGTTTTGATGATAATATAAATGTCAGTAAATAAATTTATTAACATTTATTGAGGAAGCGAAATAAACTTAGCATCATTAACACATGTTTAGAAAGTTGTAATGCACAAATGATGTAATTGGAGACACAGTTTCATTAATCGAAAGATGTTAGAAATTGAAAAACAAAATACTCATAGTGTTCATGCATTCACCAACATCAGGTCCAAAAATGGAGTTTAACAAATGCTTGTATTCATACTCAAAAGTATTGTAGTCCTTCTATATAATGCTCTATATCTCTTTGAGTCCCAAACAAAAGGCCCCTCACAATTTTCCCGAAGGAAGTTTTTATAGGCCAAAACTTTCCCTTTGGGCTTCCCGAATTTCTGCCTTCCTAACCATTGGGATACCTTGCGATCTGAATGGAGGATGAAACCTGCGACCCAATTGGACAGTGAAACCTGCAACCCAGTTGGACAGTGCGACCCACGACCTCCTGCAATCTGGTCATGAGAGTGTGTGCGTGATCGCAAGGTCAGGGGCATCAACTTGTTGCTCCTTCAGAAAATTCCGCCATGTGCGATAATCTGCAGCAGCTGGGGAGATTAGAGGAACTTCTTCCCTTAACTGGTGCAGACACTCTAAGGCATTCAGAATCAGAGTCTCTGTCTTGAGTGTGACCTCGTTGGCTAAAGAAGTCAGTTTAGTGTAGATCCAAATTGGTGTAATGACGAACTTAATCAAGTTCTCTTGCGATGCGGAAAGATCAGGAGTAGTAGCGGCTTGTCTGATAGGTTGTATAAATGCTTGAATCTCCTGATCTATCTGTCCCCACGTCTTCTCCTCGCTCAATGCACCCAGAGATGGAATGTGGTGTAGTTCATGCATTGATTCGATGCCATTGATCAAATTCTTGTATGTGGTCAATACCTTTTCTAGATATTTAGATAAATTTTCCTTGGATTGCATCTTGATACGAATTTGGACCTTGGAATCCTCGGTGTGAATCCAATCTTTCTTGGGAAAGTTTTCAGGAGCTTGTGGGTATCCGCCTGTCCATTCTATCATTCTGTCCAAAGCGGCGGAGGCCTCTTTCAGTTGCTTGCTCCTCTATTTCGTCTCTACTTGGGCTCTTAGTAGGGGGCGATTGTTTGTTTTATAGTGAACATCTCCCCATAAACCTGCCTCATGGTGACCTCCAGCGTCGCCAACTCTCTTTGGACGGTGAGCGGTACTTCGTTAATAAGAGTATTTTTGTTATGGAGTTGTTGGATTTCTTCCCTTAATTCTCTCTTTTCTTGCTCTGCCTTTGCTTCCCTTTGTTCAAAGTCCTGTAGCTTATTTTGTAGGGAAAGGATTTCCCTACTCATTCGGCTCACATTTTCTTCTGTGGTTGTGGCAAAAGCAGTGCCGGCCGATGCTATCATCACTGGGTTGGTCCTAGTGTCTAGGATTATATCTTTCTCTGCCATGGCTATGAGTGGGGTGGAAGGGTTCCGTGCTAGACATATCCTTTTTTCCTGTCGGATTTTGAAGGTGAACTGATCATAGGTGAGCCTTGTCAGGTTGAACACCTGCTCTTCATGTCCTTCAGAGGAGCCTGGCTCATAGAGTGCAAAACGTGTATTAATTACTGGCACTTCGATGGGCTGCAGCTCATTTTGTACTCATATGACTGGAGGAGGCATCTTGATGTACTTTGATCTTTGATCCTCCTCTTCTTTCTCCTTCATTCTTCTTCCTCTTTCCGAAGCCGCTCTGCCTCTACCTTGTCCTGTTCTGTTTTCTGCATGTGCTCTGCTTCTGCTTCTGCTTCCTGTTCTTCCTTTCTCTTGCATTCATCCTCCACCTGATCCAATTCTTTCTTGAGCTGTCGTTCTGCCTCCACCTTTGCTTCCCATTCTTCCTTTCTTTTATGAGCATCCTCTGCCGGTTTCTTTCTTTGTTCTGCTTTCAAGTTTTTTCTCTGCTTATCTTCATCTTATTTTGCCTTCTTTTCAACTTCCAGCTGAGCTTTTGTTTCTTGTTCTTTCTGTTGAGTGGTAGAGTTGTGACCCGTGCTGGTTCGAGGCTTCTTGGTCTGGGAAGAAGATGCGCCTCCCAGCTCGCGGGCTCTTTCTTCCAAATTATGATTATCGGGGTCTTCCTAATCATACCATGCTCCCGGGGCAAGTTCCCTATCTGCGTTATACCAATTCCTTTTCTCATCTTCATATGGGCGTTCAGTATGCTGGTAGCTCCATTTGAACTTAGCCCGTTTGCAGTGGTCAGGGACTATCCTCTCAGGATCGTATGTCCGAAGATCCAAAGGCCCTAGGTAGAAACCTTTCATTTGTTCCGCCGCCTCTACCTCCCTGAAATCCTTAACTATGTAGGCACCAATGGTGAGTGGCCGTGTAGGCCATGGATTTTTCTTACCTTTATTCAGGACCTTGGAGAAACCGGAAGTCATTTGATAACATACTTCCTGAAGAAGCATCTTGTCCGTAACAAATTGGGGTAGAGCATGGGGAGTCTTGAATGAACCAAAGACTTGAATAAAAGTATAATCTGCGAGTGGAAAACAATGTGCCACCTTGACTAATGCCTACATGGCTTGCCAGGACATGCATGAGGTATCCTGACCGAACAATTTCCTGTAGAGTGCAGGGATGAAAAGTTGTGAGATTGACTCTATATCCTACCTGTACTTGGAGTCCCAGAATACCTGCACTTCTATGTGAATTGGTCGCACCTGCTCCGGGTCCCAGTTTTGCACCCATCCCTCAAAGTGGCACCGGGAACAAACAACATCCAATAGGTAGGAAGCCATGTAAAACTCAGACGAATATCCTTCCTCGGGTGCCAGTGCCACGAATATGTTTATCTTGAGTGACGCCACTAGCATGCTGGCCCAATTGAAACGAGTGCCATACACAGTGACATAGTTCATCAGGGATACCCAAGTGCCACTGAAAGTGGTGGCATCGAGATGACCGTATATCCTACAAAGCATAACTGCCACCAGCTTATATACCTTTCTAAGGCCCGCCACTGGATACTCCTGATCCTTCTTGACCTTGAATTTTTCGGGTTCCTCCCACCATCCCCTCAGGGTATCTGCTATGGCAACCGCATAGGTGGTGGCCCATTCTTCTGTGAAATTTTGTTCTCGTTCTGGAAACACGTAATAAAACTCAGCATCCGAGCCCTTTAGAGTTGCAAAAGCTTTACCCTCATAGTCTCGAATTACCCACTTCTTGGGTTCGGTATTCTGTATGATCCATTCAATGAATTCTATGCATGGGAATATAGCAGGGTGGGCACCTGCATAGTGAAGCTTCGACCTTTTAACTTGTACATATATTTGCCGGTCGGGGAGGTCCTCTGGGAATTCTGGTCGTGCAAATTCCTGGTATACTTGATACCAACTCATGTTGTCTCCTTTGGCAAATGTACATGTGGTGTCCCTATAGATCGGGGGAGGAGACATTGGTATTTCCATTTCTGTGTCTTCTATCTCTAGGCTCTTGTTTTTCTTGCGAACTTCCGGAGGCCCCATGTCGCTTGAGTCTGAAGAGATGGAGACGCACTCTAATTCTTCTTCGAAATCACTTGGCATGTTCATAAAACAATCCCAGGATAAGACATATGCCATATTAATAAAAGCCTAGGTACAGATTTTTAAATTTTCCCAACTAAAACCCAGGAAAGGGCGAACTGAAAACTTGTGACTGGGTCGCTGGGTCGCTAGGGTCGCGAGGTTTAAACTTTCAGAAGGTAGCGACCCTGCGACTAGGCAAACCTATGACAAGGTTGTGAGGTCGTTGGGTTGCAAAGGATTAACAATTCATGAGAGTGTGATCCCGTGACTTGGAGATCGGGTTGCAAGGATTGCAAACATTGATTTTGAGTGAAGCTGTGACTTGGCAACTCAGCGACCGGGGTTGCTGGGTCGCAGGGTCGCGAGGGTCGGGGGTCGCACTAGGGCTGGCCGGGAGATTTAAAAGGCAATGCAGTCCTTTGCCTTATATATAATAAATTTATTTTTAACTTGAAACATTGTAAGGACTGAGTGAGAAACCCAAAACATGGAGGTGAAGGGGTATTAGGAGAAAAACAAACACAGGGGAGGCTGGGTGACTATGATTACAAAACTGTGTAAGAAAGAGCAGGGTTTTGGATAATTTGGAACATCTTAGGCTCTAAAGGATCATAAATGAGGAATGGTGGGTGGCTTTAAAAGGGATAAGGTAAGAGGAACAGGGCAACAAAAGGAAAAAACGAAAACATCAGGAGGAAACGACAACTTACCCAAGTAAACCGCACTCTAGTTGGCCTGTCAGAAGCGTTTTTTCGCTCTCCGTCGTGTGAACACAATGCGACCTAGCGACCCTCCTATTTATAAAAGGGTCGCACATGCAATCAATTAATGAGGTCGCTAGGTCGCAAATGTCTTGTGCTTAAGAGAGGCGCGACCTCGCGACCTGGAGGGTCGCGGGGTCGCAAGGTCGCTAGGTCGCGATTTTGAAACTTGAAAGAGATTTGCGACTTGGTGACCTAACGACCTGAGAGGTTGTAGGGTCGCTAGGTCACAAATTTAGGAAAAACCCTATTCTACAACTCAGTGAATCTTAACTTTTCCTAAAAAAGATTTAAACTATATATTTTGACTTAGCCTTTTCGATGCTCAGGGGCTCAAAAAATTTCAGAAGGTGAATTTTTGGAGGGTGTTGTAGAGGCTACAACATAAGGGAAACATACTTTTGTTTTCTACTTATCCAAGATATCATGGCAAATATAAGGCTAAAACAACATCCTGATGCACTCTTCTTTTCAATTACATTTATGACCCAGTCAACATCAATGTATCCATGAAGTCTCACATATTTGGTAGTATATATTAGACCAAGACAAATCATCCCATGCAAATATCTCAACACATGCTTAATAGTGACCTAATGTGCAAAAGGAGGCTCAGTCATGAATTGACTCAGAGTTTTAATTGAAAAACATATGTCTAAACGAGTGTTCACAAGGAACATTAATGCCCCAATCAATTCTTTATTCTAAGAAGGGTTTTCCAAGTCAGGTCCCGCAACATCTCCACATAGCTTCTTGAAGTTCATCTCCATCAGTGTGGCCATAGATTTACATTCTACCATTCCCAACATTTCCAGCAGTTTCACAATAGACTATCATTGCCACACCTCTAAGCCCAGGAAGTAATGCATCAATCCAAGGTATTTCATTTCAAATTTAGAGGCCAAATCCCTCTTGCACTTAAGGAACAGAGGTTCAATTTCTTTCAAGAATAAATCATCAACATATAAAACACAAATAAGGGGCATACCTTGGACCAATTTGAAATTGAGGTTAAGGTCAACATTTATTCTCGTAAATTCAAGCTTCACTAAATGCTATCAATACAAGCATACCAAGCTCTGGGGTCTTTCTTCAATCGATAGAGTTCCTTATTCAACCTGCAAATGTGAGTATTCATGTCATGCAATTCAAAACCCTATGGTTTATCAACATATACTTCTTCCTAGAGTATGCCATGCAGAAATGCATTCTTCACATCCATCTGGTGAAGAGTCCATCCTTTTCTAGCATCAAGGGAAATAATAGATAAAATAATAGTATAGAGGGAAACAGGTGCAAATATATCATTATGGTCCTCTCCCTCTTTCTAGGAGAAACATCTAGCCATGAACCACGCCTTATATTTCTCAATACATCCATTAGCTCCATGCTTGATCTTGTACAACCATTTAGAAGTCACAACACACTTCCCTTTGGTCCTTGGAACAACTTTTTACACATAATTCTTCATTATGAATTCATATTCTTCAATCATAACATATTTCTAGACTTGTTCTTTCACTTCCTCTTCAAAAGTGGGAGGCTCAACCTGTATGATGATTGTCATAGCTACAACATATCTTGGTATCGATATGGCTTCTTAATTTCTATAAAGGTTCCTCTAGAAGCAGCATGTCTTGAAGCATCTTGTAAAATTTAACAAAGCCAAAGTGGTCTCTTCATAGTAGGGGGATAACATAGAGGAGGATCCAAGGGGTCCATAGGTTCCATGGAATCATCAACAACATCTTTCTCAGGTTTATGAACATAAGGACCTTCTAGTAGGTCCATGTCATCATCCTTCTTTCCAACACGAGGAGGTGGGGGAAGGTCCCTTACTTTTCCAAGGGAAAATTTTTCATCGAAAGTCACATCCCCACTAAAATTGATATTCCTTTGACCAAACACATATATTTTTCAAGATTTATAATTATCACAATATCCAAAAAACTTACATTTATTTTTAGTGGCTTCCAACTTATTCGTCTTTTCCTTTGGCACATGAAAGTACATGGGGAAACAAAATAATCTAAAATGACCAACATTAGGCTTAATACATATGAATACTTATTCAGCAGGTTTGGCACCCAGGGCTTGATGACGAGTCTTGTTTTGAACATAAACTGTTGTATTAGTGACTTCTCCCCAAAGGAACTTTGATAAATTTTAATTGTGCAACATGGCTCGAGAAGCCTCCATGATGTTCCTATTATTTATTTCAACTGTAGAAATTTGAATAACTAATATGTTATCCACCGAGATTCTCCTGATCACACACTATTTTAGCTTCATGCATAATACAGAATCTCTTCTACCATTGATCATCACATGCGGAAATAAAATCAATTGCATGCACACATTAAAGCCATAAAAATTCACACATATGAACACATTATTTCATGGGAAAGCTTAAAGCTAAAAACCCCCAACTATCTGTATATTATACATGTCATGGAGATCATGTAACAATCATAGTACAAAGCTCTTTGCAAGCTCTCATGCACTACCTCCTTTGCTACACACTATCAAGCTAGATCTAGCAAAACTCATGCTCCAACCTTTAGCCACTTGATAGCCAACCTGAATTGCGTGTTTCAATGCTATGGGATGGTCTCTTTATATAGATAAACCACCTGGATTGAACTGCGTAATCCTCATTGATTACTCCACCTATCTGTGTGTTGCAAATAGCAACAGTATAGTCACAACTGATAGTTAACCTGCTCTTTCACCTATTTCTGCACTGGTCTCCACTGAAACTGTCCATGCACTGAAGCTAACTGATGTATTCTTTAGTTGATTAATGAGTTTATAATTAGTGAATTAATTAATAATTAATTCACACCACTCTCACTAATTGTATCAATCAGTTAAACTAGATACAAATAGCTCAACTATGTTTAGATTAGTTAAACGGAATACAACTCCACTAACTTCTCAATCAACTTTACTCAAATCAATGTTACAGTTCTAATCAAGTCATCAAGTAATAGCTTCACTTAATCCTTAGAATAGCGAATTCTTCACAACTTCGTACATGCCATCTGTAGCACTTAACTAAGTGCTCCAAGAGAATAAGATAATGTTTATAGTCCAAATATTATTAAGAGCCATTAATATTCATATATCTTTATTTTTAGACCTGCAATCTAAAAATAGTCTTACTAATATGTCTAAAAATAGAAATCCATCTATTTTTCCAACTTGACCAACCATCCATAAATAGCATCCCGGCAATTCTAGAATATGCTCCATATAAGCCTTAAAAAGGATGTAAAGGACATAGTCTAAAAATAGACTTTGCGACAAAAATCACCTGTGTGGCCTCCACCTAGTTTAGGTGATCACTTTCCAACTAGGATCAGGAATGATGTTTCAGGATGCCTCCTTCACTATTTCTTGTTGCAATCTTCAACATCAACCACACCATTTTTCTGAGGATCATAAGGTATAATGGTTTCCTTCTTAATTCAAACCTTCTTGCAAAAGTCAATGAACTCATTATAAGTGTATTCTCCACCATTATCCTACATGAATAACTTGCTTCTTTTCTTTGTTTGATTCTCTATCACTGCCTTGAAATCCTTGAACATATAAAATGCTTCATCCTTGTGCTTCAAGTAGAATATCCATGTCTTACAGGAGAAGTCATCCAAAAATATTATATAATATAAATAACTACCCATATATTTTACAGGCATGGGTCCACATATATCAAAATGTATAAGTTGTAAAATATCACTAGTCTTGCTTTTTCTAGAAGGGAATGGTCCCCTCAACTTCTTTCCACTAGCACATCCTGAACACACTCCATCATGGTTAGCTTGAACCTCGGGCATTCCAGAAACTACCCTCCTTAATTTAAGTAATGTTTCATAGTGAAGTTGAGAAAACCTTCGGTGCCATTGATCACTTTGATGATTTCTATTGATAAGCCCCAGTATTGCAACAATAATTTTGCAACTCTTGAGGCTATTGACTTAAATTATTAGCCTAGGTTTATCCAAACTTAAGAAGGGTTGGATGCTAGGTCCCTATATTATTAGTATAGTCCCTTATTATTGTTAATGTAACCCCCTTATTGCTATTGTTGTACCCCTGAAACCCCAATATTGTTATTATTGTGCCCTTACAATATTATTGTTAGGTCGACTAGGATTATATTGTGACCCCATGGACTCCTATATATAGAAGGAGTTTTTTCATTTGTATCATCTAATAATTGTTCATTCATGTAATGTATTGGAGGTTTCCCCCTCTAAGTGGCTGATTTATAAGGCGTTGATCTCTCTTTTCTTCTATTTTTGGAGCTGGTTTCATAACATTTGGTATAAGAGCTTTGGATTCTAGGGTTTCACTGCTCCAAATAGGTCATCATGGAATTTTCACTATAATTTTTTTCTACAAAGGT
The DNA here is from genome assembly GCA_034641835.2 of Pinus albicaulis. Lineage (NCBI taxonomy): Eukaryota > Viridiplantae > Streptophyta > Pinopsida > Pinales > Pinaceae > Pinus > Pinus albicaulis. The sequence continues at coordinate 814,332,369 of CM076572.1, read as the reverse complement.
TCAGAAGCTGAAATATTTACAGAGCGAAGCCGAAATCCTGAGGAACATTGTGTAAAATTTTTATATCTTGGTTCGCAATATTTTTGGATATATGCTCTGTGGAAGTTAGGATTTTTCAGGCTCTCGAATTTCACCTAAAACAGGTCATCGTGGAATTTGCGCTATAATTTTTTTTCTACAAAGTTTCAGAAGCTGAAATTTTTACAAAGCGAAGCTAAAATCTTGAGGAACTTCTTGTAAAAATTTCAGATGTTGGTTCGCAAAAATTTCAGAGATAGGATCTGTGGAAGTTAGGTTTTTTTTCAGGCTCCCGAATTTCATCTCAAAGAGGTGACCGTGGGAAAATCGTCATAACTCTCTCTCTGAGCATCGGATTGGAATTCTGTAAAAAGTTACTACAAGTAAATGGAATGCAGTTTCCTTTTTAGAAATTTTAGAGCCAAAGGAGGAAAAATTGACACATGGCATGTCATACAAGTTCGATCTACTGAACTAGTCCATAATTAGGCCATTATGGGAGATTGGGCATAGCTTTTCCTTGAAGAATCCAAATCCAGTCAAACTTGTGGCATTCGAAAGAAGATTCAAAGAGCTACTACACAACCAAATTTCAGATATTTAATATTTGAAATCACAGAGATAATTCAGTTTCAATATCGAGCTCCACATAAGCAAGAAAAATGAGTGTATTTGTTTTTTGAATTTCATAAGTCTTGTGTGAAAAATCAGTTTGAAGTGATTCCAAGGGAATATTGAAGCATAGATATTAGTATTGGGTTCTAAAATGCCACATAAAAGGAATTCAACACCCATTAAGACTTCAGAAGGCTCTACTATGACTCATGAAGAGGAAGAAGCGCAACATGACATATCAAAATTACAAGAGAAAGTGCACCAAATTTCGCTCTCGCAAAGAGCAACAAAAAATGAAATGGAAGTTTTGAAGAAAGAAGTGGAAGCTAAGATGGATGGTTTGAAGAAAGGCATGGAAGCTAAGATGGATGGAATGGAAGCTAAGATGGATGACATGGAAGCTAAGATCGATGAAAAAATGAAAGACAACATGGAAGACATGAAGAATGATCTAAAAGTAGACACGAAAGGTTTGATGACAAGGTTAATACAATAACTGATTCCTAATGGCAGCAAGATAGTAGAGGAAACTCATGATGAGAACAAAATAAACATTAATCGTGATTTCATAAACTCTAATGTTGGATTGAAGAACCGCCATATTCCAAAGATGGATATGAGGAAGTTTGATGGCAAGGATCCCGTAACATGGATACTACAGATGGATCAATATTTTGATCTCAATAATGTGCAAAACACACAAAAGGTATGCATTGCAACTTTACATTACAAAAATATACATTTGTATGGTATCGATGGCTTTGCTCCCGTAAAAAAATTGTCACTTGGTCAATTTTTACGGAGGAAATGATAGCACATTATGAGGATACAAAGAGCAACACCTTCTTTAGCGAATTGATAAATCTCAAACAAAAGGGTTCAGTGGTGGAGAACATTGAGGACTTCAAAAAATTGAATATAAGGGTAGTTGATATTCCAAAGGAACACATGATTGATGTTTTCATATGGACCTTAAAGGATAACATCCAACATGAATTTCACGTTTGGGAACCTCATTCATTCGAGAAGGCATTCAGGTTGGCAAGAAAAATTGAATGTAAAATTATGGCGACAAGGAAACCTACCACTCACATCTATAAAGATGGAAGTGTTGCTACTCCTAGACTTCCACAACCTACAAGGTTCACACCACAACAATTGGAAGAAAAAGGGGCAAAAGGGCTTTGCTACAATTGTGATAGCAAATACACTAAAGGTCATAAGTGTGCCGAGAAGAAATTATTTTACATATATTGTGAAGAGGAGGAATAAAATGAATAAGAAACATCAAAAGAAGAGGATATACACCAAGAACCGACCAAGAAGAAGAAATGAGTCCGACCATATCGTATAATGCATTGGCAGGAATTACCACTCCTCAAACTCTCAAGATAGAAGGACATATCAAGAAGAAAAAGGTAATAGTGTTGATTGATTCGGGTAGTACCCATATTTTTATTCATTGTAAGGTAGCCAAGGAATTGAATTGTTTCCTATACCCAACACCAGAATGTCAAGTGATGGTTGCAAATGGAGGAACTATAAATTTCTCTAGAAAATTCCATAATATCAAGCTAACCATGGGGGAATATGTATTGACTAGTCCAATGCTTTCCATTCCTATGGGAGGTGCCGATGTTGTACTAGGAGTACAATGGTTACAATCTTTGGGGACGGTAGCTTTTAATTTTCAAGAACTTTTCTTGAAATTTTTTTCAGAAGGAAAGGAAGTTGAATTACGGGGTATTGCGGGGAAGCCAGGAAGGATAATAAGCTCTAATGTCATGACAAAGCTTCTAAAGAAAGAACAGCGAGGCGTAATTGCACAATTATGCTCACTAGAAATTCCAACATCAAAATCATCTATTTCTGTAGATCTCCAACAAGTCTTGGACAATCATTCCAAGGTGTTTGAAACTCCCAAAGGACTCCCACCTATTCGTGATCATGATCATGCTATTCATTTGATTCCAGGAAGTGTTCCTCCAAACATCAGGCCTTATAGATATCCTTATGTCCAAAAGAGCGAAATTGAACATATGATTGCATAAATGTTAGAGGCTGGTATAATTCAACCTAGTCAAAGTTCTTTCTCTGCTCCAGTAGTATTGGTGCACAAGAAGGATGGATCATGGCGCATGTGTCCAGATTATAGGGAGCTCAATAAGCTTACTATTAAAGATAAATTTCCCATTCCTGTGATTGATGAATTATTGGATGAATTACATGGAGAAATTTATTTTACCAAGTTGGATCTTCGTTCAGGATATCATCAAATTAGAATGAAGGCTGAAGATATTCCAAAAACAACATTTTGAACTCATGAGGGTCATTATGAATTTTTGGTCATGCCTTTTGGCCTTACCAATGCACCTTCTACATTTCAAGGGTTGATGAATTCCATTTTCAAACCCTTCCTTAGAAAATTTGTGCTAGTATTTTTTTATGACATACTAATCTACAATAGGTCTTGGAAGGATCATGTTCAACATGTTGACAGGGTGCTCAAACTATTGGAGGAGAAACAATTATATGAAAAAACATCCAAATGTTTCTTTGGAGTACAAGAGGTGGAATATTTGGGTCATATTGTATCTCACGAGGGTGTTAATAAAGACCCTAACAAAATTAAATCCATTAAGGAATGGAAAGTCCCCACAACCATAAAGTAGTTGCGAGGATTTCTCGGGTTAACTGGATATTATCGCAAGTTTGTTAAGAATTATGGGAGAATTGCAGCACCTCTAACAACATTATTTAAGAAAGATGCATTTTCATGGACTCCTAAAGCAGCTAAGGCCTTTTAACATCTTAAAGAGACAATGTGCCTAGCATAGTCTTAGCTACGCCAGACTTCACAAAAACCTTTATTATGGAATGTGATGCCTCAGGAAATGGAATTGGTGTTGTTTTAAAACAAGAAGGAAGACCCATTGCTTTTGAAATTCATCCAATCAAAGGAGAGTATTTATAGAAAGCTATTTATGAGAACGAAATGTTGGCAATACTACATGCACTAAAGAAATGACGACCTTACCTAATGGAAAGACACTTCAAGGTAAAAATTGATCATGATAGTCTTAAACACTTTTTCGAACAAAGACTTTCTTCAAAAGAGCAACAAAAATGGGTCACAAAGATGCTGGGTTATGAATTTGAAATCATCTACAAAAAATGAAGCTAAATGTTGTTGCAGATGCACTCTTAAGAAATGATGAAGAGGTGGAAGCATTTATTTGTGTGATTTATATTATCCAACCAGATTGGATAACCGCAGCAATGGATGAATGAAAGAAGGATGAAGAAGTGTGGAGACTCATTCAAAATTTGCAGCAAGATCCTAGTACATGTGATACATTTAGTTGGAAAAATGATTCCTTATGGTTCAAAGACCGTTTATATATTTGCAATAATTCCCAACTAAAACAAAAGATTCTTTTGGAATTGCACACTTCTCCTTTAGGGGGGCACTCAGGATTTTTAAAAACTTACCACAGGGTGAATAAAGAATTGTTTTGCGATGGCCTTAAATCTGATATTCAATTTTTTGTAGCGGAATGTTTGGTTTTCCAGCAAAATAAAGTTGACATAATTAAGACCCCAAGTATTCTACAACCTTTATCCATTCCAAGTCAACGTTGGGAGAAGATTTCAATGGATTTTATCACAGGTTTGCCTAAGTCTGAAGGAAAGAGTGTCATCATGGTGGTAGTTGATAGAATTACCAAGTATGCACACTTTTGTGCATTATCTCATCCATTTAAAGCAAGCACAGTTGATACTGTATTATGGAAATAATTCAAAAGCTACATGGAAACCCAAAGATTATTGTAAGTGATAGATATCCCGTTTTTGCAGGAAATTTTTGGACGAAATTATTTTCTTGTTTGGGTACTCAACTAGCTGATAGCTCATCTTATCATTCTCAATCTGATGGTCAAACTAAGATAGTGACTAAATGTTTGGAAGGATATCTTCATTGTTTTGTATCTGATAAGCAAACACAATGGGTCAAGTGGTTACCTCTCGTTGAATGGTGGTATAACATTTCCTTTCATATTGCAGTAAAAATGACCCCATTTATGGCACTTTATGGATATCATCCACCATCCATCACATCTTATTTAAGAGAAAATTCTAAGGTTCAAGTAGTGGAAGACCACATCGATCATCAACAAGAAGTTCTCCAACTCTTAAAGGATAACCTAAATTTGGCACAAAATCGAATGAAACAATAGGCAGATCAACATCCCAGCAAGAGAAGTTTTGATTAAGAGACTGGGTATTTCTACGGCTACACCCATACAAACAAATGTCCCTCAAGCAAGCTAAGAAGGATAATAAATTATTGCCAAAGTATTATGGTCCTTACAAGGTGTTGCAAAAGATTGGTACTATGGCATACAAATTGGAGCTTCCCGCTTCTTTGTGAGTGCATCCAATTTTCCATGTTTCATGCTTAAAGAAGGTTATAGGGGACAAAATTCCAGTTCAAACAATATTTTAAAAACTTGATAAGGAAGGAAAAATGATATTGGAACCTAAAGCGGTCATGAAAACAAGAACTCGACAACTACGAAATCGATCAATTTCAGAGTATCTCATCAAATGGAAGAACTTACCCATTGAATATTCTACATGGGAGGGTGAGAATTTTATATAGAAGCATCCGGAGCTACTCAAGTGTTGAGGAAAACACTTTTTTTAAGGATAGGGGCATTTTAGGTCCCTATATTATTAGTATAGTCCCTTATTGTTGTTAGTGTAACTCCCTTATTGTTATTGTTGTACCCGTGTAACCCCAATATTGTTATTATTGTGCCCTTACATTATTATTGTTAGGTCGGCCAAGATTATATTGTGACCCCATGGACTCCTATATATAGAAGGAGGTTTTTTCATTTATATCATCCAAGAATTTTTCATTTATGTAATGTATTGGAGGTTTCCCCCTCGAAGTGGCTGATTTGTAAGGCATTGATCTTTCTTTTCTTATATTTTTGGAGCTGGTTTCATAACATTGGAATTGTATGTGCAGCAAACACCTTCCTCTTCCTAGTCTGAATCCCTTTAATGCAAGTGAAATAAGGCAATTAAACAACTTCAATTGAACAAAGATCTAGGTAAGCCACCAATCCTAATTTGAAAATGGTAAATAACAATAATTAAATCTATTCTACTTGGAAAGTAAATGGCATGAAGAAAATCTATTCTATTTGCAAAAATGTAAAGCATAATGAAAAATAATAAAATATAATATATCTTGCTAGAAAGGACATGGAATTAAAGGAAATCTATTCTATTTTGTAGGAAAGGAAAGTCCTAAATTACTCTTGCAAAAAGGAAGTCGCACTTTATATAAAGTAAATTGCGAAAAATAAATCTAGAGTAATTGTAGAAATCAAAATTCAAGAAGCAAGCAATATAAGATCTAAATGGTGGTCTAACCAAAACTAAACTCAACCAAAGTGGCCTAATAACACTCATAGGCTATAAATATACTTCCACCATGAATTTGGAGTAAATCTAGGCAAGGAAGATATCAAAAACAAATTGTTACAAGATTGCTACAGGATGTTTGTTGCTCAAGTTAACTTGCCAAATTCTCAAGAAAATAAAATGAAAATGACATGGGGTAAATTTTGTTATTAATCAGGATGTCATAGGACTCCAATCCAAGTGTAATAATTCAAAAATACTGTTGTTAATATGTGCTAAAAAATAGCAGAAAATTACTACTCTAAAAACCAGAAATTCGAGAACTAGTGAGCTAGTTAACCTACCAAATGCTTAACATGATCAAGTGAAAATGTTATGGGGTGAATTTTATTATTAAATAGAATTTTTTTAGGACTCGATAAAAGTGGAATCAACTCAAAAAATCCTCGTTAGCACATGATAAAAAAATAATAGAAGATTACTATTGTTTTGCTACAGGATACTTCCAGAAATTCCAAAATTATGAACAAGTAAACCACTCCAAGTAGATTAATCATGGACATGAATTTGCAATATTGTTATAAAGATGCATCATTCTTTTGAATTCATAAATAACCTTCAAAGAAACTTAATTCAATCATTTAACCAATATAGTCTACATCAAATGAAGCATGGATATTAAGTGCAGAAAAATGCAAGAATAAGAAATTCAAGGGAACAAGACATTCAAAGAAGATAAAGAGATTGTACAACAAGGCTTTGAGGCTCCTAGGATGGAAAAGCCCAAGGATACTCAAAGTCCTATGAAGGAAACCAAGAATTAGAAGCTAAAAGTGACACCAAACTTTATTATTTGAATCAATCCAAGTACATACCTGCTAGAAATGAAAGTGGAGTTGTTAAATAACAAGTTTTCTCCACAAGAAGACTAACAAATACATGCCCCTAGAGGAAAATTCGAATAGGTAGTTATAAAAACTGATGGGGTAGCATGATTCTTGAAAGAAGGCAACTTTCCCCTGCAAAATCTCTCAAAAAGTGGATTTGGTTCCCAACAGGAGGAATCTTCATTTAATGACAAAGAACACATTCCTAGATTTTCTCAATCATTGGAGCTCCATAATTTTTTCAATAATTTCATCATATATTTTTTTCATTTATTATCCAATATTGTTCCATCCTATAGCAGGGAGGAAGTCCCTAGATTATCTTGATAATTCTACTTATTTGGTAAAATGTTTTGGTTATGCTACATTTCATTTAGATTATGGAGAATCATACATATTCATGATGCTATTTATATACTGAGATTGAAGACGAACCTTGTATCTATATCTGCCTTGGAAGACAAAGGGATGACAATTTCTTTCATAAGAGGAAAGGTCCGCATTTGACCTATGCAATATCGCATGAGAAACACATTCACCTTGGTATCAAGAATTAAAGGACTCTATAGAATAAATGGAATATCAATGCGAGAAATGGTACATGATGGATGATGTGCCTCCAAATTAGCTACAATTTAAGGCCCATCTAACCATCTTTCAACACATTAAACCTCTCTTTTCGCATTGGATAACATATTTTTAGCTTTCATATGTTCATTAGGAAGGTTTAGAGATAATTGCATATTATGTGTCTAATATGATTTATTTGTGAAGAATATTGTGAGAATATTGGGCATATTATGAAGATTTCAAGTGGTAAGACTCTTGTCCCAGGTAAAGTTTAATCGTAAGAAAAATTCTTCTGCTTTTAATCATGTCTTTCAATTTATTCAAAATGTTTCAAATTATGATTTTCAAGGAATTGATGAAGGCATTTTATGCATAATTTTTACTCTCACATTAGCGGCAAAAACTAGAAACTGGTGTAGAACTCTTCTGGTTGCCTCAATTCACAGTTGGGATCAATTTGTTACAATTTTCATTTGTAAATTTGACGGATACGATTATGAACAGGTATACGATGAAATTGAATATCTACGAAGATTTGAAAATGAATCTCTTAGAGATTTTAATATTCGATTTCATTTGAATTGTTTAAGATTTAAAGTTGAAGATAAACCTACAGAAGAAGAATCACTAGATTGGTTTGAATATATTTGCTCTCTTCCTCTCATTTCCAATCCATATGAAATTAGTTCAAGTTTTGTTTTACCCCCTTCCAACATAAATGAGAATTCCAATGTGGATATGCAAATAAATTATGATGAAGTGGTCTCACAAAGCTTGGAAAATATTTCTATCCAAATACAAGAAGACAATAACAACAATTTTTGAGAAAGAGCTACTTTTAAATCTGAAAATTTCTCTGCATTAACTTCAGAAAATCAGATCGCAAATTAACACGTGGAAGCAGCAATCAAAGTGAATAATAAAATGCAAAGTGCTGTACAAATTTCTGAATTTTTTCATGATGAACAAATGCGGAAAAAAGAGCAACAAAGAAGCCTTCTTCAATAAAGCATGAGTAGACAAAGAAATGATCTAGAATCTGAAATTTATAGTGAACAGAATGCATAATATTTCTTGAACAGAGAAAATTTTGAATTCATTATTTCTGATTCTCATTTTTCCCTTTATCCTGATATTTTTAATGTTGGTAATTTCTCCCCTCTTAGTAATGATATTTTAGAAAACAGAGAGGTTGATCTAAATGAATTTCCAATTAGTTTTTATCAGGATAGAAAATTAATTAATGATCATTCTTCTGGCATTAAGGAACATGAGCTATTACTTCTTGTTTCAATTCATTGAATAAAATGGAAGGGAATTCTAATGAAAGCCTTGAGATTATTTATGATAACTACTTTGACATTGAGGATATTGATGTGTCTTCTTTACAATTGAATCCTCATGATCAAAGTCTAATCACATGTGAAAATGAAGAACAATCTAATTTAGAAATTATTCAAAATAGTTATCATTTTCAAACAAATAATCATACTTATGATTTCAGCATTCAAGAAACCATTTCAATCTATGATTTATATGATGATCAAGATCGTATTCTTATTCAGAGTCATACCATTTTCTCTAATTCTCAAATGGGTATCAATAATCATTCTAATTACATTATTCTACCCAATTCTTGTGAAGATAAAATTGCTTTAAATCAGTCCCAATTGTGTTGTAACAATAATTGTAACACTAGTGTAAACTATAATTCAATTTTGTTATTATTTCAACATTTATTTTTAACTTCAGATTTATTTTCTATTTTTAGTGTTAAAATTTTAGATACTTTATGCTGGCATATTGAGCAACTCAATATTGAACACTCAATTGATGCATTGCCTCAATGGATAAATGAAGATTCAAATTATAATATTGAACATCAAGAATTATTAAACTTTCAATTACAATTGATGTTCATTCCTTATTAATCACTTATTTCTTCTCAAAAGAAATACCAACAAGCGAGTGTATTTTCACAATATGATCAACAATCTAATTCAATTAATAATCTTATGTTGGATTTATCAGACTCCCATCCATTTTTCATTGATCAATTTGAAAGAATTTTGGAACGCTTTCTTTCATGGAAGATCGTTAATAATTTAACACTTAATCATAACACTAACAAAATCACAGAGGCCATTGCTGCTGAAAGATCATTTCTACAACCCGGCCTGTCATCTTCTCTTTTAAACCTTTCCCACTCAATAATGGAAATCCATCCAGATTTCTATGATCCATTTGAAATTCAGTTGGAAAGGGCATTTCAAGAGAAGATAATGATGAATAATCTACTAATAATAAAGATACATTCTGCTTTCAGATTTAGTTTTTGTAGTTTAATTATATTTGCATTTTTACTAATGTTTGACATGTACATACATGCAGGAATTAAAATGCTTACATGACTTCATTGGAAGTATGACTATACCTAGTTATGTTTCCTTCATTAATTTAGAAATATGAATAGATTAATTTTCTTTTATGTTTGCATTTATTTCATTATTTCAGATTTTCAATAAAACAAGTAATGAATCCAGTTTCTTTTTAGAATCCATTTAAATTATAGAGAAGCAGCCTAGATCATTTGAAAAGCTCTTGACTTATCTGATCATACTTATTTTTCAAGCCTTCAACTTTCTTATTTTTTCAAAATTCATAACATTGATCATATATGAAGAAATTCCAAGAATTTTCTATCACTTGACAATTTTTTTATTCACAAGTAATTCTAAGAACTCATTTTTACTACTCTAGTCTTCCGATGTAATTTTGGAAAGGATGCAATCATTACTTAGCATTTTAGATTAAAATAAGAAAATGATGTTGAACTTATAGAAAAATTAGGAGAACTTGAAGCTTCAAAAAAGGTAAAATTTACTGTAAATTTTCTTCCAGGTACACATTTACAAGTTCATTTTCATCTAGTTTATCTTTTCCTTAGTTTATTTTTTATTCTTTTTTTGTTTTATTTGTAGGTTTTAATTTGTTTTCAAAACTTGAAGTAAGAAGCAAACCCATTTCAAATTTCCAAACAGGTTTAGGGAAATTTTATTTTGTGATTCATTAGAATTTGAGCATTCTTTAACTTTGCTTTCATTTATTTAGAAAACCCAAGAAACATTGAAAACACTATCGGAAGATTCATATCGGAACATTTCATACCCCCGATACTGCAAAATTCATACATCTCTGATGTTCCTTTTTTTCATTCATTTTCCATTAGAATGAATTTACCCATATTATGATGTTCACATAATTTTGGACCCGATATGAAATTCAATATAAGTTCATAAGAAATATCACGTCCATTCAATCACAATAATGGTAGTGGTATAATTTTAAAAGCACCGATGTCTCGGATCCGATATGATATTAAAATTTCATAATAAATTTATCAAGCTCATTATCCATCGCATATCGGCGTATCATGTTGTATTACATCTTGCACTTAATTTTTCCGATTGCCAAGAGCCACATCATTCATCACATTTCACAAAATTATGAAAGAAAAAGTTTAACATATTCATTTTTCAAAACTCCGATGCAATCAAACGCAAAATCACATATCGCATCGGGATGAATTCAAAATTTTGTTTTTCATCGCAAAAGTTCCGTTGCGATAGATCGAATCGCAAAAGAGCATTAAACATAAGGTTGATCTTTCCATTTGAAAAGTTCCGATGCGATGAACCCAATCAAGAAATTGCAAATCGGAGAAATCACATTCTAATATATTCATTTGCAAAAACTCTGATGCGATAAAGTTCAAATCGCAATCGCAAATTATTAAATTCAATTAGTCAAGGGTTAACTTTGAAAGACCTCCGATGCGATAAGTCCAATCTCAAATCGCAAATTGGGAGGAAAACTGAATACATCCTTGTGCGCTCATTTTAAAAGTTACGATGCGATAACTCATCGCCGATTTCTCATCGCTATCAATTTTCATTAATCGCCAATTGCTCATCGCCTATCGCTCTTCGCTCATCACCGATTATTATATCCATCGCATTGCTGCTATCACAAGAATCATATTGGCATTTCCAACATGACTATTTTCCAATATTCCGATATGCTGATATCGATATCACTCATCGCATTTTTGATGTTCATGCCAAAAGCCACGTCATCCATTGCATTGCCGATATCGCAATTGCTTCATCAAATTTTTAATCATGGACATACCATTATTCCAACTCTGTGATGCGTAATGTGCAATGTAAAAAATACAAATTACGAGATGCGATGTGCAATGTGCAATTTGCGACATGATTGTCCCTAATCCCAAATATAACATTTTTTCAATAGTATGATCGTTCCATCTCATCTCATATATTCTTTTTGCACGATCTCATATCGGTAATTTGCTACTGCAACCCCCGATGCGAAAATCTCCAACACATGCCTCTACATGCAATACGAATCATCCGATAAGGCATTGTGTTAACTTAAAACAATATTGGGTAATTGCTATGATACTAAAGCGATTGATGACAATTTGTAGCATATTCAAATCATTTTTATTTCTCATATTATTCAGTTTTAAATAATTCCATAATTATGAAATTCAAGACCTGTCTATTTTAAATTTTATTATCTTAAATTTGGTCTTAACTCTGAATAATTTATAAAAAATCATGGAATTTGTATAAAACTTATAATATTTTGAGAATATTCATCACTGCAAATTCTCAATCTCATTTCTGATGCATTTGTTTTAATTTCAACTCCCTTGAACACAAAGCATTCCATTTTTACATTTTACTGCTTGCTTTAGTTTAAATAAAATAAATAATGATTTTGGGTTATAGGAATTTGGTTAGTTTGCCTTCTTCATATTTTTAATGTCAACTAAAAGAAGAAGTCAGCTAGCATTGGAGAAATTGATACCTTCAGGTAAGATCAAGTACAATTATCCAATGGTAAGATTCATGTACCCACTTTCATTAATTTTCACTTCATTACTTTAGTTTCAGTTTTGTTTTTATGTTGATATTTAAATATGTTTTGCAGCTCTTCATAAAAGCTTTCAATCATTTGCCAAATTATATTTTGGAAGCCCTATGCTCTTTTCCTGGTTTTATTTCAAGAAGCAGCGATAGTCTTCGTTGAAACAACTACACTAGGAAGTTTATGAACATTTAATCTGTTTCTTTAAAGAATTCATTTTATTACAAAATGATTAAGATAATGCTTTAAAACAAGAAGATTGACATCAGACAGAAATTTTTCATTGTGGCTGAATTTTATGATCACTGCTATCTAAAGCCTAAAACACTTACAACCCTACATGGTATAAGTTTTATGAATCTTGACATAAGAAGGAACGATTACATGATTATTTTCTTTTACTTCATGTTGTTGAGACGTTGGTATAAACATTCTTGTTAGAGTTTCTATTTCACTCTAACTTGGATTTTCCTTTCCACTTTTAAATTTCTTCATTTTTATTTTCGTTTGTTGATTTATTTTCTCACTTTAGTTTAGGAATTCTTTTCCTTTGGTTTTCAGTTTTGATTTTGATGACTTTGCCATGATTTATATAGAAGGCCTTCTTGTTACCTAACAATGGTTGGCATACATAGGAAAAAAATGTTAATAGTTTACTATTAGTTTTTTCTTAAAATCTCTTAATAAGGTTTGTTTTTTTTTCTTATTATAAAGGTAAACATACTTAAGGAAGAGATTATAAAACAAGAGAATTTGACGCAGTATCATAAAATCTGAAAATTTCTTTTTCATCCAAATTGTAATTATTTTGAGATTTCAATATTTTATTAAGATCTTTCAAAATTCTATTATCAGTCAAGAAATTTTTTTTTTAACCAAGTAAAGACACTTTACAACAAAGCACTTTTAACTCTGAAATTTTCATTCTGAAACTCTTAAGGAGTTAACGATTCTCCCTATTTAAAAGAGTTTTATTCTTCTAGAGTGTAATCCAAAAATATATTTAAACTTAAAAGATAAGAGGTCTCATTAGGAGCCTACTTACCATGATCATAGGAGAAAAATAGGCTGACATTACCAACACTGCTAAACAAACCAGGGTAATGGCTTATGATTGCAAACAATTATAAGACAAGGGGTCTCATCACGAGCCAGCTTGTTCAGTCCAATTATAACCAGTGAATGACATTGTCAAATATCTGGCTACCAAACCAGGACAATGGCTTTTAAGAACTAAAAAAAAAATTAAAAAAAAAAAAAAAACATATATAAATGGATTTATCTTTAGGTCAATAATTCTTAAATAGATGGGATTCTAAATCATTCATGATTAAAAGGTAACCCTGTCGAGATTATAGATGTTTGCTGGCAGCAGTGGCTCTACCTATGACAAATGAGTACATTTTAAAAGCTAAGCTGTAAAGTGACACCTGCTTTATCTCTACAACTAATTAAGAATTGATATAGAGTTTTGAAATATTTTAATTTATGAAGAATTTTAAGAAAATCACAATAAGATTATTTATTTATTTATTTATTTATTTTTTCAGATTAATGAAACTAGTCAAGCATTCCAAAAAATAATTTTCTCTTCTTTAATTATTTTTACTTTAATTTTAGGAAAATTTCATTCATATCAAATAGAGATAACTGGTTCTTCTCCCGTGTGTCGCCAATTGTTGTGGTAAAACACAACCCCCCCATTTTTGACTTGTTCATTTCAAATAATGGGGACCCTTTCTATAAATTTTTTGGCAAAGTGCCTTTTAAAATTTTTATTAAGTTAATTACCTCATGATTTTATTGATTTTTTCATCTTCTTTAGATTTTTGTTTTTATTGCTTGGTTGAAATCAATTTTTTATAAGCTTTTCATTGATGCGTGTTTCACCTCATTTGGTTAATTGGTTTGTAAATGACACTCATTTGAAATCTAATCAATTATGTCGCCTAGGTTAAAAATGCGTATAATATACAATATTCCATTTTTAAAATTAAATTAGTTCAATAATGCATTTAGTTTAAATATTAACCTCTAGTTAGTTATTACTAATAATTTTTATTTTCACTTATACAGCCAAATCATAAGGCATCGGGATTTCAGCCATTTATTCCAATTTTCCAATTTTCAAATAAATTACTAATCTCGAAAAAATCCAAAATGTCGAAGTGGATGTAGTTCATTTTGATCGAAGTGGCTGTATTTTATTTAGGAAAATCATCCCTTAGAAAAATTCATAACTTAAAATCATTAAAATGAAACTAAAACAAAAAATCTAATTTTTAACATTAAGTTTTAAATTAATTAAATTAATTATTATATAATTAAATTAAAATTTAATATAATTTTTTTTTATATATAAAATATAAAAAATAAAAAATAATAAAAAACAAATCATCGGAACATCGGATCAGGATTTGTCATGGGATCCATTTCTTCGAAACCCCGATGGCCCTCATCTCCGATACGCCGATGGCGATGTCAAAGGCACAAGTCATTTGTTTTGTTTCAAACTCACTCATACATGAGTGAAGTGGAGTGATAGTGTTAAAATTAGTTTAATGTTAGAGTAATGGGAATGTTAAGTATAATATAATATAGTGTTAGTTTAATGAAGTTGAGTGGTAGGATAGTATATGTTAGTGTTAGTGGTAGGTTAGTTTAAAGTTAATATAATGTTAGTTTAGTTTTTTTTTTCTTAACTGAAACGGGTATGGATTTTATAAGTAGAGAACTCCGAATGGCCGTAGCCTTACATATTTCAGTGCAATTCTTTTACATTTTCTGTTTCCAGCAATTTTCGAATTTCATGGTATACAGATTGTTTCTGGATCTCCGCCATTTGTGCTTAGATCTCCTTGGGCCAAGAGGCAACCGTTGTTGGCATAGAAGTCTGCCTCTTTGTTTGATTCTTTGAGAATGTGATAGCATTTGAAGGAAGTGAAGTCTTGGAGAAGGTATCTTAGCCTTTGCAGATTCTTATTTAAACCAGCTTCATTGAATTGGCCTTGCGTATGTATTATTTTGATCAGGATTTCTGAGTCTCCGAATGCTTGCAGCTCTCGATATCCTCTTTCTTTGGCTATTTGGAAAATTTTTAACAAGCTAAGGATTTCTGCTTGATTGTTAGTTCGCTCTCCTAGACCCCAACTGAAGGTTTCTTTGATGCCTCCATCATAAGAGTATATGAGTCCTCCAGCTCCTGCTGTCCCAGGGTTGCCTTTAGAGGCACCGTCAAAAAAAGCTGTTGTTATTCCTTGCTTCCTCCACCAATTCTGAAAAGCTTCACCCTTTTCTCTTAGCCTCCACTCAGGATTTATGAGGGGATTTTGTGTTGTGTATCCGTTGGATGAATGCTTGAATTCCAAGCCAATTCTTTTCCTCTTGCTGCATCGAATTGTCCTCTTTGATTTTCTGAGAATTCAAAATTTCTAGAAGGAGTCCTTTTGCTTTTGCTGCTACCATGTTGGGGGTCCAAGTTACATTATTAAATATTTGCTCATTTCTAGCTAGCCATAGCTTCCAACACACTAGCTTGGGGAGAGTGATCCAGATTCTGGCCCATGATGAGTTTAGGGAGAGCGATGAGAGGAATAAGTCCACAACTGAAGTTTTAGTGGGTATTATAGCCTTTAATCCTTGAAGAGTGTGGGTCCAAACTCTGTTTTCATATGGAAATTCAACAAATAAATGATCCATGGTTTCCATGGCTTCTTTGCAAAGTGTGCACCTATGCGGACCTGCAATGTTTCTTTTCATAAGGTTTTCACCTGTCGGGATCTTTCTATGCATTAGTGTCCAGAAGAAGAAGTTTACCTTGGGCAGTGCCATTGGATCCCATACCTCTTTCCAAAATTTTGCTGGATGAATTCGGTCTCTATGTGTTTGCATCAATTCATATCCTTTGACTGAGGTGTATGCTCCTGTAGGTCCCCATCCCCATTTATCCTTTCTGATTTATGCACCGGGGCAGCCTCACGAAGTTCCTGTTTGAGCATTTCTGATTGCTGCATTAGGTGAGCTGGGATATCTCTGAATTCCCAATCAATCTAGAGCCCAGACTCGTTCCACTTTGAGATATCGTAGAGCGTCTTGTCCCCTTTGTTTTCTAAAAATGCACATATCTCATGCAGGCTATCTTGTGTGGCTAATGGCGAATGGCCCATTATACTATCAGTTAGCAGCTTGACGCGTTTCCCATTCCCTGGGATACGATATAAATTCTGGGTGAGAAAACGCTGCCCTTTAATACATAACTGCCATAACAGTGAGCTCTTTTTACTGTTTGCAATCTGCAAGTTCCTTAGATTTTCCTTTGGTAGGTATTTATGCCTTAGAGCTGTGCTGATGGGATGATTGGGGTCACTGTGGAGTTTCCAGAGTATTTTGCATCCCAGAGATATGTTGGCAGAGTCCAGATCTCGAATTTGAAGGCCTCCTTCCTTCAAAGTTTGCTTTGCTATCTCCCATTTCACCAGATGAATTTTTCTCTAGTTTCCTTTGCCTCCTTGCCATAGAAAATCCCTCATGATTTTATTAATTTGTCCTGAAATCGACTTGGGTGCCATCAGGTATGACACTTGATAAATTGGCAGAGATGACAACACTGATTTTATAAGGGTTACTTTGCCTCCATGAGTTAGCCATTGGCCACCCCATGCAACAATTTTGCCTATGATTTTTGTAATTACTCCTTCCCACAGATTGAATCTGTTTGTGCACAGTGTTAGTGGCAATCCAAGATAGTTGATTTTTTCCCATTTTGCGTATCCTTTAAACCCCAAGTTGCTTGCTATGTTTTGAGTTTCTTCCTCCTATGTATTCCAGCTATATACTACACTTTTCCTTTCACTGATTAGAGCTCCAGATGCTTTGCAATATGCTTGAAGAGTATTTTTGTATGCAGAACCTATTCTAGATGAAGCTCCTCCCAGCATGAGGGAGTCATCCGCAAACAGTGCATGGTTTATTGCTTTAAGGTCCTTTGTTATTTTTAAACCTAGGGCTGTTCCTGTTATCATATCAAGCTCCAGCTTTCTGCTCAACGTGTCTGCCATTAAGATGTAGAGGAAAGGAGAAAGGGGACATCATTGTCTCAACCCCTTTGTGGCTTGGAAGAAATCAGCTGGCCTCCCATTTACCAAAGGTGATATCCATGGACTACTGGTGCATGCTTGGATCAGATTTACAAACTCTTGATCAAATCCAAAGGAGATTAGAACTTGATATAGATAGGAAAACTTGACTCTATCGAAGGCATTAGCCATGTATAACTTTATCACCATACCTTTCTCCTTTCTTAGATTGCTGGAATGCATGACTTCCTGGACTTGGATTGCATTGTCGAGGATATGTCTCCCATTGACGAAGCCCCCTTGCGAATCTGATATGTGTTTTCTCAACAATGGATTTATTCTATTTGCAAGAAGTTTTGCGATAATTTTATATGAGGCATTCCACAAAGAGATTGGTCTGAACCTATCAAAGGAGGAGGGGTTTGTCTCTTTCGGGATTAAAGCAAGGAATGTTGAGTTGGTGCTACCCCCCATTTTTTCTTTCTTCAAGAATCCTTTTATCATTCTAATTAGATCTGTTTTTATTATATCCCAGCATATCCTGTAGAAGTGAATAGTGAACCCATCTGGCCCAGGGGCTTTGTCTGGATTCATGGACCAAATTATATTGCTGATTTCTTCTTCATTTGTTTGCTTCAATAATGCTGTATTGTCCTTTGTGGTGACGAATGCCGGAATGTTCTTCAGGAATTCTTTTTTGTCTTCTTCACAGTCCTCTTTCTCTTTGCTGTAAAGATGATGGAAATGTAATACTGAAGCAGATTTTATCTGTTCTATTCCTTTGCAGAGCCTCCCATCAGAGGAAGTGATCTCTGAGATGTGATTCCTGGAGAGTCTAGCTCTACATTGTTGATGAAAATATGATGTATTCCTATCTCCAGCTTCCAGCCAGAGACTCCGGGACTTTAGTCTCCAACACTCTTCTTCATTTCTGAAGGAGAGGAATCTTTTACATTGGGCTACTTTCTCCTTTTCTAATTCTGTTTGGTTTATATCAATTGTGTCCATTTCACTTTGCAGTATTTCCAAATGTTGCACTGCCTCAATTATTTGGTCTTTGGGTGTATTTTTTGGAAGTTTACTCCATTTCTTGAGTGCCTTTTTTGTTAATTTTAGTTTTTGTTCCCATACATAATTGGGAGAGCCATTGACTGAGGTGTTCCATGCCATTCAGACTGTCTCTTCAAAGCCGCTCTTTCCATTCCACAATGAGCTAAATATGAATGGGATTGGCCCCAAATTATCTTTCTCCTCAAGCATTAGCCGAATGGGCTTATGATCCGAGGTGAGCTTTGGAAGGATGGCTGATGAGATAAGCTTCTGTTCCATCAACATTGTGCTTTGGACCAAGAACCTGTCCAGTCTGGCGGATATATGGTCTTCCCCTGTCCTGTTATTTGTCCAAGTATAAAGCCCTTTTCTTGGTTTAAAGTCTAATAGATCCCATTGTTGTATCATGTCTTCTACTACCTGGATCATCTGATCCTTGCTGTTCCTGCCCCCTCTCTTTTCTTTTTCATTCATTACTAAATTTAGATCTCCAACTATGATTATATTGTTTGGAGAATTCAGTTGCAAAAACTCATTTAATGTTTTCCAACAGTCTTTCTTTTCAAAATGCAATACCAGTATATATAAATTGAATACTACAATGGTTAACTTACTTGATATATTCTTCAGCTCTGTGAAACACCAGTGTTGTGTGTTGTGTGAATTAACGAGCCTGAAGTGATATTCCTTCCACAAGGTTGCTATTCCACCCGAGGGGCCTCTTGCACTTATTGCTTTTCCTGTGTTCTTTTGCCATTTCTTTTTGCTGATCTCTAGAAGGGTTTCCCCTTCAATTTTTGTTTCTTGGAGCATTAGGATGTCTGCAGGTTCCGCTTTCATAAGATCTTTGACTGCTTCTATTTTCATAGGTTTCTTGAGCCCTCTACAATTCCAAGAGACGATTCTCATTACTTATTGTTCGGGGAAGTTGGGCCTCCTCCTTTTGGTGGCCTTGTCCTTGTGTTTCTACCAATTGACATTTCTATATTGGGTTGAATTACTTGAGTCTTTTGTCTTTCCACTTCTTCCTCCCTCACTTCTCTGCGAGACTTTCTTCCTGCTCTTTTGGTAAGACTTTCTATGATCTCATCCTCTGAGGAGCTTGGTGAATCATACAATTTATTTCTTGCTGCATCGGCATATGAGGGAGAGGGAGCTACTTCGGGGGTTTGCCCTTGCTCCTCTCCTCCTTTCCCGTTAGGGGAGGGTCTTGAATGATTGCTGCTGTTCCTGTTTGCTTTCAGAGTTTCTATGGCCTTGCTGGACTATTCATTTTGATCTCCTAATTTCGAGGTGGGGATGTTGTTCCTGTTTGCTTCCAGAGTTTCTATGGCCTTGCTGGACTCTGCATTTTGATCTCCTGATTTCTAGGTGGGGATGGTGGTCCCATCTTTTTGTTCTTGCCCTATTGGTTTAGGGTTATTTCCCTTTGGTATTTTTTTATTTTTGGGTTTTGTTGTCCCTACTTTCTGCACTGTGGTCCATTGTTCTACTTTCACGTTCTCGCTCTCCTCTCCTTCCTTTTTTTTGCAGTGTCTTGCAAAGTGGCCATAGCCGTGATAGGGCTGACATTTGAAGGGTAACTGCTCATAATATAGCTCCTGGATGTGCGTCCATTCAACTGCTGTAAGTTTGATTGCCTCTGGTAACCCTTCCTCCAGATCAACCTCCACACAGATCCGTGACAGGTTGAATAAAGATCAAGGTATACCTTCCAAGCGAGTTGCCGATAGCCTGTAGAGATTTTTGATTCCAGCAATGTAATGGGAGATGAGGTAGACGGACCTAGACTGGAACAACAGACGAAACGTCTTGGGCTGGGTCAAAGTCAGGGATCCATTTGTTCAAGTATAAACCCTGAGGCCCCATGAAGTAAGGAACATTTCTGAAAATAAGGTTTTTGTCATCCGAGATTTCAAACACAAACACATAGAATCCTTTTCCAACAAAATGGCTCTTGATTCCTTCAGATACGAGCGGCGTCCAATTTCTCTGCACCCATGCTTCAACGGATTTGGGAGAGGGCCAGAGCCCGGTAAATTGTCTGATGAGCAATCTGTCTACTAGATTGATTGCGGATATGCAAGTCTCTGCTATTGGCAATTCTACAATTGCAATGCAGTCCAGGTTTTTAACGAACTTTTGTTGTGTCTCAGATATTGGTCTCTTGTGAGATCCAACGATGAGCTTCTTGAATGAAATCAGTTCAGGTAGGGAAGGGGCAGGTTCGACACCCCCACCGGCCTCCATTGGAGCTGAACCCAGAGAGAAAAGAGCGTAGGCGGTGCAGCTAGGTCACGTTCGCAGTGCAGCAAAATCCCAACTAGAAGGACATCATATTTTATAATCGTTAACCCAAGTTAGTGTTAGTTTAGTTTTAATTTTATAATAGATTTAATATTTAATATTTGAAATAACTAATTTTAAATTAATTAATAGAATGTAATTAATTTAATTAAATTATAACTAATTATTAATTAGATTAAGTTGTTTATAAATAGTTAATTATAACTATTAGTTAGATTAACATTAATTAATAAATAGTTTATTAAATAATTAGTTTATAATTAACAATTAATAATGTAATTATAATTAATTAATAGATAATTAAAACTTAATTTAGAATTAGATTATAACTAAATTAGATGAATAATATAATTTCAATTAATTAGAATTAATTAATTAAATATCATAATCTAATTTAAGATTATAATTTAATTTAAAATTTTGATTTTTTAGCCCAAGCAACAAAAATTTCAGATTTTTGGCAATTTTAATATATCAATTTTAGAGGCTCATAAATGGAGATTATTCCTGAAGAGGTTTTATTTCCAGATTTGATCATTTATTAGGTCTAAAATTCAACAAAATATCAAGCTACGAATTTTTAAACAAAACTATTTTTCTGAGTTTTATTTTTTACATTTTAATTTGCCACAACTTCTTATGAGTGGAAATTCATTCGTCTATGTTCTCATTGGCCAATTAGATCATCACATAAATCAAAAGAAAGCTTATGTTTCCTTTTTATTTATTTAATTAAGTTTTAATTAGATCTATTTTAATTTCTAGATTTGACATTTTGATTTTATTTTTGTTTTTGATTTGTTTTTGCAGGAAAACAATTGAAGAGATGAGAATAAGAAGCTCTCAATCAATGAGAAGAATCCAACAATTAAAGATTGGATTTTTTGAGAAATTAAAATTGGATTGGACAGATTTTTCTTCAATAAACTCTCATCTCAAAATTCTTTTGGAAATATTATAAATGGAAGATTGTAGAATGTGAAAGGGCGGCTCTCCTATGCAATTCTAGACTTTTAAAAGCATTTATGTAATAGGAATTTAGATTTGTAGGAGGGAGGAGAGAAAATTTCAGATCTGAAAATTATTGAGGGTTTTTTCTTTAAATCTTGAATTATGTATGATGGGCAGAGTTTGCATTTCTGTAGCTCTAGTTTTGAAAGCAGAAATTCAAGTAATGTAAAGTACTGTTAGAGACCAGGATCAAAGAAGCGGATTCAATTAACTGGTATTTTTTGCATTTCTGTATCAAATACTAGTTTCAATTTTATGATAATAAAATTGTTGTTTCATTTTATTTATGTTTATGCATTTCTGTTGATATGGATAATTTGTCTCAAATTGTTATGTATCTCTGCTCTTATGAATTAAAATCTGATTTCTAAGTAACTATTTACTCAGAAATCTGTCTTATAAAAGTGATTTATTAAATAACAATGTGTTGCGAATTTCTTCCACATATTATTGTTTAATTATTGGCTTGACTGATTTGACAATCGATATCATTTTTGTGAATTTATTCTGGAGTGTTGTTGATTTATCATTTCAGTTAAATGGTCTCAATAGGATGTGTTTTGGTATTCACAAATGTGAGCTAAATTGAATTTCTTCATTAGCTTGACATTAAATTTAAAGCCAGCCATATTTAAATTCTCATTATTTAATTATCTTGCTCTTAGTTGGGTTAGATTTATATCTACTTAATTAAGATAGGATTTAGATTAGTTTCTTTTTCTTGCATTATAGAATAAGTTCGCATTTAGATTAAGATCTATATTATTTTTCTTGCATTATAGAATAAGTTCGCATTTAGATTAGTTCTATATTATTTTAAGTCCTCTTCTCAAAGAGGCAAAATCTTAATTGTTGTTTGGATGAACCCAAATCAACTTAAGGGTCATTCTCTTACCCAATCAACAAGAAGAAGTGATTTAATATCCCTGTCTATTGGTAGTTAAAGATACATCGTAAACCAATAACGATAGGGAAAAGGTAACTGGACCTAGTTAAACCAGTCAGAGCCACTATCTTAAACGGAAAAGGAGCTGTATTAAGGTCCAGACCGAGTGGTTATCCCCCAATGTTGTTGCAACGATTTTCGAGGCTTCAAGAAGGCCTTACCCAATCTGGCTGCTCTACGGGTTCAATAATAGCTGCGCTCACCATCTTCTCAATTTCCTCCTTAACCTTCTGTTTGAATTTCAGGTTTAGGTGATAAGGTTGTTGTTTGACTGGCCACGCATCTGGATTCAACGTAATCCTCATGAATCCCATATCTCCTACGATCCCTTTGAGTTCAGAGAACTTGGTAGGGAATAGATCCTGATATTCAGTTAAAAATTCTACGATCTTTCCCACCGTGCCATCATCCCAGTAATCCCCAATATTGCCTATATTACGCTGCGCTTCTGTGCCAATGTTGACTTCCTTCAGTTTCAATGGTTTGGTAACATCGACCGCCTCTGGCGAAGGTCTTGCAATGACACGTTCTCCTTCTGATTCCAGGATGGTGATATCGGGGATCCTCATCACAGTCTTCTATTAACAAATTTATACAGTTTACAATTTCCTGTATCTGTATGTCCTAAGTTGGTGCAATACACTCCTACTTAGGGAGGGACTCATTGAAGACCATAGTGTCTATATCTTGCAAGGCTTTTTCTGGTTGCTCAGTTCCTCCTATCAATCCAAATGTCATTATAAAATCCTTAGCCATTGTGCCCCAGTGTTGGGTATGTTGGTGCAGTTTTGCGTCCAAGTACCAAGTGGTAGGGATTGGTCCCAACGCGTGAATAAACATGTGGACCCTTTCGTTCCATGTGTGAATAACCAGTGTGCGGGAGTTACACACACGGTTAAGTCAAGGGCCCAATCCAGGGATGCTTGTTTCAATTGCTTCGAGGAAATATTTCACATTACCAAAGCCATCAAAGTAGGGTAGTTCTCTTACCTCTGAGGAGATGAATCATACGTTTTTTGTGACCTTAAGAAACCTCAGCACATATACGTCATGCAGTTGGTTCTGCTAATTTTCTATATCCCCATCTGAGTCAGATAATAATTCACTGTCTTTTTCCCAGCATAACATACCGTCAGCCATGGGGTTGATCCAGTCGTCGTCCCAGGCGGTTAGCTTGTATATGTGATCAATATCCTCTTCCTCCTGTGCTTCTTCAGTGTACCGCTCCCCTTCTGCTGGATCCAACGGAACTATCACCCTTGTTCCTTCACTTTGAAAGATCATGCTCCTTACTTTTAAATTAATGATACCCCCATGTCAATAGCCCAATATAGGCCTAAAAGCGTAGGGTAAGGGTTCGTGTCATCCACTATATGAATTACCTCAAAATCAACATAAATTTTAGCACCTGCAATATCTACCATCACCTTTGTTAGTCGCCCCAGTGGTATAATCTTCTGCTGATTGGCCATTCTTTGCGAGGTCTGCTTGGGTAGGACGTTTGCGTATGATCCTAAATCAATGATGACTTGATCCATTTCGTAGTCTCCAATCTGCACAATCATGCACATTTCCCGTCTCGTCCTCCTCTTGTTTTTGTATATCTTGTTCATAGTTTTAACCTCTGGCTGTAAAGAAACCTTTTCTACACAGCTATCTATTAATGGTTGGAGATTCTCTACGGCCTTCTAGTTGTGCAATAGATTCATACATTCCTAGATGAATGGCTTAACTGCTTCGTCTAATTTTGGATCTACCATACTCTTTGTATTAGGTTCTTTGTCTTTGGTCATCTCCCTATTAACTTCTATGAAGGTTTCGTTTTCCTTTTTCATATCTAAGCTTTCTGTTGTTTCCCCAATTTTTCGGATTAGTGTCTACTGGCAACCTTTTTTTTAGTTCCCCCGATGGAAATTCCACTGCACGTGATCATATTGATACATGGTCCATCATCTTGTGGTTCTGCCTTAACCCTTTTCACGTTCTGCGTACGCATCTGTTGTTTCTCCTACATTTTTTCTATTAATACCTGGTAGTTTTCAATGACGTGATCGAACTGCCTGCAATATCTGCAGGATTGACGCATAGGGTTCAGGAAATCTCGTGAAAAATTTCCTACGTCTCCACAATTGTAACATATAAGGTGTCCTCGTCCTTGACCTACACTCCCCCTTCTCCCTCCTCCCCTTCCTCTTCCGGGAGATCCTCCTCGTCTAGAAGGAGATAGTGGTGATGAGGGGTCCACGTGCACCCTGTATAAGTTTCCCCTATCTACCATGAGGTCGAATGTTTGACAATTTTTTTCATCATGACCTAGAGACAAGCAGAATCTGCACCACTTTTGTTTCAATTCTGGAACATAAGCACCTAACTGTGGGCAATGATCTGTATCATGTCTTCTTGTTACCGGACAGTCAACGCACCATAGCATCAGACTGCTAGGGCCAAATATTTCCCTAGGTCATAGAGGGCTTGCCACCCCCAGCCTGCATATAATCTGATAACAAGGGGCATTGATCCTTAGTATGTCCTGACACCCTACAGCTTATGCACCAGATATCTGGACTAGATTCCTTATCGCGATCCTTTTGCAAGTTCTAAATTTCTAAGTGAATTTCCTCTAATTGGCTCTAGATCTACAGAGCTACGAACTGTGTATCATCTCTTGGTACAACTTCTAATTTCATGGCAATCTCCAGAGCTTCTTCTTGGGAGCTGATTTTCTGCTGTCCCATGGGTCAACGAAGGTGTGGTAATAACATAGTGATAAACCATTCCTTGTGCTACTTTTCCTCGTAGATAAATCCCCCATCATTGATAACCTTATTTAATCATTGGTCATCTTCCCAGATGGATTGTGTAGGTCCCTGCTTAAATTCCTTTAATTCGACTACACATTGAGAGTATGACTTAGGTTTCCAGAATTGTTGCTTTAGGGCGTCCTTAATATCTTGTATTGATGTGTTCACATGTTGACCAATGTATCCCATAAACAAATCTAGAGCCCTTCGATAAAATGCTATGGATAACTGTCCTAGTTTGATAGCATCATTGTTAACGTTCTGTGTGGTCCACATAGACTATGCTACGAACCAGAATTGATCCATATCCTTGTCCCCTACACCCTTAAAGGTAGGTAGTTTCATGTGTGTGGCCATGTCGTCCTCCGGTGGTGGTAGAGGAGGTGTAGGAGAATTCTTACCCTTATGTGGGTTTGATGCGGGCGTAGCTAGGGGGATGGTTCCAATTTGCGCATCCCCTCCTTGGTTAAAATCAGGTGATTCCCTTAAGGGACTGTATACTGATCTATTGCCTTCTTGATTAACCTGGTAGTATTTACCAGTTCATGTCATGCTCCCACTCTGGTTGGAGGTCATTCACTCGATGTGGCCACACAAGACACCCTTTTCACTCAATAGCATCTTAATCAACAACGACAGGGTTTTTAGGAACTTACCTCTAAATCCATTGAAGAACCTTCGCTCTGCTTCCGAGTATGACACAAATTAATCAACGAAAAATTATGTTACAATTCCTCCCAAGATATTGTCAACCCGGTGATCTAAAGTTCTAGTAATCTTGTTATCGGTCCTTTCCAATCATTGTATTGATTCGGGGTTCCACTGTGTGACCTGATCATCTTTCCAGCAAGTCTAGAACTCCCCTAATCATGCCAACCACTCTTGCAATTTGTGTGCGAAGGATACAAAGAATATTTCCTGCACTTCCGTAAAAATAGAATTTTTTTCCACTCTTCAGTAGACAACTTCTTACTCCTATTCTCTTTTAGGGAAAATTCCTGAATCTGTTTTTCGAACTAGTCTTCCAACTCAGGTTTTAATGGCTGCCAATGACCTCGTGGCATTACCCAATTCCTCT
This sequence comes from Pinus albicaulis, assembly GCA_034641835.2. Taxonomy (NCBI): domain Eukaryota; kingdom Viridiplantae; phylum Streptophyta; class Pinopsida; order Pinales; family Pinaceae; genus Pinus; species Pinus albicaulis. The sequence continues at coordinate 814,305,616 of CM076572.1, read as the reverse complement.
CTCAAAATACTCCCGGTCTCGGCAATGGAACCATTTGTTGGCTTTAAGGGTCTTGACCCAGGTTCGGTTTTAAGGTTTTCCAACAAACCCCAATACTACTGGCCCTTTCGGCAATGGCTTGCTTGCGCAGGTCAAGGTCTAACGCGAAGTAGTATGGGAGGGTGTTGGAACCAAGTTTCTGCACCCTGAGAGAGAGATAGTTAATTAAGAAGGGGGTCCCTTCAGATCTAACAGACCTATGCTGGAGAAGACCTAACCCCGAAACCCATAACAATATATTGGTGAAATAACCCAAGTGAAGCCCATTAATGAGATGTAACACATGAAAAATTACAATCATATCTATGCATTTATTCCCTTCTATAGCATTTCATCCACGTGCGTATCAATAAACCATCAATATTCAGAAAGCGTACATTATCTCATAAATAATATATAGCGCAGTCCGTAATCATAACACAGAAATACTCATATCTCACAAAACAATCTCCTCATTCATTCATATCCAGATCTGAACTACAGACTCTATGACCAACCCACGCACACAGCCAGTGGGGTCCGCACACAACAGGACTTCAAGGTTTCTGCGCATAGAGCCAGCAAGAGCCCTTACCCAGACAATCAACACAATAGATCACAAGTTTGTATCCAAGCTTAACTTATGTCTCTTTCTTCTCCTTTGTAGACTCGATTTTCCTATGTATTTATGGCATCTTAGCCTATGATACTTCTATGGTCTACAAACCATGGTTTGTAGACTCCTAGTCTACCCTTTGACCCATTACAACAAATCAGGGCTTCGACCTGCCCCAAAGCCCCTCCGCTAGATCAAATATTACTACAATATTACAAAAATGGACAAACATTCAGCCAGAGAACCTCATTCCAACAAAAATTTCCAGTTTACTACTTTTTCAGACTCGATTAAAAACAAATGAAAAATTAACCCCCTTGGAGTCATCTTTCAGCTCTTTTCTGACTCTCTAAACAGGAAAATATTGCCGAGTTCTTGCTGTTTTGAGCTTGTTAAAGTGCACGAAACGTCATTTACCCAACATAAATTTACCCATTTTTTAGGCTGGGACAAATTGTTTATGAAAAATGAATACCTTAGCCAATCACAACTAAGAGGTTCTCTCATATTTTGTTTCTACCTTTTTGAGTATGAGGGACTATTTACGAAAAGGGCCATTTGGAGTTTTCTTTTCGCCTCTTTTCAAAATTTCTAAATATGAAAAGGCGTCGAGTTTTACCTTTGTCAGGCTCATTAAAATTTTATGACATCGGATCCATCATCATGACGACATCGAGTTCCTCCTTCCTAGGGCTCGTAAAATGTACTAGGATGGATTTGTCCGAAGTACAAAATTATATCACAATCATATGATATCCACTTCAAGCTTGTATACAAAAATAATTGTGGTACGTCCGAGAAACAGTGGGGGGAAATGGAAAGCATTAATCAGTTTTGTTGGCATTATGTCGCTCTTGAACATGACACATTCTTTGTTTCATGTGGGGTTGGGGATATCCTTCATTCATCACTTTTCTTTCGTGGGTTTGGGAAATATGTTTTGCCTCTTATGCCATCACCATTTTTGTCTAGCATGATATTTGATCCCGTTTGAGTCAAATACTACCAAATCCAGAGTCGTGTCTATAATATGTTCAGGAGAAGTTCCTTCTGCATCTTATTCATTTCCTGGTTCTCTGATCGCTTTCATTATCATCTTATTGCCTCCATCTCGGTTCGCTGATGTGGGATATATTATGGCCGTCCTTCGACGGATCACTTCTTGTTGACTTCCCCTTTCTAGTACCTTAGAGCCTGCATGCCTTAATGACAGGTTGTTCACAATTGACGATAGGATTACATCATTGGCCTTCGATAGGGTGATTTCGCGAATGTTCAACAAAAGCTCCTTATTCATGTCTCGTGGATTGTACCACTGGTACCTCGAGCGCCATTGTCATTATTGTTGGTTTCTCTCACGCCTGCTAACGGTTTACATCATTGACTGGTAATCAGGCGATTTTCTTGCATGTTTAACTTTAGCTCATTTATTCACATGCTCAAATTTGTACTTGATCAGGTTGTGACAGAGTGCAAGACCTTAAGTTTTTTCTGATAAAACCTATGCTGCGAGGCGATATGTATTATTCACGATTGTACACATGAATCTTTCATTCAGATGGTTGCGACCATACCATGAGTCTATATTCATGATCCTCTTTATTACGGATGAATGTGTCCATACCTTGGATCCTATTTCATGATTACTTCTACAGATGGTTGCACCCATACCTTATTTCATGTGATTATTTCAGAGATATCAGTTTATGTATATGTGTGCTTGTTTGCGCAGGTTTTTCGACGATGTAGTCTTGGTCCTGGGACTTATTTGTAAATAATTTCACCCCTCACTCTCATTCGACCTTCATGCTTTAGGGGGCATCTGTTACATAGCAATTTGTCACTGTACCTGTACTCCCCTTTCTTGATCCTGGAAACCATTAATAGTGACCCCTGTTCCTGTTTTCCGTCATGAAAATATGCCTTTATGTCCTCTTCAACACAATGAACAAACTCTCTATTGGCCATTCCTGGAACAACTCCTTGTAAACCTAGTTATCTGGAGCGGCGCACCCTCTTCGTGTCTTGATTGCGCCGATGGCCTATTCTTGGTTTATTGTTGCGCCAATCGGTGCTAGAATTAAGCTCATACTTGTGCTGATCCCCTTCTGGGAAGGTTTTTAAAAATGGAAGTGAAGCTTCGAGATCTGGAAGCTTCGTGGCGGAGACCTGGTTGTTTGTTCCTGAGGATAGAGCCTAGTTTCCCCCTTTGGCCTCTTTGTTGCTATAAAAGTGGAACCACCCAAAGGGATAACCCATTTCCCCACCAAAAGTGGATCCATACTCCCTCCTACTATGCTATATAATGGGAAATCTCCCATAGCTCTCCTAGTTAGAATAGAGATAGTAGAACAACGAAGATACCTTTTGTTGTTATAGATGTTGAGTGAGAGTTGAGACCTTCTACCCTCATATCAAGTTGAAAGAGATATTTGGAGACGTGCTCGGATCAAGACCCGTCGAAGGAGAGATGCGACATCAAGGCACACGTTTTAACTCCCCCTCTCTATTTTAATATAATACGATTGGTTCGTGCTTTCCATTCTTGTCTTAATGTGTGACTGGATTCTTAGTTTTCCTTGATCAACTAGGTAGGTTGTATATGCATTATATGTGTTATGCTTTCACGTTTGTTTTCGTTTTGATCCTTTGTGCAGGTAAACAAGCGTTGATAGCGACAAATATCTGACCATGTAATGCGAAGGACCAAAGGATTTAAACAGGAATTAGCATTAGATTGAGGTAGGTGATATATTCACAATCTGTACGCATTTACAATATAGGAAAGTAGGTTTATAATTGTTCCCTGTTGTTACTAGACCCACTCTAGGGCTAGAGGTATCATCTCTATCCATAGAGAGGTTTTTCCTGCATAACAAAGAGGAAAGGCATTATGAGATTCGACGGTGAGGGTATTCAAGGAATATTCACGGGGCGAACGCTGACGTATTTGGAAAAGATCCTATAGACGAAAATTGTCGATCCCGATGTGAGAATTGCAAACATTTTTGAAGTCGAAATTGGGACCGGAATTGAAGGTCTCATCGCCGCTATGCTCTTCACCAATGATGACAGTTGGACTACTTTTCCAGGTGGAGAAATGTAGTGAGTGTTGGTGCAGGAGGGGCAGTGGATGTCAGGGAGAATTTTGGATAAATTTCGGCACAAGGGAAATCACACATGAAGTCCTGAAGGCACTGAATTCTTAATTTTTCCTAGCAGCTATAAATATGACACTGTTGAGATTCACACCAGTTGTTAAGGACAATGAATATCAATAGTGTCACAAAGAAGAACTTTGTAATTAATGCATATCTGCATAATTATTTTTATGATAAATAGAAGTTCATGAATAATGTGTATGAGAAAGATATTGAAATGTGTTATATTATTTACATCATTATCTCCATGTGTTGTATGTATGTGCCAGGGAGGTCATAAGAGGGTTGAAGCCCCCCTTTTCTGTTTATTATTTATGGTTTTAGGCACATTATTTTTCAACTCGAGGTTTTAAAATTATGATTAAAGAATTAAGATTGTAACCTAATTTGGGTCAATGAAATTTGATTTTGGATGACATGGGATCCTATATATTATATCATAAATGGTGAAGTTATATAACGATAATTAGAGGTGTGGCTCTAAACATTTGTTAACTTACTTGGCTAAGTGTTTTTAGGGTAAATATCTAAGTAATATGTGCAAATTATTTTATTTAATTTTTTTATTTATTAAAAAATATGTGTGTGAATGCTTATTGATAAGGTATAAAACTTATACAAGATAAGGAAGAGATTTCATACACATGGTTAAGGGAACACCACTCAAAGGTGTGTATCAATGCTTTTCAATCTCATGAAATATGAAGGGATTAAATTTTCATAATTTTGTTTTTTCATTTGTGTGGGTTTTTATATGTATTGTAGGTGTTTGTCCTTCAAGTTTATTTTTTGAAGTGTTATGATTCATCTTTCTAATTTGTTTTGCTAATTATTATAAAGTGTTATGGTTAAATAGAATGTTGAAAGAAATAATTATGAATTATTTGTATCATTACTATATTTTTCTTGTCGTCGTCTATTTACGTCTTTACTTTTCCTTTGTGTCATTTTTTTATTTTATTTTATTTTTCCGAAGAAAAAGACGCATAATTTTATTCATAGTTAAATGACGAAGATTACATTTTGTATATATACTTTAGGAGAATATTCAGGAAGAAAGCAAAAATTGCAAAAAATTAATCATATTAGAGGGTAATAACATTCCACCGAGAAGCTAAACTGCATAAATGCATCCCTAATAACAAGAAGAAATATTAAAATGGAATAAATATAACAACGATCTTTAAAAAGTGCAGAGACTATGTATGATCTAAAAACCAAAGAACATCCATAACAACTCTATATGCACCACATATAACATTAAAAAATCCAACATTCCAAAGCAGAATAACCATTAACTAAACTGAAACTTGTGTGAATTTGTGACTGACTGTGTAAGAAAGCATGAAAATACATGCATTTTCAATTTGAAAGAGACAAAATTAGGTCTAATTATTCAAAAATTGACATCTGCTTGGATAAAAAAAAAATCCATGTAAAGGTGATGGGAAGACTCCATGGATTGATCATCGACCTGCTCCACTGTGACCCAAAAATATTTTTCCATATTAGGCCATCCTTTGATAAACAATGTGCATCAAATTTCCTTTCCCGAAAAAATGTGCAAACAAGAGAAAGAAGTAAAATAATAAGTAATACAAATAATCTCCTTAATAATAGGACTCAGATAAATTTTACTACATCAAATAATTCCATTAAGCCATTTAATAATCATCTTTGAGTCTCCAAATATGTGAATATGTGAGCACCCCTTATATTTTGCGAATAAGAGCATATTTTTACATGTAAGGAGTTTTGATTTGATTTTTTATCCTTGTCCCATCCCCATCTTAACTTTGAAATAGTGGTGAAAGGAGATAAATAAAACAAAACCACCACCACACTGTTGACCATTACCACTAGAAGCACATTTTAAATAGCTCCATGGATTTTAAAAATCAATACTTTTTATAGAAATCACTTTGGGGGTAGTAGAGTCATTTTCTTGAGGGAAATGGCTTAAGATAGGCAACACATCATTAGTTGTGTGAGAAGGGATTGGAATATTATCCATGAATATCACACCGTTCCTAGATAACCAAACCCCACAACATATAATTAGAAGGATCGATTTGAAAGGGAAAAAATGGGATTAGAATGCCATGAATGCCATGGCCCCTTCATATCAACACCAACCCAAGAAATTGAATGTCCCAGTGTAGATCCACAAAGTTTCCAAAATTTCTGAAAGAAAGGAAATTTTATAAAAACACGAAGGGCACTTTCATCATTATTTTGATAAAGAGAACACCATCTAGGAAAACACATGAACCTTCATTGGAGGACTTCCTAGGTAGGGAAATTTTTCATTAGGAGAAACCACATAAACATTTTATTGTTTAGGAGAACATTTAGCTTTCCAAACCGCCTTCCACCACAATTTATCCTCAAGGTCCAATATTTCAACTACAAGGAAAATGAAACCAAATTTAGAAGTGTAGATTCCAGAAGAGGATATGCACCAGATTAGTTCCCCATATATGTTCGTTAGAAAAATATGACTATCAATAAGCGCTTAAATATAATATTTCCAACAAACCCTAAATTCCACCTTAATACCTAGATCCTCTGCCGAAGGCAATTCTTGATGCCAAAAAGAAGAGGGGTTTGGATTGGCAATTTGAGCTAGCTTGCAAAAACCACGATCCATGAGCCAGACTATCAATTGGGGTAGACATGTGGCGAATTTCACTACCAAGCTAGGGGTCAAGGCCAAGATGAACTTTATCGCCCCTTATGACCTACAAAGTAAGCCCATTTCCAATAATACAAAAATAATTAAGAACAACTTGCCATATAATGGAAATATTTGATCGTGTTTTTTCTAGCCTCCAAAGCCAATATTCAATAGATAATGGAGCAATATATTTGTGCTTAACCATAAAAGTCCAAAGACTATCTGAAGAGATCATCCACATCCCACACTTTGCAGCTAGAGATTTTGATAAGTGAGAAAATTTCTTTAAACACTAACCACCCAAAGCTTTTTTCTCGAAAATGTTGTCCCATCTGACCCATGGCAAGATCCCTTTTCCATTTTTCTTAGACCAAAGAAAAAATGAGAAAAAAATGTATTTTTTTCCGAAATACATTTAGGGATCTAAGCTATGGAGGCCTAGTAAACTGGAATGGCCTCCAACACCAATTTCATAAGAACCATGTGACCCACAAGGAAAATCCATCTGTGTCTCCAGTGATTTAATTATTTATCCACTTTAAAAACAAACTATGCTTAATATTATTTACAATAAACATTAGGTTTCAACTGAAAACCTAAGTATTTTAAACCCTACTCCATAAGCTTGGAGGCATACAGGAGAAGTTGAGACATGTGACATATCTCCATCTCAAAAATATTATGATGTGAAATTGAGTATTTTTGAACAATTATAGACATGCCATAGGCCCATCCAAATAGAAATAGTAAATACACCAACATCGATGTATCCATGACATCACCACCATAAAATACAATGATATCATCCATGAATATAAAATGAGTAATAAATAGGTTTTTAGCAATAAACACACCATGGAAATCCCATCCTCTCTTTACATAAAAAAGAAGTTGGCTTAGACCCTTCACCACCAACAAAAAGATAAGAGGAGATAAGACGCAACCCTGGCACAAGCCTCTTTGAGCATTGAAAAAAGGGGAGGTTGAACCATTAATTAGCACAATGAAAGAAACAACTTGAATACATGAATTTTTTTTTTTTTTTTTAATTTAAAGCAATATCCCAGAGTAGTAAGCATAAGCCCAATATAAATCTAATTTACCCGATCATAGGCTTTGGATAAATCAATTTTAATTATATCCCCTTTCATATTTTAATTTTTGATGTTGTGTAAGCCTTTATGAGCCACACTAATGGCCTTGTGAATTTTTATGCCTTCAAGGAAAGTGAATTGTTCAGGGGAAATATATATGGAGAGAATGGGCTTAAGTCTAACAACGATCATCTTTGCAATAATTTTGTATATAACATTACAAAGGGAGATAGGTCATAAATCATAGAAAGAGAGAGGATGACTAGATTTTGGGATGAGAGATATAAAATTAGAGTTAAAAGTAGCATATATTCAACCCTACCACATCGACTCCTCAATAACAACGTTAGGTTCCTATAATACTAGTGTATCCCCTTATTGTTATTATTAGTGTAGCCCCCTTATTGTTATTATTGTGCCTATGTAGTCCCCATATTTTTATTATTGTGCCCCATAGAATCCCACTATTTTTTATTGTTGTGCCCTTACATTATTATTATTATGTCGGCTCTGATTATATTGTGACCCCTTAGACTCCTATATATAGAAAGGAGGTATTATCATTTGAATAATCCAAGATTTTTTCATTTATCTAATGTAAAGGAGGTTTACCCTCGAAGAGAATAATTTTTAAGTCATTGATCTAGATTTTATTCTATTTTGTGAGTTGATTACATAAAATTTGGTATCAAAACTTTGGATTCTAGGGTTTGGCTTCTTCAAACAGGCCATCTTGGAATTTTCGCTATAAATTTTTTTCTATGAAGCTTCAGAAGCTAAAATTTAAACCACACGGAGTCAACATACTGGTGAACCTTGTGTATGAATTTCAGATCTTGGTTCACTATATTTTCGGAGATATGATATGAGGAAGTTAAGGTTTTTGTAGGCTCTAGAATTTCATCTCAAATAGGTGATCGAGGGAAAACCATCATAAATTTTGTTTCAGGCATCAGATTTGAATTATGTAGAAAGTGACCGAAATTGCACAAAATTTGGTTTTTCCTTTATCAATTTTAGAGCTGAATGTTTAAAAATTAACACATGGAATCCCTTACAACTTCACTCTATTGAACCAGTCCATAATCAAGTCATCGTGGGATATTTAGCATAAATTTACCTTGAAGAATCCAAATTTGTTCTAACTTGTGGCATTGGAAAGAAGACTCGGAGGGATACCAAAAAACTGAAGTTTAGACCTTGGAGATCCAAAATCATAGAGATACAATAGTTTCAAGATTGATCTCCTAAAATCAAGAAAAATGTGTGTATTTTTTTAAACAAATTCCACAACTTTTGTTTGAAAAATAAGTTTGGAGTTATTCCAAAGGCATATTGAAGCATCAATATTTAGTTATAAAATTCCTCGCAAAAAAAATAATTCCACACCCATTAAGCTCTCATAAATCTCTGCTATGATGCATGAAGAGGAAACATTGTAACATGATATCTCAAAATTACGGGACCAAGTGAAACAAATTTCACTCTCACAAAGAACAAAAAAAGATGAAATAAAATTAGACATGGAAGGTTTGAAGGATGATATGAAAGCTAATATTGATGGTATAGAAGAAAAAATGAAATGAAATATGTAATATTTGAAGAATGGCTTAAAAGCAGACATGGAAGGTTTGAAGGAAGGTTTGACAAAGTTTCTACAAGAAATGCTTCCTAATGGATAAAAAGTATTCAATGAAACTCATGATAAAAAAATAAATGTTAATCAAGATTTCATAGAATCTAACGTTGGATTGAAGACCCACCATATTCCAAAGATCGATATGAGGAATTTTTATGGCAAGGATCTGGTAACATGGATACTACAAATGGAGGAATATTTTGATCTCCATAATGTGCAACACACACAAAAGGTACACATTGCGACTTTATATTTATAACCCAATCAATTTGTATTGTATCGATGGTTTTTTTTTCTCTTAAAGCACTTTTCACTTGGCCAATTTTTACGAAGGAAATTATAGCACATTATGAGGATACAAAGAGCAACACCTTCTTTAGCCAATTGATAAATATCAAACAAAATGTATCAATGGAAGAGCACATTGAGGACTTCCAAAAATTGAATATAAGGGTAAATGATATTCCAGAAGAGAATAGGATTGATGTCTTCATAGGGAATTTAAAGGATAACATCCAACATGAGGTTTTCCATTGGGAACCTAATTCATTGGAGAAGGATTCAGGTTGGCCAGAAAAATTGAAAGGACAATTATGGAAACAAGGAAGACTACCAATCATAACTATAAAGATGGAAGTGTTGTTGCTCCTATCCTTCCACAACCTACAAGGTTTACACCAAAAAAATTGGAAGAAAAAAGAGCAAAAGGGCTTTTCTACATTTTTGATATCAAATACACTAAAGGTCATAAGTGTGACTAGAAGAAATTATTTTACATAGATTGTGAAGAGGAGGAATAAAAGGAACAAGAAACTTCAAAAGAAGAGGATATACTCCAGGAACCAACCCAATAGAAATAAGAAATTAATCCAACCATATCTTGTAATGCATTGGAAGGAATTACCACTCCTCAAACTCTTAAGATAGAAGGAAATATCAAAAGAAAAAGGTAATAGTGTTGATTTATTCAGGTAGTACCCATAATTTTATATATTGTAAGGTAGCCAAGGAATTGAATTGCTTCCTATACCAAACAACAAAGTGTTAAGTGATGGTTGCAAATGATGAAATATAAGTTGCTCTGGAAAGTAGCATAATATAAAACTAACCATGGGGGAATATGTATTGAATAGTCCAATGCTCTCCATTCCAATGGGCGGTGCTGATTTTGTACTAGGAGTCCAATGGTTACAATATTTGAGTACAATAGCTTTTAATTTTCAAGAAATTTTCTTGAAATTGTTTTGGGAATGGAAGGAAGTTGAATTAAGGGGTATTGCAAGGAAACCAAGAAAGATAATTAGCCCTAATGGAATGAGAAAGCTTCTAAAGAAAGAACAACATGGTGTAATTGCACAAGTATGCTCACTAGATGTTCAAACATCGAAATCAAATATTTCTCTATAATATTCCCAATTAGCTTTTAGCTAGTTGGAATATTAAATTTTGTTTTTGCTTCTTAGTTAGAAGAATAAGAGGGTAGGGAGACCCATAAATCTCCTTAGTAGGAATAAAAACACTCCAAATGTGAATGGAGGCCATCTAAGTAGTTGGAATAAAGACCCTTATGTGTGAAAAGGGGATGGAGCATGTAGGTTGGGTCAACTTTGAACAAATCAACAATGCTGGTATGGAGGAGTGGACATTTATTGAGGGACAACGCAGTTTTGGAGGGAGATTCCATGCATGGTAGTAGTGAATTTAATGATTGGGGCCCAAGGTGAGGAGGCTCACAAAGCATATAAGGAAGGGGATGGAAGCCATAGAAGGCATGATTGATTATTATTTTGTTTATGGTCTGTATGACTTGTTGCTCTCTTCATATGTTTAGTGGAGACTGCAGTGCTGTTTAGCACAAGGGTGTTCCCGAGCGGGAATCCCACCTTCATCCTCAAGGGACTTTGAGTGCCCACTTAGGAGAATTTATTGGGATAAATTTGCACATTTTGGCATTTGGCCAAGCTACAAGTTTCTTCTACAATGTAGTTTCTATTTAGAATTGTGCTATGTTGCAGGGTGCAACAGTGGAGGATTTGTTTGGGCCATTTTTGATGCTTCTATTCAGTGGAGGAAGCATTCCTTCCATTGGGAGGTTAGTAAGGAGGGTCCTTGGGAATTATTGCTGCATTTGGCATCAGGCCAAGTTATTATTATCCCCTACAGTGCAGTTTCAATCTTGGACTACGTTATTTTAGGAAGGAGTTGTAGGGGTGGTTTCAGTGCATCATTTGGGGAGATAGTTTTCCAGTGGAGGGATCAAAATTTCACCCGGAGAACCTATTGGAGGAGAGATACATATTTCTACATCAGCTTCAGCCATATCTTCCCATTTATTCTGTTGCAGGGAATCTTCAGCCCTAGGGTTTCAGTTCACCATTGTACTTTTGGTGTATTTTCTAGAAACCCTCTTGGGTTGTCTAGGAAAAGTGACATAGAGCCTTGATCTTTATGCATAGTATCTCTTTAGGCATATATAAGTTATTTAATATCATTGAATGCTTCCATACTACAACTATGTTCATTTTGACTACGTTGTAGTAGCTCTCCGACATTTTGTATATTAGCAGCATCTCACTTTTGAGAGGGTTTGACCATTAGAGGCTTGTTTGCTTATGTTGTATGATTTGTGCCTCAATTTATTGCACATATTTCCTGCTGATATGATTAATAAAATGGCTCCATATTGGTCTCATATATTAATGTAATGTTATTCACTTCTATTTCCATTATTGTGATCAATATTGTTGCTTTTCCTATTTTGGAATATTACAGTGGTATCAGAGCATAATCTTGGCTCAGCATGTGCATCTTAAGCCAAAATGTCATCATAAGAAGGAGATCCTCTCATAGATAGAGAGAATATTTACCTCAAGTGAAGATACCAGAGATACGATTATACATATGATAAAGAAGACAAGGGTAAAACTCCCATATCAGGAGAGGAGGATGACAAGGAGTTCCCTAAGATTCTTCTTCGAACTATGAAAGATATTGCAAGAGAAATCAAGGATATGAGAATGGATAGACACAAAGAATCCCATAAAGGGTTTATACATGGATAAGGCTTCGAAATTTCACATCACTGGAGTGATCAACCAGTGAAGCAGCAGGTTTCCCAATGCTCTACAATGCCTACATTTTTAGCAGGAGGAAATGGAGGAACAAGAAACTCTTGAAGACTATTTTCTTGAGTATGAGTCTCAATCTCAAATATTCAAGGACCATTTGATATTTCAAGAGTTCTATCAGATCAAGGACAATAGGATACCCCAACATCACAATAGAGGTGGAGGATTCATACAACACAATGATCTTCACCAGACTATGGGCAGATTTTTCTTACCCACTTTTGATGGGTCATCCAAATGCACTGCCAAATATTGGGTAGAAAAGCTATACATCTACTTCCAATTGAACCAAGCACTGGATATGGAAGCTATCAAAATAACAGTGCTACGCCTTGAGGGTGAAGCACATGATTGTTGGTTTCATGGTTTTTCTACATTGGGGCATGCCAATGTGACTGCATATTCAGAGTTCACAAGGAGGTTGGTGGAGAGGTTTGATCGAAGAGACCCAGAAGCACCTTTCATTGGGCTAGCTAAGCTCAAACAATCAGGTAATCCAAAAACTTACATTTCTGAATTTCTAAAACTTTTCGTTATGGTTCTTTCTTTATTTGCAGCTAGGAGGGTCTATATGTTTATTGATGGGCTAGAAAAACCTCTACATGGGTTGGTTAAATCAACCAAACCCACTACCCTTCAAGATGACATTGAAAGGGCTAGAGATCTACAAGATTCTTTGCCAAGAGCAAAGGCAACATTTCAGCAAAGCCCACTTTTCCATTAAAGGGAAAAGATGAGAAGGCTCATCCTTCAAAGGAGAGCCAAAACAAGGTACCTCTTAGTGATGATGTCCGAAGAGAATTTTGGAGAAGGAAGCTTTGCTTCACATGCCAAGAATCATGGGCACCCGGACATAGATGTGCAGTAGGGAAGGCACACTATATAGAGGTATTTTCTGATTATGAAGATGAGGAGGAGGAGGAACCAGAAGGAGGTCACATCACTGGGATAGCAAGAGAGTATCCACCACCACCGGGAGGTGGGAATGGAGCATTTGCTCCAATTGGAGGGGCCCTTGCATCATTGAGAGGAGTACCCAAGTACTTGACCTTGAGAATTCGAGGTTCCAGTTAGGATCAAAGGGTTTCTATGTTGATTGACAGTGGGGCTACCCACAACTTTATTGATGCCTAGTTAGTGTAGAGGAGGGAAATACCCACTGATGATTTTGAGGAATTTTCAGTTTTGGTCCTAGGAGCTAGAACTATGCAGTGAATGCATCATGTTCCATCTTTATTTGTCACCATGGGGACATATATATTGACTAATCACTTCTTTGTGGTTTACATACATGACACCAATGTGATATTTGGTGTGCAGTGGTTAATTACTTTGTGGAAGGTCACCATAGATTGGGAGACTTTACAGATGGAGTGGATGGACAGAAAGAGTGGAAAACATCAGATGATTAGGGGCATGCACACTTATTCCTCTCAGACAGATTCTACACAGAAAAAAAAAGTTGGATTTGCACAGTGGAAGAAAGGACCTAACAGTCCTATCAGTTATGTAGATGACCTTGGCCCATGAGACATTACTGTTTAGTGGAATTCCACCTGGGAGACCACCTGATCAGAAGTTGATGAGATATGTCTCACAACGGGGTGCACCATTCATAGATCTAGGAGGAATGGGAACCTTGAGAGGACCTGACACAACATAAAGAGTCTTGGGTAGGCTCAAGGAGGAGGGATACATTCTCCCAATATCAGTATTACCCACTCTCACCCCACATCTTGCGCTGAGAGAGGATGTTGCAGGGATGGAGGGTGGCACCATCATGGTGCAAGGAGACCACTCCTTTGGAGGGTCATAAGATACTCCCATTTGGGGAGATATCTTCCACACATGGTAGAGTTTGGTGGAAACTCATGCATACCTTGGCCAAACTCAGAAAGTTTTGGATGGGTGATAGCTTCCCTTGGAAGGCTAACCTCCAAAAAATTCAACCTTTACTTGAGCATGAGCAGCTATAGGAGGAGAAACAAAGGCAGGATATCAGCATTTCGGTATGTGAATTTGGCATGAGATATGTCAAAGGAGAGGGAAGACACATGACATATGCTTTATATTATAGATCAGTAGTGCTATCACTATGGAGTATAGATCCTTATTAGAGATTCCAGCTGTTTGTCGAATACTCCAAGGATCTATTTTCATGCAGGATCTTGATGGCCAATATTCAGATGGGGTATATATAGTGAGAGATGAGGTCATCTACTATCAGATTATAATATTCTTGACTATATATTCTAAGCTCAAGGAGAAGCTACTACATGCAACACATGAGGATTTTCTCTTCAGCCACACTTATTCCATGATAGCATATCATGCCATCATGGAGGGATTCACTTGGGAAGGATTCAAAGATGAGATACATCAACATATTAGAAGATGCATGGATTATTTGGAGGTGGATGAGAGACATAAATCTTTGATAGATTTATCACAACCACTTCTTTTCTCATTGGGAATGAGAGGAGATCCATCTATAAGCCACTCCACTAGCTTGATAAAGGTATATGGTAAGGATCATGTTTTTCATGTGCATAATGATTTACTAGATGAGTATTTGCATTCCTTTACCATTCATGTACAACTCATTACTCCAGGAGGGAGCACTCTTTCTTACAAAATTCATGGTCCACTTAGGGTTATAAGCAGTGATGAGCATGGCCACTCCGTAGGAGATTTTTGGGAGATGATATATTATTCAGGGTGTACCCCATTGGCACCAAACTTCATTCACCTTCTCCAAAAATGTGAGAGGTTTGTGGCAGCAAACAAGTGGTGGGGGAGCCACTTATTATATCATGTTCTCACGAAATCAGGAGACATACTGCGCTGGTTCCACATGTGGGACTATGATCCTCCTCTTGTATTTCACATGGAAGCTTGTGTATCGTTTATTTTGATCCCATATGTTGATGATGTTCTCATCATTATTGTGGGCATGATTGGAGGGAGGACACATGGATTGAATGTGCCCATTGGGAGTGGGATTCTCCAAATTTATCATGCTTCATGCTTCAGGGAGAACATTGGGAAAACCATGATTACTACATCATACCTCTTGTTTCCTTATGGGATGAGCCATTTGGTTAACTTGAGCACTCGAGGGATGCATCTCATGAGCACTTGGGAGGAGCATTTCATGGATGGATTGATTTGTTGACACTTGGTTCATGAGGTTAACTTATCACATGGAGGTGTCACAAGGGAAGGAGGAGAAGAGTTGCAACACTCAACTTTACAGTTGCTTGAGGACAAGCAACATTTGGGAGGGGAAGACTGTAATATTCCAAATTAGCTTTCAGCTAGTTGGAATATTAATTTTTTTTTTTTTCTTCTTATTTAGAAGAATAAGAGGGTAGGGAGACCCATAAATCTCCTTAGTAGGAATAAAAACACTCCAAATGTGAATGGAGGTCATCTAAGTAGCTGGATTAAAGACCCTTATGTGTGAAAAGGGGATGGAGCATGTAGACTGGGTCAACTTTGACCAAATCAACAATGCTATTATGGAGGAGTGGACATTCATTGAGGGACAATACAGTTTTGGAGGGAGATTCCATGCATGGTAGTAGTGACTTTAATGAGTCGGGCCCAAGGTGAGGAGGCTCACAAAGTATGTAAGGAAGGGGTTGGTAGCCATAGAAGGAATGATTGATTATTATTTTTCTTATGCTCTGTATGACTTATTACTCTCTTCAGCTGTTTAGCGGAGACTGCAGTGTTGTTTAGCACAAGGGTGTTCCCAAGGGAATCCCACCTTCATCCTTAGGGGACTTTAAGTGCCCACTCAGGATAAGTTATTGGGCTACATTTCCACATTCTGGAATTTTTCCAAGCTACAACTTTATTCTACAGCACAGTTTCTGTTTAGAATTGTGTTGTGTTGTAGGGTGCAACAATAGAGGATTTGTTTGGGCCATTTCTGATGCTTGTCTTCAGTGGAGGAAGTATTCCTTCCATTGGGAGGTTATTAAGGAGGGTACTTGGGCATTATTTCAACATTTGGCATCAGGCCAAGTTATTATTATCCCCTACAACGTAGTTTCAATCTTGGACTGCATTATTTTAGGGAGGAGTTGCAGGGGTAGTTTCAGTGCATCATTTGGGGAGCTTGTTTTCTATTGGAGGGATCATGATTTCACCCGAAGAACCTATTGGAGGAGAGCTACATATTTATACAGCAGCTTCAGCCATATCTTCCCATTTATCCTATTGCAGTGAATCTTCAGCCCTAGGGTTGCAGTTAACGATTGTACTTTTGGTGTATTTTTCGGAAACCCTCTTGGGTTGTCTAGGAAATGTGATATATAGTCTTGATATTTATGTATAGTATCTCTTGAGGCATATATCAATTATTTCATATCATTGTATGCTTCCATACTGCAGCTATGTTCTTTTTGACTATGTTGTAGTAGCTCTCCGGCATTTTGTATATTAGCAGCATCTCATTTTTGAGAGGGTTTGATCATTGGAGGCTTGTTTGCTTATGTTGTATGATTTGTGCTTCAATATATTGCACATATTTACTGCTGATATGATTAATAAAATGGCTCCATATTGGTCTCATATCTTAATGTAATGTTATTTGTTGCTATTTCCATTATTTTTTTCAATACTGCTACTTTTCCTATTTTGGAATATTACACTCTCCAGATATCAAAAAAGCATTCAACAATCATTCCAAGGTATTTGAGACTCCCAAATGCCTCCCACCTATTCATGATCGTGATCATGCTATTCATTTTATTCCAGGAATTTTTCCTCCAAAAATCCGGCCTTACAGATATCCCTATGCCCACAAGAGTGAAATTGAACGTATGGTTGCATAAATGCTAGAGGCCGGTATAATTCAACCTAGTCAAAGTTATTTTTTGGCTCTAGCAATATTGGTGCACAAGAAGGATGGATCATGGCGCATGTGTCAAGATTATAGGGAGAACAAAAATATCACTATTAAATATAAATTCCCCATTCATGTTATTGATGAATTATTGGATGAACTACATGGAGCAATTTACTTCACCAAATTGGGTCTTTGTTCAGGATATCATCAAATAAGAATGAATGTTGAAGACATTGTGAAAACAACATTTAGAGCTCATGAGGGTCATTATGAATTTTTGGCCATGCCTTTTGGCCTTACCAATGCACCTTCTACATTTCAAGGTTTGATTAATTCCATTTTCAAACCCTTCCTTAGAAAATTTGTGTTAGTAGTTTTTGATGATATACTAATATAAAAAAAGTCTTGGAAGGATCTTGTTCAAAATGTTAGCAGGGTGCTCAAACTGTTGGAGGAGAAACAATTATATGCAAAAAACTCCAAATGTTTCTTTTGATTCCAGGAGGTGGAATATCTGGGTCATATTGTATCTCATGAGGGTGTTAAGGTAGGCCCTAAAAAAATTAAAGCCATTAAGGAATGGAAAATCCCTACAACCATAAATAATTTGTGAGGATTTCTCGGGTTGACAGGGTATTATCGCAAGTTTGTTAACAATTGTGGGAGAAAAGAAACACCTCTAACAACATTACTAAAGAAAGATGCATTTTACTTGACTCTAGAAGAAACTAAGGCGTTTGAACATATTAAAGAGGCAATGTGCGAAGCACCAGTCTTAGCTACGACAAACTTCACAAAAACCTTTATTGTGGAATGTGATGCCACAAGAAATGGAATTGGTGGTGTTTTAATGCAAGAAGGAAGACCCATTTATTTTGAAAGTCCTCCAATCAAGGGAAAGTATTTACACAAACATATTTATGAGGAGGAAATTTTGGCAATATTACATGCACTTAAGCAATGGAAACTGTACCTAATGGGAAGACACTTCAAGGTAAAAACATATCATGATAGTCTTAAATATTTTTTATAACAAATGTTATCTTCAGAAGAGCAGCAAAAATGGGTCACAAAGATGTTGGGTTATGACTTTGAAACCATCTAAAAAAAAGGGAAGCAAAATGTTGTTGCAGATGCACTCTCAAGAAAGGATGAGGATGTGGAAGCATTGATTTGTTACATTTCTATTATCCAACCGGATTGGATAAATGAATCAAGGGATGAATGGAAGAATGAAGAAGAAGTGTGGGCACTCATTGATCAGGAGTTCATAAATTTTTCTCAAAATTCAAAGTTATAATATTGGGTTGAAACTAGGATGGTTGCGTAGACCTCGTCTTCCTAATTCCGGTGCCATGAACTGTTCGAAAAACCGATGTCGTATCAGGAAGATATTGCATTCTGATCGAAATGCCAAACAGGTAAAAATTGCGACAGTTTGACCAGGTTTTACTGGGATGCCCAATCAGAAAAGTGGAATGTACAGTCAACAAAAAAGGAATATTCCTCAGAATATTCCTTTCTCAGGACTAATCTTGGTTTGAAAAGTGTTAGGATTTTATTGGTTGTACGGGTTTGAAGGAGCCAATTATAGGGCGCCACGTGGCCAATCCTGAGGCCTCCACGTGGCCCTGCAACTGTGAATTAAATTTTTTGTGAGAGTTTGCAGGAATTGACCCCCAGACCTCCCGCTGGGCACACATACACATTACCATCAAAGCTACATGAGTTACTTAACCTCCTTAGGTGACTGGTTTATGTTATTGTTTGTTGAAATGGAACATGGGGGTTGGGAATCACCGGTGGTCCCAAACCATCAGTGGTTCCGCATTTTATGATATCACATGCAAAATTTTAACTCCAACTCCGCATGGTTATCATTAACTGACGGTCCATTCAACCACGGTTCCAACCTTATTTACCGCAATTTTCAACTGGAGTTCCATCGATGGTTATGTAACCTGCGGTTTGGGGGTGTGCATGTGGCCACCCCTAACCGCAAACATTTATTATGCAGTTTAAATAGTGGCCAATTTAGTGTGCGCACCTAAATTGGCAGGTATGCCAATTTTAACTCCTGTTAAGCGAAGTTCTCCACTTTTAGTGGAACTTTCCTAGGTGAAACTGGGCAAAAGTGTAGGAGGCCCAATTTTCGACCATTCTGAGTGAATGAAGAGTCATTCTTGACTAATTGGAGCATTATGGAGCCATTGGTTAAGAGAAAACAACAATTAGAGTACTATAACTACGTGTAATAGCAAAATTTTGAGCATAATGAAATATGGAAAAGCCATTGGGAGCTGGACCAGCAGACGTAACCCAGGAGGGGTGACCTACTTCATCATACCTACTATGTAAATTTCATGTGGTGACTTATTTCTCTGTTTTACATTGCTTTTCAATGTTATTTAAGATTGTTTTATGCTTCTAATTACGAAAAATCACCTACAATTCATGAACAAAGTCCTTAACCCTTATGCAAACTAATGAACTGATTATGCACATGTTTTTAAACTCAAAAGACACTTAGCAGAACAAAAATAATACAATCATTTCAGATCATATTGGTAGCAGAGCTAGAGTTTATTTCTCTGGTGTTTTTGAGTGAAAATAATTTTTTAAATGTTTGCAAGTTTTAGATGCTTACAAGGCTCAAGTTAAAAAGAGGAGAAGGCAAATTGGTGGAAGCAGAAGGGTCTCAAAAGGAGCCAAAGAAAAGGAGAGCAAGATTGCCACAATCTCCACCACCTAGTTCACCTTCTAAAGAAGCAGAAGCTACATTAAGCATGCCTCAAGAAAGAGTTTTCAAGAAAGAATTTCTTGACATGACTGAGATGGTTAGAATCCTTTATCAAGAAAGGAATGAGGGAATGGGAGGATAAGGATCTAAACTTCAAAAGGAAGGACAAGGATCTTTAGGAGATAAAAATGATGAAGATAAGTCAAAGAAGGGAAATGGAGGAAATGGAGGCAATAGAAAGCCACCATCTTCACTCTCATCATCATCATCATCATCCTCTACTTATTCTTCAGTACATCATCCACACAAGTCCAAGAGCACTGGTAAAAATCCTTTTTTAAAACTTGATGTTAAGTTCGAATTGTCAATGTTTAATGTTGAAGTCAATGCATAAAAGCTAGATAATTGGATTAGACAATTGGAGGTCTATTTGAGAATACTAAACCTTCAAGGTGATGATACAAAAATTCAATTAGCTTCTTTGAGAATGGAAGATGGAGCACTTGTTTGGTGGGAAGCCAAGACAAAGGAGGAAATCAAGAAACATGGTAAGATTATTCTATCATGGTCAGATTTCATTACTGTTATTAAGCAATAGTTTTATCCATTAGCTCATATGCAGAAAGCCATCATGAACTGGAAAAAAATATATGCAGTTAAAGGGACAAAATATGCAAGAATACACCAAAGAATTTAGGAGAAGAGCTCTCTTATTAGGGGTGGATTTGCAGAGCCATACTTTGCTAAAGTACATAGGAGGCTTACCTAGCTACCTAAAACATACTATTCTCATGTTTAACCCCACCAGTCTAGATGAATTTTATGTTCAGGCCACACATCTAGAAGCTAGAGGGAAGAACATTTCTAAAGAGGGTAGAAAGAAAACTTTTAAGGGTAAAGCCAAGGAAAATACCTCAAAAGGTAAAAACAAAAAGAATGCATATGTTAAGAAAGACAGAGAAAAAGTGGTTTCTTAACATTGTTCAAAGGAAGGCCATGATGAAACTCATTGTTGGAAATTGCATCCTGAAATGAGGCCAAAGAAACCCAATAACAAAGGGAAATAGAAAACTGCTGCTATAGCTCAACATGATTTAGGATCTGATTCAGGTGATGAATCTAAAATTGCAACCATGGGATTGAAGAACATGAAGGGAAAATAAATTGAAACTAAATCCAGAACCAGTATATCAAACTGTCACATAAACTCTCCAAATGAAGAAGAAATAATAGAACTGTTTCATGTGAGGGTCATATCCAAGCATACTTAGATTGACACACCGTTTGACAATGGGTTACAAGCAAACATAATATCTAAATATTTGGTCATGAAAATTAACCTTGAGACCATACCAAATCCAAAACCATATCCATTAGGTTGGATTTATAAGGATGAAAATCTACAGGTTTCAAAGAAATGTATATTGAGGTTTCCAATCACTCGCTAGTACATTTGGTCAAAATTCTGACACTTTAGTTCTGACACTTTTGACGTATTGTAGGAAATTTCCCAATTTTTTATCAATTTTTTAAATCACGCCAACAACCGTCGCTATACTGACATTTAGGGACATCGTTGGTATTGCGACGTTTAGGAACGTCGTCAGAATACCTATGTTTCAGGACATAATGTCGAAAATGCGACGTTTCTAAGACATGAGTCGGTATTGCGAAAGTTTGGGGAAAAACGTCGTTATTTCGATGTTTAGAGACACTTGTTGGTAGTGCGATGGAATTGGGGACAAACATCGGTATTGCGACAGTTTGAGGACAACGGTCGGTATTGTGACTGTTTGGGGAAAAAACGTCACTATTTCGACGTTTAAAGACACTTGTCGATAGTGCGACGGAATTGGGCTCAATCGACAGTATTGCGACGGTTTAAGGACAACCATCGATATTGCGACGGTTTGAGGATAACCATAGGTGTTGCGACGTGTTGACGAAACATCGGAATAGCGACGACAGTGAACATTGTAATTTTCCTTAGATTTTAACCACTTTTTTTAAGAAATGTTAACCCAGTTTCGTAGTCTTCATTTTCGATATCCATTCAATTACATGTAGTTTCTACTCTTGAATAAGTTTTCAATCATGTCATATACAAGATTTAAAATAAAAAAACAACAACAACGCACCTTAAAGTATCATATAGACCAGTTTTATATTTTAAATAGAGAGTTTAAATTATGTGATAAAATAAAATTTAATTAATGTATTATTATTTTTTTTAACTATGAAATGTTGATAGTTTTTTAAATGAAAATGTTTAATAATAAACAATTATATTTTTATTTAGATATTTTCCCAATATTATGAATGGTGTTAATGATATTTTTTTTAAATTTTTTATTTTTTCGTATTTTAAAATATTTTGAAGTAGGTACATTAAAGAGATGTTCTGGTTTCCATGGACGATGAATCTAAATGCTTCATGTAATGAAATGCGGATTTATTGAGAGTGTTTAACATTTTATTTTTCTTTTTCCTTTGGATCATTAACAGGCAGGGAGATTGAGATTATGCAGAGGCAACCAGGTTTATTTTGTAATGTTGTTTTTTTATTTTATTAATTTTTATGGGATTATAATAATATATTTTTAATTTGTTTACTAGGGTGATTTAATTGACAATTATTATGTTAGCTATTACTATGTTAACTAGGTCAAGCTAACAAAAATAATAATATATTTGTTATATTTAATTGTTATTAATATCTCTTGAACTTATAACATTTTTAATCTTAAAAATGAATATAAAGAAATTTCTCTTTAAATTTAATGAATGAATAAATTAGAAGTTTTATTATAACTTTTTCAAAATATAATGTCCTGTGTATTGAATAATATTTACCATTTTTCATTACAATATTTGTATTGTGATTACCCCACAAATTGTAGCCCAATGTGGGTCCTGCCCACCTGCTTTGACATGGTGACAGATCACACTTTCAAGAGTTGCGATTCATGAATGTCACTTGCATAGTACTGACTAACGTGCGCGTCACCTTGGAAATTCACTTCAACATGACATTTTTCCTTCAACGTTACTTAATTTTTGTACTACGCGGCCGGTATAACCTCACACATAACCACATCATCGTTGATGGTGAAGAGTTTGTATCATAATGGTAATATGATGGATCTCATTCATTGTCAAAACACCCCTAATCATTTCACCGAGGAAGCAACCACCATGGAAACCTTGTGCAACAAGAGCATTGGCACGTAGCATAATATACATCACAACTCCAAGTAGAGTGAAACACCCTTAAATCATGCATAATGTGCCTGAATAATGGTAATGTGATCTCCCTCGGTCTCAACAATATTATGCATTCCAATACTTTCATGTGATTTAATTACCATGAACATGAAAATTTATTTAAGATCAACATCCCTTTTAGTTAGAGCATATCATTCGGTGCAGGTTGCAATATGTGTCGTAAAATTTGTGATTCAACTTCTTAGTGAAGACCTCTTGACCTTAATGACTTGGCCTTCTAGCCATTCTCTACCTTTAATAACTCTCCCTCTCTAGCCTTCTGCTCAAACTTTCTATTACCCTCTCCTATGTTCATGCATGTCATCCCTTTAGCCTTTTTACAAGCTTCACATCCTAATTGCCTTTGTCCGGGCGGGTCCAGTTAGGTCAGGTGGGGTCGTGTCAGGTCGCGGTGTTAGGTCGGGTAGTGTGAGGTTGGGTCGGGTCGGGTTAGGTCGTGTGAGGTCAGGTTGGGTCGGGTCATGTGAGGGCACCCAAGGAACGTGTCCGAGTTGGGTCATGTGAGGGCGCCCAAGGAAACACGTTCGGGCGGGTCGGGTAAGGTTCAATTGGGTCATGTCATGTGAGGCCGCACAAGGAAACACGTTCAGGTGGGTTGGGTCGAGTCGTGTCGTGTGAGGGCGCCCAAGGAAACGCGTTCGAGTGGGTCGGGTTGGGTCGGGTCGAGTCGTGTGAGGGCCTTCACACAACATGACCTGACCCAACCCGACCCACCCAATCTTGTTTCCCTCGACGCCCTCACATGACCCGACCCGCCCGAATGCGTTTCCTAGGGCACCCTGACACGTTCACAAAGACCGTTCAGAAAACGTCGGAATAACGACATGGATAGAAAACATCATAAGCATGACATAGGCTATTGAGATCGTTGGAATAGCCACGATATTAAAAGACCATTTACAAAATGTTAGAATGGTGATGATATGAGGCTTCTTACAGATTTAATATATTATTTCATATATTAATGTAGTAATTTTGTTAATATATATATATATATATATATATTATCACAATTAAATAAATAAATAAATAAAACTAGCCGTTATTATTTGATTTTAATTTTCAAAATCAAACTAGCCATTATCATAACGACTAGTTTAGCCATTTCTAAAAAAAAAAAAAAGTACAAATAAAATAAAATAATATATATATAAGAAGAAAAATAAAATAAATAAACAAAATAAATAAGGATATATATATATATATATATATATATATATATATTATCACAATTAATTAATTACTTAATTAAATAAAACTAGCCATTATTATTCGATTTTAATTTTCAAAGTCACACTAGCCGTTATCCTAACGGCTAGTCTAGCCATAAAATATTCCAAGCTATTAGATCTAGATCTTGGTTAATAATATTTTATTATGCACCATTATCAAGGATAACTCAATATTTTGTTATAAATAAGATCAGGGTTTTCCATTCATTATTTACCTTTGATCCTTTTATCATGGCCGAACTTTGATCACTTTTATTTTCTTGCTTATCGAGCTCCCATTGAGTTCAACACGTCTTGGGTTTTCTACACCATTGAGAGAGATAATTGGTAGATATAATTTTTTTTTCTTTATAGGATAATTTGCATCAATGGAAGAAAACATTAGAGGTGGAAAACAGATTGAAGAGGGTGAAAGGGGTGATGGTAAAGTTTATTGCCCTTGCAAAAAATGTTGTATGAGAAATATTGTTAGAGTTTTAATAGCAACATAAACAATGCATTGTAGGAAATATGGGCACATTGATGGTGGATCGAATGAATATCGTCCCGTGGTAATTAATTATCTATCTTCATTTTGATTATATCGTAAAATTTTATATTATTTTAATATTTGTTATATATGCACTAATGTTTAATGATTGTTTGTAGTTTTCATAAAGGCATAGTTTCCCCCCAACTTTTTGCAGAACCAGCTTCCACAGTTAAATAGTAGTAAATTAGATGATGTTGCACCAGTACAAGAGAATATTGCAGCATATATTAGTATTGGAAATGATGTTGTACAAGGTGAAGAACATGAAGCGAATGATGAAGATGATTTTAATGATCCCATGGAGGTAGATGACGACAATAATGAGACAGTTCACATTAATGATGGGACAGATCAAATGCTCCAAGACTTGTATGGTGAGTCAGATGATGATGGTGGAGATAGTGATGGTATTTATGATGTACCTCTGATTGAAATGTCAAATGAACGACTTTTTGAACACTCAAATGCAACTCTTCTCTCTCCTACATTGTTGCTGGTACTTAAAGGTTATGAATAATTTGTCGAACAGATGTATGACACAGATCCTAAGGTATGAAATATGTATATATGATCACATATATGTAAATTTTGATTATTTTCCCTTTTTTTAGTTGTAATAAATGTGTAAAATAATAATTCAATGCTTATATATGATTAATAATCTTTACATTAACTAGTTTTTGTTTATGTTGTAGATTGTTGGGTGAATTTTTGTTACCATCGAAAAATACTTTACCTCGAACATATCGAGATCTAAGTGCTATTATGAAATACTTTTAAATGGAATATAACACTATAGATGCATATCCTAAAGACAATATTATATATTACGGAGAACATGCATCGAAAATAGAATGTCCGAAATGTGGTACTAGTAGATATCGAACAGATGAACTAACAAAAAAGGCACCTCAAAAGGTTCTTCGTCATATTCCCATAATTCCACATTTGCAGCGAATGTTCAGGTGTAAGAGCATAACACAGTTTATGGATTACCATTCAAAGAATAGAAGTGGAGATGGTGTTCTTCGAATGCCTGCATATGGTTCTGCTTTTAGGGAAGTCGAGGAAAAATATGTAGATTTTAAAAATGAACCTCGTAATGTCAGGCTTTCATTGGCAGCTGATGGTGTTAATCCATTCGGAGAGATTAGATCTACTTACTCAGTGTAGCCTATTTTCATTATCAACAATAACATACCTCCTTGGATGTCAATAAAGAGGGAGCACATAATGTTGACTATGATTATTCCAGGTATTTGATACATTTTTTTTTTGAATGTAACATTTTCATTTCTCTTGTTGTTTGCATAATATATTTTATTTATTTACTTACTTATATATACATATATCATGGTAGTAATTATGTACCGTAATTTTGAACAATTAGGTAAGTACAAGGTCAAAGATATTAATGTATATATTGAGCCTCTTATCAATGAGCTAATAAAGCTATGGCATGGCATCACTATGTATGACATCACTAAACCAATCAAGCAGAAGAGATTTCAATGTCGTGGAGTGCTTGTATGGACAATTCATGATGCCCCAGGACTAACACGTTTTTGTGGTATGTAATATTTCATTGCACTTTAATATAAAATATAATTATCTAAATTAGATATACCATATTGCATGTTTTAAAAATGATCTCATAGTATAATTGTTATTGATCCATCTATTGCAGGTCTTCAAACAAAGGGTAGATTTGCATGTCCAGTTTGTGGCCCTAAGATGAAGTATCGTCATTCGCCAGACTTAGAAAAGATGGTGTTTGATGAGTTTAGGCACTTCCTCTCTAGGAACCATAAGTATCGTACTGCTGAAAAACATATTTTTAATGATAAAGAAGACACTGGATTAAAACCATGAATAATGACACCTCGGTTGTGGAAGTTGGAATATAACGGAATTAATAATCGTCAAGCAATTGGTACGTAATTTGTGTGTATCTCTCTCTCTCTCTCTCTCTCTCTCTCTCTATATATATATATATATATATATATATTAATTGTTTATGTATTGTTTGGAATTTTTGTTTTAACTAATGAATTTATTTTATTGTATTTGATAATTATTGTTATGGTTTATTTTATTCTTTGATATCAAGGTTGTCGTTGTGAAGGTACTAATATTGTACTTCCACCTGGAATGAAATGTTATCCTTCTCAATTCGCGAGGTTTCCCTACTATGAGGACCTAAAAATAGCTCATTTGTTTGATACAATTCATATCGGGAAGAATGTGACATAAACGTTATGGAAAATAATAGATGGTACACATGATAGAGATAAAATTGAAAAAATTTGTGCCGACATGGAGAAATCGAATCATGCAATGAAAAGTGTGATCGATAGATAAAATAACAATGGAGGTTGAAATTATAATAATATTCCATGGTTATTAACAGAACAACAAAGAAATTATGTAAAAGAGGTTGTTACAAGAATTAAATTTCCAAAAGGTTTTGCTTCAAACATAAATAATATCTTAACGAAGAAAGGTGACTTTAGTGGGGTGAAAACACATGATTGGCATACCTTTCTTAAGGTAATTTTTTTGGTATACATTTTTGTATGTTATTGCTTGAATACATCTTTTAAATTTTCCTTTTTTCTGTTTAATTTGGAAACCAATAATGATTCATTTTTATTGTTATAGTATGTTCTATATGTATCTCTCCCAAACGACTTCGACAACAATGTCAAACAAGTTATATATGGTCTTAGTAAATACATGAGGTAAGTAGTTTTGATTTATATTCAAAATCTCGCTACAATTTCTTTTTGTACTTAATGACATGATGTGTTAATTTAATTTAATGAAATATATATTATGTTTCATTGAAATAACCTTGCGTAATTATTTGCAGATGGTTGTCATTGAAAGAAATCCATCAAGATGAAATAAAGTATTGGAAGAGAGAAATTCCTCGGCTAATGTGTGAAATGCAAAAGTATCTACATCCAAAATTTTTTGATGCACAAGAACACTACATGATACACCAAGTTGAGGAGATTGAAATATGTGTACCAGTATACACAAGGTCAATGTGGATGGTGGAGAGGCACCTGAAATCCTTAAAGGCTTTGGTTAGACAAAGAGCACGACCCGAGAGTTCTATGGTGGAGGGATATGTGGAATATGAATCCATGGTGTATATTAGTCATTATCTTCCTATATTAGTTGCGCCAGCTATGGATGTGGTGGATTGCATTTGGGATGTGAACTCCATCAAAAAATTTGAAGTGGAGCACCTGTTGGGAAAAGGTAGAATGAAGAAAGTGAGAGGTAAAAGATTTATTATGTATAATACATATAATGTTTCATTTTTTTACATAATGTATATGATCATATTCATTTAAGTCTTATTCTTTCATAGTTTATTAATTAATATAATTTATCATGGTTATAAGTTATATTTAATATTGGTGAATTATTGTTTTTTTATTCAGGTGCTCAAGATTACGAGGCACTACTTTTATACATTTCAAACAAATCCTAGGCCATAGAGACCTTAGGACCCCATGGATTGAGTTTCATGCCTATTCATTGCCTAACTACATTTTTTTTTTCATTTACATTTTTGGATTGAAAATAATTGTCATGAAGTATATCTGATAGCCTATGGTTGTCTCAAAACACTATGGTTGTTTTTTTGCAAAAAGGCCGAATGAATGGTTTTTAACTTAAGAAGGTTATAAAATTTATTTAACGAGCTAGGTAGAATTCCCTTACGCTTTTGAACAATTATAGGATTATTTGTTCCACAGTGGGAAAATTAAATATATGTAATGAATCAATTTATATCTTTAGCCCATTCCCTATAATATTTTCTACTACATCAATAACTAATATTTTCTACAAATGATAGAGAGCACCACCATCCCTTGATGTTCTTACCAAAAGTGCATTTGGACCACATATTCAGAAGGAATTGTTATTGATGCCTCCATACATTCACTAGTGCATCAAAGAGTGCAATAAATAACCCATCTATCTTATAGGATTAACCACTTTGTTCCTCGTAGAAATTGTATAACACGCATCTCTTGATGACATAATCTTTATGACAACCTATATGTTAGCTTCCTTTTACAATGTTAGTTTTATTATATATTTTTTTAATTTATAAGAGTGGTGGTCACCTTATTGAATATAGACCTCTATTAAGAAAATCAATCAATTCCAACTAGAAGAAAAGACAAGAGAGTGGGAACAGTTTTTGAACGGTGACTCCAATAAAAATCAAGGAGATTGGAAATATTTTCTCTAGAAATGAACACATTTGATTTATTTTCCATCCTTGACCAAGAGTAATATTGTGCCAATGATGGGGGGTATTCATGATATGCTTGAAACAGAGTAAAAATTCTAGCTAACCTGTTGACCCATATATAGCTCACTTGTGTTAAAGGTTGCAAAGTTTGATATCCTTGTACTTTTCTTAAGCTAAAGCAGGTGAGATCCAATTATTTGAAGTATTATGAATGTTTGAATTCATTTTTATAGTTTACATTATTATTTGACACATAAACCTTTTTTTTTCAAAGATGCATACTTGAAATATTGTTTGGATGTTTTTACATAGTTTCAAGTTCCAAATATGAATAAATTTTGAACATGAAACTTGTGATATAGATCTAGTATGCTTTGGCACAAAAAAAAAATTGGAAAGGGATAATAATGCTTGGTTACCTCGAAAATTAGTATCATATGTTATTGGTCCAAAAACAAAAAAGGAAATAAGGAAAAATCTTTATAATTACATAACTATATGGTAAATAGTAAATTTTTGACTACATGAGAAAATGATATATTGTACGGTTATAGGGTAAGGTGATACTTGTTGATATCGAGAGAGTGTAATAATACATAGTTAATGGAATTATGGTATAACCATGGGCTTGAATCTTGTGACAAAATTTAATAAAAGTGTGACATGGTGGAAAGAAATGTGACATTACATCATGAGTTTACATTGGAATAAGGTATAACATTGAAATGTTTGAGGTATAATATGAAATTTTTGTGTGGTGAAAAGGTTGGTTGTAATAGTTGAAGGCGGTTTCTGCCACATCGAGCGATACATTAAGTTTTGTTTGGTGGTGTGTTAATGATTCCAGTTCCAACTCGCTATCTATTATTCAAAATAATTAGGGTTACTCTGTTAGTTTTGTTTGTCATTTGAATGGTTAAACTATGATTATTGGCTCTATTTCTGAGGTTACAAGCTGAGTAAAAGCCTTGGTAATTACACAATGAACTACTAGAGAAGATTTAAGCATGGGACAAAAACTCTACTTTTCACCCCGTCAGTTTTTCGACGTTTCATTACGCTTCACTACATTTCACAACCGTCAGTTTTACTAAGGCTTATTTCATTTATTTCCTGCTCTATTCTCCTTCCCCCGCAGCCAGACCATCTATCTGTGATTTGAATCAGACCCCACTCTATTCTCCTTCCCTGCAGCCAAACCATCTATCTGCAATTTGAATCAGACCCTGCTCTATTCTCCTTCCCCGCAGCCAGACCATCTATCTGCGATTTGAATCAGACCCCGCTCTATTCTCCTTCCCCGCAGCCATACCATCTATATTATGTGATTTGAATCATACCATATATTTGTGATTTGAATCACCAGAGTCGTCTATCTGCGATTTGAATCACCACAAAGTAATCGACAGACTTGAGACTCTCTTGTGAATCTTATTCAATATCAGTAATAGCGGGAAGTTTTTGTTAAATCAATATTGACTCAGCAGGAACCAAATAGCTGCCATTATTTCAGTTCAACAAATTGAATAAGGATTGATTCTATGTATAGGAAAACGTTGCGTGCATAACTTGAAAACACCATTGAACTCTACACAGGGATGAAATCGAATCCTCTTCCATCGCAAACACTTGAGGGAGCTCCAAATTAAATGAACACAACTCTTTGTCAACATAAAATCCACCCATTCAAGTGTTGAGACATTGATTTTCTAGGGTTGCATCAGAGGAGACATTAATCTGATAGGGTCACGTCAAAGGAAACATTAATCTGCTAGGGCCACATTGAAAGGCTAAGCGGAAAAATGGTAATTTGGTTTCTTCATGCTTCAAATTGTTCGGTTTGGCTTCAAAAATCCTGTGCATGTACTCCTGTGCTTCTTGTCTATTTTATTTTTTTATGGGTTGATGTATAATTCCTTCATTTTCTACTACCGTTTATTTGATATAGTTTTGTTGCATGCAAAATGTTTGAATAAACTCTTGACTTAATTTCTACACATGTAGTAGTGTTCACTTCTTGTCATAGCATGTTAGTTACAAGCTCATATAAAAAGACTAAAGCTATTCTTTGTGACCCAAAAAAAATAAGGAAAACAAGATACATGCATCTACTTCATATATGCCTTATAACTCTGAATTTGAGTTTTGTTTGAGTCTGTCACCAAAGTGTTTGACAAAATATTTGAGTGAAATCTGTCACATGGATGTCAGGCTTCATTGTATTTCTTATCACAAGGATTTGGTATTGATTGCAGTCGATGAAGAAAAGTTTAGAATTGATATTTTTTTGCGGATATTAAGAAAAGGCATACCAAAACCTCCTCACTTAGATTGAATAAGCGCACATGGGCATTATTGAGCCAAAAATGCCTGCATATTTCCATCTCATGAACAAGTCTCAATGTGGAAAATCCATGAAATATAATTATGTCATCGTTTTCACGTAATTCTTCCACATTTTTCCAAAAAAACACATTGCCACATGCTCTTGTTTTCTCATTTTTCTAAGCAAGGAAATGGGAGCATGTTATGCTATTTATGGCGAAGGTTGTTGTGTCTAACTGTAGGTGCCCTCCTATGGGTCAAGGCCTACTGCTTCTGTCTTGTCACCGAAAAACCTCAGAGATAGGTCACTGAAATCTTAGAAAATATGTCCGAAAATCTCTGTTTGTAGACTGTTTGAAGATCATAATCTCAATTTGCAGTGAAGAACAGTAATATATTCATTGGCATCTGGAACACCCACATGGAAGATAACATGTCATTTTTTTTTGGTTCATGATGTTGTGGCACTGAAGTAGAATGATGTGCCACACCTATGCGGTAGATGGTGTACCATCATGACATGGCTCATTGGTGATGTGGTGATGACATGGTGAAAACATTGCACTAACGTGGCACTGACATGGAGAGGAAGTGGAAGGTGATGTGGAGCGTATGTCGAGGAATTGATTCCAAGAAATTTGGAATCTAGTATTTGGCCTATCTCCCAATACTAATAGAACCTAAACAATATGAAATACTTGTAGCTTCCTAATTATGTAGCCATCATGTGATATCGTTATGAATTACGTTGTTAGAAGCATTTATACAAACTGATAATAAATGAAAATAGGCTATCCCAGTTGGGCATGATGTCAAGGTGTTGCCATGGTGTATTCATGCGTGGGCATGATGTCAAGTATTAGTCTAAATTTAACATTAAACATGGTGTATTTTTTAATGGACATAATATTATAAATAATAGACACATATTATTTCCAGAGGTATCCTTTATGGATATACCTGATATTGTTATTTACCTTACTAAAGGGTACAAGGTGATGTTATAAAATATTTTTAGTCATGTTTTATTGTTGGGAAGTTTGTCTTGCTACAGCAGAAATCAAATGGAGTCGTTTTTTAATGACTCGGTAGTTTTCCTTGCTACAACAACAAAGAAATAGGGTTGTGTTTTAATTATTGGGCAGTGTGTCTTGCTACAGTAGCAAGGAAATGGACCCATGTTTTAATTACTGGGAAGTATATATTGCTACAGTAACAAGGAAATGGCCATCGCTAAACTTCACATCTAGTGGCTCAACACTATTACCATCACTAAATTATTGCCCATTGACCACCAAACTAGTGGACTTATCCAACTTTGGTGTTTTTTGTTAACCAACTGAAATTAGTTGTGCATTTTTCCTTTAAAATTTTGCAAAAGATAGTTGAGTCATGGAGTCTTTTACACTGTAATGGTAGCATAAGACTAAATGGTATAATTTGTGTGATTTTCATATATAGTTGGTCTTTATATGGGATATTCCATCACTTGAGTGTGTAACTATGCTAAGAACTAGTACAAAGACATTCCATTCTTGATATGACAAGATTCTTGGACATGTGAATTCCTTTGTGACTTGGCATTTCCATGGTGCTTTTGATGTTTATTTCACAAGGAAAGCTTCATGGATGGTAGATCATAATAGGAATGTCAATTATGTGTACACTTAGATATGAGATTAAGATTGTCATGTTATTGGTTTTGTTCTATCATAATACCTCTCTTGTATGTACTACAAGAGTAATCACCCTATTTAATGATTTATAATTGGGTATACACTTGATGACCCTTCCCACATGCACCATGTATTAAATGAATGCAGGTATAAAAACGTACAGAGGCCTCCCTTTGAGGCAAAAAATAGGACTTCTTTAGAGGTAGAAATATGAAATGATAGTTGTAGGTTTCATTTCCCTCTTTACAATCCTCTTGCGTTGACTCCCTCGGAGGAATTTCAAGCATATCCTTCCAGTGTTGTAAATGCAACCAACAGGTTTCAAACCTATAGAACACATCTAATAGAAAAATGTTGTGGTCCTTTTCATTGGGTTGAAAAATAAGTTTAAGGACTTGTATTATTCATGCATGCATAAATCCTAGATCCTTATGTTATCGCTGAGTAGGGTGCCATTGTAGGTAGATCAAACTTGAGGTGATAAAATAAGTTCTTTGACATATGAAAAAGTATCTAGCACCCATCAAGCACAACTGAATATCACAACAATCAAGTACTACCAAGTGACTATCACTGATGTCTGATACTCTGTTGAGTATCAGTTATTACCCTGGAGCAATGCCACAACGGACTATATAAGGATTGCATTTATCCAACATTATTTAGTCCAATATCCTTTCCATAACCATCTATCAAACTTGAAAAGTCTTCTTTAGCACTATGATCTATATCAACAGAGAAAGGTACATCACATCACTATGATTTAACTTATAGGCTCAACCTAACTGGTAAATAATTTATTTGGCATAAATGATTCTCTGAAATTACTACTCTCGGCCTTATGGTGGAATATTAAATCAAACGAGAGATATTTTAGAATGATTTACATCTTTTTTGGCTCATTAATCTTTTTTTCGTTAATATTTATTCTATCCAAAACACTCTTCAACCTCTTTGGCGAATGATATTCCTTTATTCGAAAACTGTGTGGCAAGGTATGCCACCTTATTTGGCATGCTTGCAGGCTCTCATCTCCCAAAAATCTAAAGGTATCTTCAAAATGAAGTTTTTCCTACTCCTATTTTTTTTTGTAGATAGTTGTCATCGGTCGATCCTATACTATAATCATTTGGTTAATAGTGATAATGCGAGGGCCTTGTAGTTATTCCATGATCCACAAAGGTTATTAATATATTTTTCCATGAATCTTTTGATTTATTCTGCCATGGTCTCTTCACAGGTCATCCAGGAGGCTAAAGAAATAAATTTCACATCACCTAGCTGAGAGTTGGGGTCCCACACATTCATAGCAAGTAGTATTAAATTATCCATATAAAATTCTGCCATCTTATCCCTATATTGAATGTTACACCTAAGGAAAAAATCAATGAATGTTTTGATGTTTTGGAAAGGAGGGGATCCTTGTTGGGCTAATACTCTAGTCTACAATTAGCACCATTAGTATTTGACGAATAGAGATTATGTTTTTAATGGATGTCTAGAGTGTGTCTACTAATTTTTCCAACCTTGCTTTTGATCATCCAAATACATTTCTTGAAAAATTTTTAGCTGCCTTATTGATGCTTGTGAAGCTGCCCCCAACAAGCCAATTTGTGAAGAAGGTAATGATCCCATCTCTGTTGATCTAGACCTCAGAAACTTAATGGAAAGTGTCCATCCTCACAGGATGAGCATTGATATGTAAATTCACTGGGTTGCGTCATAGTCTGATTACAGTAGATATATGGATCTCAGATTGTTGGGCTCCAAATATGTAGGGACAACTCTCTGTTTTTGCACTTTGAAGAGGCGTATTTTTCTTTCTTGTTCATATTTGAAGAAGATTAGGATTTAATCTTTTGCTCATGTCCTTATTTTATAGGATTCCAGGCACTGCTGCATTGTATCTAAATCCTTGGTCTCTAAACTTAAATCCAATGGAGGAATTCTCCTCGTTTTGTTATGGGTTTGCATCCCCCTTTTTTGTTGATCTTTTGGGACAAGGCTATTCTAAAGGATATCAATGGTGACTTTGGGAAGTTACTTGAAGTGGCAGAACACAAGGGATGCCAATTTTTGTGTCTTGTATTTGTGTTGGATAAAGGTCTCGTGGAGGCCATTCCTCTATAGCTAGATGAGAGGATCTTCCTCCAAGAATTGTATTACTATCAACTACCTTTCAAGTGTGATATTTGCCACAGATTTGGGCATTTTTTTAGGAATTGCTAGCAGGATTCTCATTTTGCTCCTAATTAATCTTAGGGTAACAAGGAACAAAGCAATGAAGAGGATCAATCTCAATTTAGGCTAGTGATGATTAAGAAGAAAATACAATTTGTACAATCAAATAATCAAAAGCTCCCATGATTGATACGTCTAGTTCCAGTTGATTTCATGATGTAGGAGTCTCAAAGATGTAAGAAGAAAACCAATTTTTTCAATCAAAGAATCAAAAAGCTCCTAATATTTATCCATCTAGCTACACTTGATTTCGTGCTTAAGGAGTCTCAAAGACATAAGAAGAAAAAAAATTTGTACAATCAAAAAATAAAAAAGATCCCAAGATTGACTTGTCTACCTCCAGTTGATTTCATGCTCTAGAAGTCCAAAGGTATTCAGGATGGCTAAGGAAGGAGGGGAGTCATTTCCTCAAATGGGCACACCCCAAGCACAAAGGCACATTGATTCCAAATGTAGTGTAAACCTCCAAGCAGGGTCCCCTATATCAGAGGTGGAAAAATGCTATTTCAGTGACCTGATGACATCAAGATATTTAGACTACCCAAGCCGAACAGTAATCTGAAAAAAACCTCATTCATACGGTCACAAAATAAGAGAGAAGAATGGAAAGAAAATGAGAAAGGGTTAGTCCTCAAAGTTATATTAAAAATAGTGCTCCCTATAGTGCACTATACTGAAAATAATGCATTTGCCTCGTAGAATGGTACTTTGGAGCAGGTTAAAAAACTTTTTAGTACTCTCAATGAAGAAGAGGTGCCATCTGAAGATGTTGTGGGTAAGTATGTAGTAGATAAGGCTCCTTGGAATCTGGACTGTAAATTCATGCTCAAAATTAGGTTGAAAAACTGGTTGGTACTTCAATTTGAAAATAAATTTTGTCAAATAACATGAGCCATGATTGTAGAATGCTATAATTTGTGTCTATGTGACAATGATGAACCTATGCCAAGGAAAAATATTTCTAAAGATGTAGTACCTATGCTATAATTGTAGTACCTTCTTATTTTTGAAGATGTAAAAGCTTCTCTATCCTGACAACTGATAGTGATGGAGATACAAATACACTGAATTTATGGAAGACCAAAGAATAGATTTATTTCACATCGAGACACTAAAAAATGCACCTGCAATCATAATTTTAAAACTACTCAGACTTTAACTGAACCACGTATCAACTCAGGTTTTAACCCAGCCTCAAATCAAATCAGATACAATGACTCAGTTTTCAACTCAGATTGACTCGAGACAATTACGATCAAATGACTCAGATTTTGACTCATTTTTTATTGTGGCTAAGGTTCATGCTTTAGTTGTCATCCTGGTGATTGGTTTGACTCCTGTGCATGTGGCTACATGTTTTGCACTTCTTTCTGGGATCACTTGTAATGACCCTCACCAGTTAATCGTTACCAGTTACCCTTGGGTTAAAAATTTGGTTTTTGTTGCTTCTCTACATTCTTGGATCTAGAGGCAGGGGTAGCAAGATTTTTAGAAATGATTAATGTTTAAAATTTTCTAGGATATATGTTTCCCTAGTTTCTGCAAATCAAATGTCTATAATGGCTCTTCCTGTAAAAGATATCGTGCCATAAATTTTTTCCATGCACAGGTGGGGATTGTGGTATGCTGTCCATTAAGTTTAGATAAAGACAGTATAATGGCAAATACCTTTCCGAAACCTCATTCCTACAGGTTCTATAGAAACGTAGGGGGCAAATACTTTCTCAAAGAGTACAAATAATTACAGTAATTTTAGAGCTTAGCATGTAAATTTATGAAATCATTGTAAATTTATTGTCAAGGGAACAACTGTGCATTCATCTTTGGGTCAACCTTTATACTAACTCTACTCTATTCAGATGATACTATTACTTGTGTGTATTGTTCTATTAATTTTGTGCATTTTTTTTTCTTTTTGTATATTATATATTTCTTTCAAACTATTTGAGATTATTTGAATCGAAGTTGCAATTATGGAGATTGGAATCCTAGTTTGTAGATTGCACATATTTAGAGTATTCTTAGGGATAAAATTCATTGATCAGTTAACTTGTGGACCTCAAATCGGTTATTTAAGTCAACCAATAATTGAGAGTGTTATAACACTCTATAAATATTCTGTTAGGAGTTGCATTGTGCATTTGTGTGTGTCAAAATCTGCAATTAGAATATCATCACTAGTGAATGTATAAATGCTTGCAGTGGATGTGTCTTTGATAGTCTTGAATTACTTAGCATTTTATACTATGTTATTTTCTAATCTGTTATTAAAATATGGCAAACTGAATAAATTATTTTCCCTAAGAGTTGTTATAGATGTTTATGCATAAAACCTTCACAAGGGTCATCACGCTCTGACTCTGTTTGTAGAGAATATGTTTGTATTTGTAGGATGAGAAGTTACTTGTGTTGGGAATTATGATATGCACATCTATACAGAGTTAATTGTGGAAATATTACATTTATTTCTGATCTAGCACCTCAACTTATATGACATAGTTGTGCACTGTGTTGTTATTTTTGTAGGCTAATGCCCCAAGAATTAAGATCAACCTGCACTAGGAAGTGATCTCCTTGTATAATGGTGTTTTGTATTCAAACTACACCATGTGGTTAATGAAAATGTCCAGTGAGAGGTGGAGTGAAAATGTGTCAAGGAGGTTTTTTAAATGGCCGTCAACAATGTATCATGGCGAGGCTTCTGCAACAGCAGGGCTACTCAGTAGTGAACCCCTTGATATTGAGCTTTTTTATTATCAAATATTTCCAAGTGGTGACATTGAAAATCCTTCGGGCCTTCTTAAGGTTACAAAAGACTCGCGATTTCTTTTCAAGTTAATTTTTCCCTCATTTCAAATACTTTGATTACATTTTAAATTCTTTCATATGCATGTCTATTCTTTTAAGAATGCAAAGGGAAATTTTAAAAATCTCCCAATAAATTCAAATTCTTTTAGGCTATTTCATTGCCACCTTGAAACACATACATATGTACATATACAGTGTGTGTGTGTGTGTGTTTAAAGAGGAGAGAGAGAGATTTATATTTAAAAGAACCCACATCTTCTCCCACTCAAGGGTTCTGACCTTGGGTCTTACCAATGATACAAGTGTGATTATTGTACTAGCTGTTATAAGTAACAAATTTCTTTGTTTTTAAAGTTGCAATTCATGGGTTTTCTTATTATTTTGTTTGTTTTTACCTATTATGGTGCGAAAATTATTTATTGACATTCTTGAGTGCACGTTACTGCATAAACTGATTATATATTGATTAAATCTAACTTGTGATCACAATTAAAGGATATTAGGTGTTTTTATTGTTAGTTCTAGCATGCTGAAAGTTCTTATGATTTATAGATGTGGGGTTGCAACAAATTTGCTTTCTTTCATCCAATTTGTACTATATGGGATTTGGAATGTAGTGTTTTGCAAGCATTTAGCCTGAAATGCGTAGCTCCTAAAATTGTCCTTATGCTTGCATCCAGATTGGGCAAATATGACAAATAAATTTTGTACTTGTCCGTTAAATAAAGAACAAATTCAAGAAATAAAAAAATTTATGTTGATGGATTCTTCTCTGTCTTAGATGTTTGGATATCTATCGAATCTTGTTAATGATGAAATATTTGATATAATAAATTTTTCATTATTGGTGCAATCTCATGGCATCCATAGATGAAAATATCAATCTGATTGTGAGTGCCATGCATGCAAAATTTCAAAAAATAGCCAAAAATATAAAAAATGTATGTAAGTGTGAGCATTTGGAGGGGGATTCTAGATTTTTTTGGAAATCTCTAAACTTTCCATTCAAGTCCATGTCAATATTGGAGTAAAAAATTAAAATGTACAAATCAAGCTACATGTATGGAAAAATTGTCTCATCCAAATAGAGGTCTTACTGTCATGCAATATGACAACATTACTGGATATTAACAGTGATTTTTTGTAATGTATGGACTTCTGTAGAGTTGAAAGAAATTGATGGGTTCACCCATGTGTCTATTGTGGCTACTTCAGTGTTTGAAGGGTTTTTAGTTTCATTAAGCCATTTATTTGGCAACCTGCATTGTGAAATAGCTTAGTGTGTTGACATGGGATTTTAAAATCAATGAATTTTCATTCTTCCCTGTAGGTAATTTCATTGAAATTGGCCTTCCGTCTTTCATTTTGATCTCTATATTTACTAGTTATGGGAATATGGTTATTTTCTAATGACATACATTGGATTTTGTGTATGCAGGCTTTTCATTTAAAAAATAACATCTTGCAGTTTTTAGGTTATGTATGGGGTGACAATGAGGTATTGCCTTTTAGCTTCTGCATAGTTAGTGAATTCTAGTACATTTATCTGTGTTCTAATTTTAAGATTTATTTGTTAGCATGGAAGTTTGAGTACATGTTTTTATATTTCCTCCCTCGACATAATGTTTGTGTAGAATGGGTTTTTTTCGAACTTGTGAATTGTAACTGAGGTAGATGCTAGTTTTGTACCATTACATACTATTTGATGCACCAGTTGAGGACATTGCTTGCATAATGTGCAAGATTATGCATCTCAGTTTCAGTGTGGAGAGTGTTATTTAGTGGAATGTGGGGTTCTTTCATTGTGCCTGAAGTTATATTACCTGGGCTCAATAGTGACTTTAGTCCTGCTGCATTTGAACTACAAGTATTTAGTCCTCTTTTAACAATATTGTTCCCTAAATCAGGATCAGTTGGTCACAATATTTCCAACAAGTTTTTATCTCAAAACATAAGCACAATGTTTTAGAAGATTGGCAAGAAACACTCTCAGTTTACCCATATAGTTTCTTTTTCTAAGACATAAAAAAGGAGCTGGTATGTCATAACTGATAATACTGAATATGTTGAAACCAAAAACAAAGTAAATGTTTTGATTACCTGCTAAAAGGCATCAAGCAAAGGGTACAGAAGTTTGAATGCTCAGTTTGAAAGATTTCCATGGAGAATTAAACTGAATCCTGCCTTTACCATAAGGTGATAGCAATCACATAAGGTTGGAAGATTGTCAAGATGGATTTGGTGGAATTCTACTTGCAAAATGAGGAAGATCCAGATTTGGGGATGAATATAAGCCAATATACAATGCATAACCAGGTTAACATCCTAGAGAACCAGCAAGCATTGCAGCTATCAGAGTGCCTTCGGGGATAGTTCTAGACTGGTACATGTGATCTTTAAATTTTGTATTACTTATCTGTAGAACTATCGAGTTGTAACATTTAAACTTTTGCATTTGTTAGAGGTGGGGGGGGGGATCTGATTTATTATTTTTGTTAGGAGGGTTTACTGGAGTATATTAACACTTCAATAATATTTATAAGTGATAAAAGTTAGTATCCTAG
Source organism: Pinus albicaulis (assembly GCA_034641835.2). NCBI lineage: Eukaryota > Viridiplantae > Streptophyta > Pinopsida > Pinales > Pinaceae > Pinus > Pinus albicaulis. The sequence continues at coordinate 814,264,743 of CM076572.1, read as the reverse complement.
GTACTATATTAGTTCCATGTGACCAACATACCATTTAGATATCGTTAGGCCACGGGTGTTAGCTGGTTATAACACCTTAACCATTCACGGATGCTATATATAGGTAATTAGACACAAAGAAAGGGCGTGCAAGAGATGTGTAGGTGTTGTGGTATTAACAATATAATCAATTATTGTATTATCTCTCCACTAGCTCTATCTCTAAATACCTACTCCATTTGAACTACAAGTATTTAGTCCTGTTTTAACAATATTGTTCCCCAAATCAGGATCAGTTGGTCGCAATATTTAAAACAAAGATTTAATCTCAAAACATAAGCACAATGTTTTAGAATATCTGCAAGAAACACTCTTAGTTTACCCCCATAGTTCCTTCTTATCTAAAGTAAGACAGAAAAAGAGGAGGTGGTATGTAATAATACTGATATATTGGAACCAAAACAGAGTAAATGTTTTGAGTAGCTACTAAAAGGCATGAAGCAAAGGGTACAGAAGTTGGAATGCTCAGTTTGAAATATTGTCATGGAGAATCCAATTGAATCCTTCTTTCGTCATAAGGTGATAGAAATCACACAAAGCTGGAAGATTGTCAAGATGGATTTGGTGAAATTTTTTTTTTTTTAAAATATTTTTTTGTTGCCGTCGGTATTCTGATGACTAGGTTTTAAAAAAAAAAAAATTTGTCATCGGTAATCCGACGTTTTGACCCGTCGCTATAGAAACACTTAGTTTTTTTAAACTTTATTTCCGTTGGTAATCCGACGTTTTGACCCGTCGCTATAGAAACACTTAGTTTTTTTAAACTTTATTTCCATTGGTAATCCGACGTTTCTACCCGTCGTTATAGCGAAACTTAGTTTTTTTTTTTAATTTCTTTCTGTTGGTAATTCGATGTTTCTACCCGTTGCTATAGAGACACTTATTTTTTTTAAAATTTATTTCCGTCGGTAATCCGACGTTTCTACCCGTCGCTATAGCGACACTTAGTTTTTTTTTAAAATTTATTTCCATCAGTAATCCGATGTTTCTACCCGTTGCTATAGCGACACTTAGTTTTTTTTTTTAAATTTCTTCCCGTCAGTAATTCAACATTTCTACCCTTGCTATAGCGACACTTAGTTTTTTTTTTTTTTAATTTCTTTTCTTCGATATTACGATGTTACGTTTTATAATTTTTTTTATTTTGTTTTGTCTGAAGAGCGATGCCCAAAACATCGGTAATAGACGTGGGAATCGAAATAGAGACGTTTGGAAACGTTAGAATTGCAATGAATCGTGAACGGTCGGAAGAGTGATGGACAATTTGAAATGTCAGAATTGCGACGACTCCATAAAAACGTTAGAAATACCATCGCAATACTGACGTTTAAGTAAAGTGTCAGAAGTCCGATGTGAGGAGAAACCACGTTTTGGTGCACCGAAAAACGTCACTCTTGGGCCGGCTATGTGTCGCAAGAGCGACATTTTGGCCGTCGGAATTTGGGGCAAATGTGCTAGTGACTGCAAGCTTTGTTGACACAGTTGAATTAGATGTGGTTCTGCTTAACATAATCTGTATTATATTAGGGATTCATTACTAGTATGACAGGAAAGCGATATTCTATATCCATGAGAACAAGTATCATTTATTCAAATATGGAAAGGAGTTCATTGTTAGAGCACATAGCAAGAAGACAAACATTTCTTTGATAAATGTTGGAAAAGTAAAGAGGCTGGTAAATTCAAGCAAGAATTTTATTCTTCTTATGATTAAGCCTAAATCTGATATTAATCATGAATCATTTGAGGTATCTGATCCTAAGTTGAAATCAAAATTATATGATGTGGTTAATGCACATCATGAGATGTTTCAGGAGCCAACATGATTTCCTCCAAAAAGGGAAATTCAACATGAGATTTAGTTGCAGTAGGATTGTCGTCTTCCAAAAATTGGTATGTATCGCATGACAATAATGGAAAATGATGAAATAAAGAGGCAAATAAAATAGATGTTGGGTAAAGGAATCATAATTCCAAGCACCTCGCCATGTTGTTCACCCATAGTCTTGATACCAAAGAAAGATGGGACTTGGCTCATGTGTGTAGATTTTCGAGCTTTGAACAAGATTATGGTAAAAAATCGTTACCCACTCCCAAGAATAGATGATTTTATTGATCAGATGAAAGAAGAAAAGTTTTTCACTAAGTTAGATTTACAAAGTGGATATCATCAAGTAAGAATTGCAGAAAGTGATATATGGAAAACTGTATTCAAAACCAAACAAGGACTCTTTGAGTGGCTAGTTATGCCTTTTGGTTTGTGTAATGCACTGAAAACTTTCATGCGAGTTATGGATAATGTTTTGCCATCATTCCTTGATGAATTTTTTATTGTGTACTTATATGACATTTTGATTTTCAGCAAAACAAGAGAAGATAATTTCTTGCATGTGAATAGAGTGCTTGATATTTTGAAGAAAGAGAAATTGTTTCTTAAGATATCGAAGTGTGAGTTTGGAAAGACTTCTTTGGTATATTTGGGACATATTGTATGAGGAGGAGAATTGAGGATTGATCTTCTAAAGTATAGGCCATTGTGAATTGGCCCACACCTAAAAAATTTACCAAGGTAAGAATTTTCTTAGGTGCAACTCAATATTGGAGGAAGTTTACTGCTAACTTTTCTTCCATCGCAGCTCCTATGCATGCACTGAAGAGTGTGAAGAAAGGCTTCCAATGGGGAGGCAAACATCATCAAGATTTTGAAGCTTTAAAATATAAGATCAGTTCAGCTCCAGTCCTTGCATTACCAAATTTGAGACAATCATTCGAGATACAAACCGATGCTAGTAATTATGCCATGGGCGCAGTACTTTTGCAACATGGTAAGCCTATTTCCCTTCATTCTGAAACTTTTAATGGTGTTGTGAATAAGTATCCTACATATGAAAAAGAAATATATGTTGTGAAACACTACTTGATGGGTAAAGAGACTATTGTACACATCGATCACCAACCATTACAGTGCTTGTAGTTGCAAACAAAATTGTAGCAATCAAGACATTTCAGATGGATGGGATTTCTTCAACAATTTCACTTGGTTATAAGGTACAAGAAAGGTAATTTCAATAAAGTTTCAGATATGCTTTCAATACCAATCATTAGTCCTTCTACTTTACTAAAAAATGATTCTGTTGTACATGAGAGTTACATAGAACAATATGCACATGACATTGATTTCCAAGATGTGTATGCTAGTTTGAGTGAAGGGAATCAAGTTGAAGAAAAATATTATCACATGCACAACAATTTTCTATCTCATTTGGGCAAGCTATGTGCTCCACAAGGAGAGAGGCTAACTGTCATGAGAAAGCTCATTCTTCTCTTATTGCTGGACACTTTGGGGTAAGAAAAACAATGGCGCATCTACATAGGTATTGTTATTGGCCTCACATGAGAGATAGTGTATCACATTTTATAAGAGGTTGTTCTATGTGTGCAACAAGTAAGACTAGTAATATGAAGCTTGGATTGTACACGCCAATATCAGTACCATCAAGGCCATGGGAGAGTGCCTCCATGGACTCTGTTGGAGGTTTACCTATGTAAAGAAAGCAACATGATTATATTTTTTTAGTTTTGGATAGATTCAGTAAAATGTGTATACTTATTCCATGTAAGAAAACAATTATTGCTGGAAAAACTGTTGAACTTTATTTTCAAAATGTTTGGGTTCATTTTGGATTTCCAACTTCTATAGTTAGTGACAGGGATTCCAGGTTCATTGGGAATTTTTGGTCAAATCTATGGAGAATGATGGATACAAAGTTGAAAAAGAGTACCTCTTTTCATCCACAAATAGATGGAAAAACCGAGGTGGTGAATAGAATATTTGTGCATCTATTGAGAGGTTATTGTAGTAAACATCCTAAGTTGTGGGATGAACAACTACATTATATTTAGCACGCTTACAACCGGGAAAAGCACTCTTCCGCACAAACCTCATCTTTTGAAGTATGCTTTGGGTAGTTTCCAAAATTTCCATTATACTTCATCTTTGGGAAGGATATTGCAATTGATGTCCATAGTGACATTGATAAGGCTCAAAAGTTCATTGAGAAAATTCAGATTAAACATCAGCAAGTTCAAGAATAGCTTGAGAAAAGTCAAAGAAAATACAAAGAGAGGCATGAGAAACACCGGGTTGATCACAAGTTTTAAGAGGGAGATAAGGTATGGTTGCACATTAGCAAAGAAAGCATGCAAAGGGAAAGTAAAAAGCTCAAACCCATTTTCTATGGTCCTTTCAAGATCATAAAGAAAGTTAGTAATAACGCATTCCAACTTGACTTTCCTTCTTACATGCAAATGTATTCAGTTGCTAATGTTGAAAACTTAGGCTTGTATGAGCCACCTTTGATCGATGATCAAGGAAGTGATTTCAGCTACCTTCTATTGAATATTTTTCGCCAGAATTTCTGGATGAGCTCAAAGAAGATACAATTCTTGACAGGAGGACAAGAGCATAAAAGAGGGGAAGTGTTGACTACCTTCGAGTTGGATTCAAAGGCAATAAACCAAGCAAGGAAAAATGGATGGAGGTTGGAAAGGTGAGGGAGTTATACCCTCATCTACTGAATAGGTAATCAAGTCTTTTGGGGTCCAAAAGCTTCCCAATGTGGAGGAATGATCAGGAGTTCATAATTTTTTCTCAAAATTCAAAGTTATAGGATTGGGTTGAAACCAGGATGGTTGCGTAGATCTCGTCTTCATGATTCCAGCACCACGAATGGTTTGAAAAACTTATGTCGTATGAGGAATATACTGTGTTCTGATCAAAATGCCAAATAGGTAAAAGTTGCGACAGTTTGACCAGGTTTGACTACGATGCCCAGTCAGAAAAGTGGAATGTACAGTCAGCAAAAAGGGAATATTCCTTTGAATATTCCTTTCTCAGGACAAACCATGGTTTTAAACGTGTCAGGATTTTATTGGTTGTACAGGTTTGGAGGAGCCAATTATAGGGCACCATGTGGCCAGCCCTAAGGCCACCACATGGCCCTGCAGCTGTGCATTAAAATTTTTGTGAGGGTCTACAGGAATCGACCCCCAGACATCCCGCTAGGCACAACCACACATTCCCATCCGAGATACACGAGTTACTTAACCTCCTTAGGTGACAAGTTTATGTTATTGTTTGTTGAAATGACAAATGGGGGTTGGGAACCACCGACGGTCCCAACTCGCCAGTGGTTTCGTTTTGTATGATATCACATGAAAACGTTTAACGCCAACTCTGCGTGGGTAGCGCTAACCGACGGCCCATTCAACCACAGTTCCAACCTTATTTACCGCAGTTTTCAAATGGAGTTCCACCTCGATTTCCGCCGACGGTTATGTAACTCGCGGTTTGGGGGTGCGCATGTGGAAAAACCCAACCGAAAACATTTATTATGCAGTTTAAAAATCAGTCAGTTTAGCTGGCATAGCTAAATTTGCGGGTATTCCAATTTTAACTCATGTTAAGTGGAATTCTTCACTTTTAGTGGAGCTGTCCTAGGTGAAACTGGGCAAAAGTGTAGGAGGCCCAATTTTCGACCATTATGACTGAATGAAGAGTCATTCTTGACTAATTGGAGCATTCTAGAGCCATTGGTGTAGAGAAAAAAAACCATTAGAGCACTGTAACTACATGTAATAGCAAAATTTTTAGCATAATGAAAGATGGACAAGCCATCGGGAGCTGGACTAGCAGAGGTAGCCCAGGAGGGGTGAAATGATTCAGCATGCCTACTGTGTAAATTTCATGTGGTGACTTATTTTTCTATTTTACACTGCTGTTCAATGTTATTAAAGCTTGTTTTATGCTTCTAATTCACTAAAAATCACCTACAATTCATAAACAAACTCCTTAATACTTATGCAAACTAATGAACTAATTATGCACATGTTTTTAAACTAAAAAGAAACTTAGGACAACAAAACTAATACAGTCATTTCAGATCACTCATGCAAAAGTTGCAGCAAGATCCCAGTACATCTGATACATTTAGCTGGAAAAATGATTCATTGCGGTACAAATATCACTTATAAATTTGTAATAATTCCCAACTCAAACAAAAGATTCTTTTGTAATTGCACACCTCTCCCTTAAGAGGGAACTTAGGATTTAAAAAACTTACCAAAAGGTTAAGAAGGATTTTTTTTTTGGGATGGCCTTAAATCTGATATTCAAAACATTATGGCAGACTATTTGGTTTTCCAACAAAATAAAGTTGAGACAATTAAGATCTTGGGTTTATTACAACCCTTATCCATTCTAGGTCAATGTTTTTTTTTTTGACAGAAACGGTTATGTGGTATTAATATTCATCTTGGCCTGAATGCCAGAAATCTGATTACATTGAGGATGTCTAAATCCTGATGCATCTCACTACTAATATTGAAAATGCAGCCGAAGCTTGCAAATTTCTTCCATGACAGACTATCTAAAAATTCTATTTCAAAGATTTTCCCTAACTTAAAGATACAAACAAATTTATTTAAGAGCCAACAGTAAAACATGACAACGGACAACTTATGGGATAGGTTCCCAAGATTCTTCTTCGTCTTTCAACTTGACCCTGGCAGAGAGGAGGGTAGCTTTATTGGCTTAAATGTCCGCCTGTTTATTATGAGTTCTCAGCACATGGTAGTAATTCAACTTCTGAAAAGCGTTTTCCATACCCTTAATTCTGGATATCAGCCTTGCTAGCTTGAGATCCGAGGCTGGGGAGTTGGAAACCATTGCGTTTATAATGATCTGGGAATCCCCTATGACATTTGCTTCACTTATATTTAAATCTTTGAGGATCTTGAGGCCTTGGTAGAGGGCCAAAGCTTCAGCTTGAACGCTGGATGAGAATCCAAGCCCCCAAGCAAAGGTATGAATTTTTTCCCCAATTGGACTTACAACAACACCTCCAGCACCAGCTTTGCCCGGATTGCCCTTTGCTACCCCATCAAAAAAGAGAGAGTGCCTTGAATGTGAATTGAGCCAGTCTTGAAGGTCAGTTTCGGATTTCCTTATTTTCCAGTCTTTGAGAGGAGGGACGTTTCTAACTGCTTGTTGAAATTGCAAGTCAAGGGAAGATCCCCAAGCAATGTCCTGTTGGCTGAGATTGGAATCATCTTTTATATCAGTCAAGCACTCCTTTAGATGACATTTAATCTTGATTTCTAAGACCTTGTGATTCTGTTTAATATTTCTGAAGATTCTTCTGTTTCGTTCTAGCCAGATCTGCCAACAAATAACCTTTGGAAGGACAACCCATGCAGATTTAATAAGCTGATTTTTAGAAGGGGGGCCAGGATATCTGATTGCCCAATTGGAAAAAAGATCAGCAGTGGAACGAGGTAGCAAAAAGTTGGGATCCAAGTTGTGAATGAAGGAGGACCAGATCTGCTTAGAGAACTTGCATTCGAGGACTAGATGGGCAGCAGTCTCTGCATTTTCATTGCACAACGAGCAGATGGAGGGACCATAGAACCCTTTTCTCTGCAAGATGTCATACGTAAGGATCTTGCCGTGGCAGAGGAGCCAAGCAAAGAAGTCGACTTTGGGCCAAGAAGGGAAACGCCAGACCCCCTGCCAAGGTGCAGGGTCAGGGGGGACGTAAGGCCTCTCTTTCAGCTTGTCATATCCCATGGAGACAGTGTAACCTTTGGCATTCGGCCCCCAGCCTTTCACATCTTTTTTCCTCATGCGCGTGGGTGCTAAGCCATGGAGGAGGTCCAGCAGCGTGGACCATTCGAGTGTCAGGTGAGCCGGCACCTCAATTCGTTTCCACCCTGCCCAGGCAGAGTCTTTCCAAAGAGAAATATCCCACAACGAACACAACCCCTCTCTATCCATCCAGCAACGCAGCGCTCTAATGGAGGCTCTGTCTTCAATTGGGTCCTTATTCATAATTTTATCAGCCCATATATTGATCTTTTTTCCATTTCCTGGAATCCAATAGGAGTGCGCATTGATTAAGGGAGCAACTTTAACATACAGTTTGAGAAAAGACGAATAAGGCAAATGGATTACATTGTCTAAACAGGAGGAACGAGGACCTCTGAAATACTTTTCCAGAGAGCCAATTGGGCCCAGCCAGGCTTGGGCGCAATGATCCTCCAAATAATCTTGGCTGCCATAGCCACGTTTTGCTGACAGAGATTTTTGAAATTCAAACCACCCTCCCTCAGAGGCTTGGAGATGGTTTCCCAGCTGATAAGGGGAATCTTGTTTTCATTCTGTTTACCTCCCTTCCAAAAAAACCTCCGCGTGAATTCTTCCATTTTTTTTAATATACCTGCCAGAGCGAGAAGCACAGCCAATTGAAATAGGGGAAGACTGGAGAGCACATATTTAATAAGGACAGATTTTCCAGCAGTGTTGAGCCAGGAGAAGCCCCATGCTTGGATCCTAGACTTGAATTTTTCCAGCTGAGGGAGCCAGTCTTTGCTTGTAGATTTCTTATGAAAAACAGGAAGACCTAAATATTTAAAGGAGATCCAATTGGAGGAGGCAGCAAAACCCAAACATCTAGAAATAGCGGAGAGCAGTCTGGGCGAGGTGTTCCAGCTATAGATATGACATTTGTTCTTATTTACAACGCTGCCAGAGACTTCACTGAAATCATCCAAAACTGATTTAAATTTAGAGGCGGAGGAGAGAGAGGCAGCTCCCAAAAACAGAGTGTCGTCCGCAAATAGGGCGTGGTTTATATTTTTTACCCCTCTAGCAATACACAGTCCGTTGATATCTTGATCTTGCATCTTTTTGTCTAACAGGTAGCTAAGGACAGAGGCTTGGATGACAAAAAGCAGAGGGGAAAGAGGACACCCCTGCCTTAGCCCTCGTGAAGCTTTGAAGAAATCAGTGGCTCTTCCATTTACAAGAGGAGCGATCCATGGCTCCGAGATGCATGCCCGGATCCATTTGATGAAATTTGCTCCAAAGCCAAATTTGCTCATTAATTTTAAAAGAAAACTATGATTTATACGATCAAAAGCATTTGCTAAATCAAGTTTAATCACCATACCTTGTTCTTTTCGAAGAAGACTTGAGTGGATTGCTTCTTGAACAAGGGTGAAATTGTCCATGATTTGCCTTCCTTGAATGAAGCCTCCTTGATTCTCCGGAATTATTTTGGGAAGAATGAGCTTCCGTCTATTTGCAATAACTTTAGTGATAATCTTGTACCCAGTATTGCATAAGGAAATCGGTCGGAATCTGCTGAAATTGTTGGCACCTTTTTCCTTTGGTATTAGGGCTAGAAAAGCGGAGTTTGTGCTACCTCCTATTTTCTGAGCATTTTGAGACTTCTGAACCATTTTGAGCAGATCCTTTTCAACAATCAGCCAACAGACTTGAAGGAACCTGGCAGAGAAGTCATCCGGCCCGGGGGCCTTATCCGGATCCATATCAAAGAGGGCCTTTTTAACTTCGTCTTTGGTGACTTTGGCCTCAAGGATCTCATTCATACGAGGAGAAATTGCAGAAGGAATGATGTCAAGCAGATCTGAGTATTGGTCCGAGTCCTTATCCTCACTATACAAGTTTTGAAAGTGAGAGAAGGCTGATTTTTTAATGTCTTCAAAATCGTTGAAGATGATGTTATCCTCCTTAATCTCAGAAATAGTGTTGAAGCTTTTCCTGACTTGGGTTTGTTTGTGGAAAAAGGCAGAGTTCCTGTCCCTTGCTTTGAGCCAGAGATTTCGAGATTTTAATCTCCAGTATTCTTCTTCAGCTAGACAGGCCTTATGATAGCGTTGTTGCAAATGAGCCTCTTGGTCTAATATCTCCTCTGTGACAATAGCGTGCTCCATATGAGATCGATGAGAGGCGAGAGAGACTTTGATGGCTTTTCTTTCTGTAGCCGGGTTGGACAGGGTTTTTGCCCATCGTTTTAGATCACCCTTTACCCTTCTGAGTTTTTCCTCCCAGATATAGAAGGGAGAACCATTGACAGGCTGACTCCAACAATCTTTGACTATTTGCATGAAGTTAGATTCCTTGACCCAGAGAGGAATAAAACAGAATGGAATAGGACCCAGGTCTAGATGGGCCAGGAGTTCGAGCTTTATAGGCTTATGGTCCGAGATGCTGTTAGCAAGGATATGCATTCTGAGTTCTAAACCTAGTAACAAAAAAGAGCTTTGAATGAAAAATCTATCTAATCTGGCAGCGATATGACCAGGGCCCACTCTTTTGTTAGACCAAGAGAACTTACCGGAAGAGGGTTTGATATCTAGCAAGTCCCAGTCCTGCAGAAGATCTTCTGCCCATTCCCTTGCCGATCACGAACAGCGCTGCCACCTCTTTTTTCAGAAGAGTGGAGCGTGAGATTAAGATCTCCAGCAATAATTATATTTTCCAGATTTCTCAGGTCTGCTTGTTGCCTTATAGTATCCCAACATTCCTTTTTTTCCCCAACATTGACTGGAGAATATACATTGAAGAGGCAAAGGATTTCCTTGGTATCCAGATTTTGCATTTTCAGCAGCAACCAGTGAGTATTTCTAGCCTCAAAGGTGACTACAAATTTGTTAGGGTTCCATAGAGTGCCAATCCCTCCTCAAGCGCCCCGGGCAGAGATTGCTCTTGCTTCACTTTTGAACCAAAATTTCTTGCATGCTTGCAGGAAGACTGCGTCTTCCAACTTAGTCTCCTGGACGAGAAGTATGTCTGGAGTTTCTGTTCTTATTAAGCTTCTCATGGCTTCTTCCTTGACTTTACTCCCCATACCTCTACAATTCTAGGAGATGACCTTCATTATTTATGTTTCTGGTGGGCCCCCTTGGGGCCATGGGTCTGATTTTTCAACATCCTTGACTTTGAGGCAAGCAACTTTTCCAGAGTTGGTTGGCTACCCTGTAATTTGTCCTTGTACGTTTCCTGCTCTCTTTTCTCCCGATCTGTTTTGCGACCTCTTGTGGATCTCCTAACAGAGGCCTGAGAGTCGCCTATTTCTCCTTCCTCCTCTGAATCTTCTGACTCCTGGACCTCTTCCTCGTCTTCAACAGGTATTCCTTTTGAGATTTCTGCAGCACTTGCATCTTTGGAAGACATAGAGGGAGTCCCTTTGACCGGGGATGCTGTCTTTTGAACATCCACCTCCTGGGTGTCCTCTTGGTGCGAGCTTAGGAGTTCGAACTTGTTTTCAGAAGCGGACTTAGACGGGATCTGCTGAGAAGAGGCCTGTTGGGGACCTTTTCCACTAGGGCCTCCCAGCTTTTGAGCCTAATGGGAGGTTTTGGAGCGCTTGACATGATTCCATCCGTCCTCCTTCCCTTGCACAACCTCATTGTTGGATGGACAGCCTCTGGCGAAGTGGCCATAGACATGGCATTTCCGTCATTTGAAGGGCAGCTGCTCATAGTCCAGTTTCTGCACATGCGTCCAGCTTCCGACTTTTATTTTGATGGCCTCTGGTAGCCTAACCTCTAGATCTACTTCCACGCAGATCCTGGTGCAGTCATACTGGTCCTTGTTGTTTGCTCGATCGATGAACTTCCCAAGGGAATTTCCAATATGCATCATAGAATCCCAATTCCAGCAGTGAACTGGCAGATTTGGGAGTCTAACCCACACCGGGACTGCTTTGGGCACATCCACAGCAGGGTCGAAGTCTGGAGTCCACTTATTTAGATACAAACCCTGGGGGCCCATGAAGTAGGGGCCGTTCTGGAAGATCAGATCTTTGTCATCTTTTGAAGTGAACTCGAAGAGAAAGTAACCTCTCCCCAAAAAATAAGAAGTAACGCTTTCTTTGATCAGAGGCGCCCAGTTTCTGTTGACCCAACTCTAAGTGGTTTTGGGGGATGGCCAAAGCCCTGTAAACTGGCCTATGAGGGCTCGTTCAGCCAGTGATAAAGAAACCTGAATCGGAGTCTCTTCTGGAAGAGAGATCTCAGGTATTTCATCAATTTTCTTAACAAATTTCGCAGCTTCAACATTCTTCTTCTTAGGAAGCCCTGCCAATAAGCGATCGAAAGCCTCAGCAGAAGAGGGCGGGGGAGGGGGACGAGGCCCCTGGGGAGAGCCCAGCCCCTCCATGGGCGCAAGCCCTAGCAAGAACGCGGCTCGGATCAAGATGCGCAGGCAGCAACGCGTTCTTCAGTGCACAGCTCGAGCTGTTTTAGGATCATTCTAGGTCAATGTTGGGAGGAGGTTTCAATGGAATTTATCACATGTTTAACCAAGTATTAAGGAAAGAGTGTCATTATGATGGTAGTTGATAAAATTACGAAGTATGCACATTTTTATGAATTATCTCATCCATTTAAATCTAGTACAGTTGCTATTGCATTTATGGAAACAATTCAAAAGCTACATGGAAACCCAAAGATTATTATAAGCGACAGAGAGCCTATTTTCACTGGAAATTTTTGGACATAATTATTTTTTTGTCTGGGTACTCAATTAGCTCATAAATCATCTTATCATCCTCAATCTAATGGGAAAATAAAGATAGTGAACAAATGTTTGGAGGGATATATTCATTTCTTTGTATCTGATAAAAAGGAACAATGGGTCAAGTGGTTACCATTGGCTAAATGGTGGTATAACACTTCCTTCCATACTACAACAAAAATGACCCCATTTATGGAAATTTATAGATATTATCCACCATCCATCACATCATCTTTAAGAGAAAATTCTAAGGTTCAAGCAGTGGAAGATCACATTGAGCATCAACAACAAGTTCTCCAACTCTTAAAGGATAACCTCACTTTGGCACGTAATCGAATGAAACAACATGCATATCAACATCGCAACATAATAAGTTTTGATGTAGGTACTGGGTATTTTTACAGCTACAACCATATATGAAATTGTCCCTCAAGCAAGCTAAGAAGTATAATAAATTATCACCAAAGTATTATGGTCCTTACAAGGTATTGCAAAATATTGGTACTATGGCATTATAATGCTTCATTTTATTAATTAAAGAATGACTAAAATAAGCTTACAAAAATAATGGAAACAGCTAGGGTGCTGGTAGCGTATCTCTGAGAAGAGATGTGGTGTACGCAGGCCTATGAACTGTGTTACATTGAGGCTTGAAGGCCTATTACAGACATAATGGAAATAGATGAGCTAGGGTACTGACAACGATTATCTCTGAGAAGAGATGTGTCGGCTACCATCCCCTAAACTATGTTACAATGAGACTCGAAGGCCTATTTATTGTTGAGAAACATTGTAAAATCATAAACGTCCAAAAACCTAACCCTAGGAGATGAAGCGCCAAAACTGTGGGCCTAGTTTGGGTAAATTAGTGTTTCAACTTCCCGAGGACATAACGTTGGCATCCGCTCTCCGTTTGACGCGCTAAATAGCTCATTAGAAATATTTGTTCGAGGACTACAAAATTTGGTGTAAGAAACATCAATACATGGATCCATGTTCCTCTCGATTTTCCTAAAAAACGTCGTTTAGGGCCTCAAAACAGCTCCAGAAGTTTAGGACCCGAAAAAATTCTAAATATAGTAAGTTGTGCTGAAAATTGAAAACTGAAAGAACTGATGGTGGGGGTTCAAATGGAATAGGTGGGTGGCCACCGATATCCACTTAGATCATTAATGCCCCAAAATGGCTCCCGGCGTACATGACCCGAAAACTTGCTAAAAATAGTAAGATGCTGGAAGTGGAGAACTGCAAGAGTTGATGGTGCAGGTCCAAATGGAATAGGTGGGTGGCCACCGATATCCACCTGGATCAATTGAAGGAAGATATCTCAAAAATTTGATCATTATATAAGTTCCAAATAATATGCATGACATTTCTATCCTTTGAAAATCCCTTGAAAAACTTTGTGTTCTCATCTCTGATTTTTAACCAAATAACTCTACTTTTTAAACGCCACTCATCCTTCCTAGCTTTTAAGAGAATAATCCTTCTGCTTTCCAAGGACATACAATTGGAACTTGATTCCTATGAAGAAAATCCTTCCCCTTCAGAAGAAGAAATAACTTCCAACTCTTTTACAATTACCTTAATATATTGAACCCCCAACATTTTCTTCTACTTTTTCCATTCCTTAATTTTTAATTTAGTCCTTTTTAGGTTAGCTTTGAATTGAGCTACAACCAAAGCATTCAACGAGGGGGAAAAGGGGATCCAAAAAGACTTAACCAAAGAGATGAGCTCCTCATAATTTAACCAATATGAGTTTAATTTGAAAGGAATAGATGGTTTCTTGGGAAACCCTTTGATTTACAGAAAGATGGGGGAGTGGCCCAAAATGCCTCCCTCTGTAATCCATTTCCTAACTAGAAGAATGGAGTCCAACAAATCTTCAATAATAAGGAACCTGGAAATTCTCTGAGAAAACAAATCATCCCCAAACTTCCTTTTCCTTTAGGTGGGAGAAAGGTTTACAGGTTCCACATACACCAAACAATTTTGGGCAAGCCAACTTATGGAGAATTCAATTTGAGGGTTTAGTCTGGCCTGAGGAACTTAGGATTTGGAAGGGCCCAGAGAAAATTTTAATCACCACCAACTATTACATTTTTCTGATGAAAGAAATATTTGTTGAAAGTCAATTCCCAAAATTTATATTGATTTTGGGAGGGCTGGTAAATATTAATGAAAGTGATGAAATAACCCAAAACCAAAGGAGAAATATCAATGCCCATTATCAACTCTGAACACCAAACATTTGAAAAAATTACATGTTGAGGGTGAAAATCCATAGAAAGTCCCCTAGAGTGACCAAAAGAATCCATTTTCGAAAAGGAACAACCCTTCAGGATGCCTTCAAGACAAGAATAAATTGTCTCACTATTCCCCAATGTTTCATGAAGAAATATGGTATTTGGAAAATTTATTTCAACAAGCCTTTTTAGACCATGTTTTTCAGAGGGACAAGTTAGCCCCCTGAAATTGAAGGACATAATTTTCATTGTGGGGATGTGACGGGGGTTGGGTTTACTATAAGTGCCCCTAATATTGAAAGTTGTTTACCAACAAAAAGGTCGACTCTTTCTTTTTCCTTTGCAATTGAAAGGAAATAATTATTCCCACAACTCTAAACCTCCATAAAAAAAAGATAAAATTGACCCATCCCCCATGAAATTCCCCCCCCCCTTTGGGGAACCACCAGTATTAAATGAAGATTGTATAGAACATCCATAGAGACATGACTCTCAAAGGGAAGGAAAGATGAAGATGAGGATGGGGAAGATAAGTCTCTGAGGGAGGGGAAAAAGGGAAAATAAGAGGGATTAGATGAGAGGTAATCTTCATAGATAGGGAAGAGGATGTTTATTTACATAATACATCAGATGCCATAGGATAAAAAACAGTGCTATGAGTAGAAGATATGTTAGCACCGATTGAACAAGAATTTTAAAAGGAAGAGGATGGACATGACACAATACCCTATCTAGAGTGGAGGGAATGAGAGGGACAATATCTGGATGCGAACATTTAGACACCTTGATAGTGTCATGGTCCATTGCAATAACATCAAGGGAAATTGAATAGGAATCTAGGGGTGACAATTCCAGAGAATAAGAATATGAACCAAAACCACTCTCCATATTAGGCCATAGGGTTTGTGCACTTTATTTTTCACTAGGAGAACACAATCCTTCACATTGTGACCATGTTTATGACAAGACCAATACCATAATGGAATACCCTCATAGTCTAGGATAATGAGGTCCATCCTAGGACCTAGATCCATAACACCCAAAATCCGCCCTAGGATATCAACACTGATGAGAATGTGAGCCCTAGAAGAATCATCGAAGGCTAACTATGATAAGTCATGCTCCAGATAGCCCCCCACCTAGTTTCCAATGTGTCTAAAAATTTTCTAGTGTAGAAAATGTGTCGGGAAACCAAGAATGGAGACCCAAAAAAGAAAGGTGTCCATCTTCTCACGCCTACCATCAAAGAGGGGGGTGAATTTCTTAACAATAACATGGGAGGAATCAAGTTTTAGAACCTACCGCTCATTGAGTTTATCATCCTCCTTGTCATAAAAAATTAGTTGGACCCATCCTTTAGTAAGCACTCTAACAGAGATGGTATTTTTTTCAAAGGTTGGACCATCAATTCCACCCATTCCTGAAGAAAAGGTAAACCAAATTTGTGGCCACGAATCTTGTCAACCAAATATGCGTGGCTAAAGTCTTCTACTTGTTGAATGGATACATATAATACAAGAGTCGAATCCATCTCTAGATTCTCATTCATCTTTAAAAAATTTCCCTTCCTTTTTTTTCCTTGAGAGAGACTCACTTCTTTACTAGATGGACAACCCTCCATCTCAGTCAAACCCACCTTATTAGAAGAGTTTCTCTCCAGACCCTTGAAATCAGACCTCCTGTCCTGCGCTTCAGAAACTAGCTCCTTCATAATTTTGTTAAACGAGGGTAAATATGGAGAAACGAAGGGAAGAGAGACCCAAGAAGAATCCCCAGGGTTAATAAAACCCTCACAAAACCCATGGACCTTAGAAGATACAACGAGGAACACAGGGGAAAAGGATCTAAACCCTAGGTCTAGTGGTTCAAAGGAAAAAATGACATCACTAAAAGAGTATGAAGCCCTAAACTCCATGGAAAATAATGAAAAACTTGAAAACCTTGAAAATCGTCAGAAGCAGAGGGTTAAAGGCCGAAAAATGAAACCCCAACTAGAGAAAATACCTCGATTCCACTTAGCATTATTGGGCCTGAAACAAGTCTAAACTAAGACTAATGGATTTGAATGGATTGAGAATTAGAGGATCCACAGTTATTATAGGTAGAGCCTCATTTCCAATTGTTTGGAATAGGTCATCACCCAGTTAGAAAGGGAGGGTCTGGATAGGTGCCACCTGTGTGAAAACCAAAAATCCCAGACATATGTAGACCAAAAGGGATCATGGTTATGAGAAGATGGAGGAATCTAAAAAAATCATGACATTTAGAGGTAAAAACACATGGGAAGAAAAACTATAGCACAAAAAGGCAAGAAAAATATGGAGAAACTACAGACCAGACCCGTCGGAAACCACAATGCAACAACCATGACCGCTAGTAGAAACCCTCTCCCACTTTCAAAAAATCTCAACTATCTCATATTTGACTATATCAATTTGTTTTTTAATCAATCTCATTTATTAAGAAATATTTGTTTTGTTTTTGGAATCTTTGAATTTCATCAATAATATACAATATTTATGGGTTTACCTAAATTATATATAAAATATAAATAAAAATTAATAAAAATTATATTACGAATTTTGGATTTAAAAATTTAAATATGTGTTTCTAATTTTATGAAAAATAATTTCAAGTATTGTTATAGTATTTTTTTTTTTTTTTTACAAAGTCGGTTGCTATTAGTATTAAAAAAAAGGGAGTCGAAGCTCCAAAGTTACAATAGGTGAAATATGAGTGGCAGAGAGAGGTGTGGCGATGATGTTTGCTACCACCCTTTTCCTTCTAACTTTCCTAAAAGACTGAAAAACAAAAGGTGCATAGATTCGAATGAACTAAAACAGTAAAAAGATAAATTTGCAAGACATGATTAGTCAATATTTATATGGCTGATCTGGTGAGCAGTGGAGTCTTTAGGATTGTTATCTGCTCCCTGATTTCTTAAATTTGTAGAGCTGGTACTCATTGCAGTATTATTTTTCAGCATGTACTTCAAAATTTCAATTGATTCTTGTGCGTGAGCGCACTTGTTGGAGAGCTCTTTGAACTGTTCCTGGAGGGAGGTGACCCTCTGGTGGAAGCAGTTGAGATCAACTTCATGTCTCTCTTTAGCCAACTTAGCCTGAAAATGAAGCTTATCATCCATGATCTTCTGATTGGCTTGAATTTTCTCTAGTTCCGCTTGGAGGTCAACACAGTGCAAGCAGTCTTCACTCCTCGCCATTCTGGGCAGCAAGGAACAAATTCCATAATTCTATAATAAAAATGGGGAATAAGGGAAAGTGGGAAGGGGCGAAGCTTCAAGCAGCCAAAGATGGAGAGATGGATTAAGGGGGCAAAGGAATAGGCGCTGGAGGCAGGAGGAGAGCTCGAGGGGCGGAGGGCACACCCACAGATGGACAAACATAGCAGTAGCTTGGCAAAGGCTTCCACAACAAAGCAGCGCGGGGAGAGGAATGAAGGCCAAAGAGGGGAGGAGGGCATATAAGAAGGGAGAGGCAAGAAAGGGAGGGTGGGGTAGGCCACGGGAGGTCACGATGAAGCAGAGGGAAGACTCGAGTGAGGGAAAGAGGAGGACAACAACCTCGAAAGGGGAAAACTTGCAGAGACGAAAAAGATTTAAATCAGGTGCGAAAGGATTTGAAATCATTGCAGAGGATGTAATAAAAGTACCATGAGCAAGTGCAGGTGGCACGTGAACCTGCCTCCGATTTGAAACTATGATGGTAAAGACACACCAGGTCCATAATGTGTAGAGTCTTCTGCTGAGGATCCACCATATATTTTGCAGATTCATGGCAAGTGGATTTGGAGATCGACATCATTGCAGAAGAGGCATCCTATGGTTCTGTGGTAGGCCCTGTTGGCACGGAAGTCCGCCTCCTTGTTGAGGTTGTGGAGAATGTGATATAAACTGACACCCTGCATATTTTCGATAAGGATTTGACATCTGCTAGTGGTTTGTTGAAGGGCCACGTTTGATGCCAAGCGATTATGGATCATGACGCTGATAATAATGGATGAATCGCCAAAGATCATGGCATTGTTTATGCCAAGATTTTGTAGTTGTAATATGCCTTGGAACAAGGTGAGAGCTTCGGCCTTGTTATTGGAAAGAGCACCTAGGCCCCATTCAAAGGAAGAAATAATGCTACCGTCTTCATTGCGAATAATACCACCAGCCCCAGCCACGCCTAGATTGGACTTAGACGCACCATCAAAGAATAGGGAAGGCATTTTGCAACTTTTTAACCAGATGCTGAAATCCTCCTCACTCATTCGAATCTTCCAACTATTATTGGTGTTGTTCCACTGATTGGTGAGGCTGTTGCTGCGACTGATAATGTTATTGTTGTCCAGCAGGTAGCTTATGAAGTTGCGCTCTTCCACACATAGGTCCTTATAATCAATTTGATTTGCATGATTCTTAGTTGAGATGGTTTCGAGAGTAAGACTTATAGCCTTACTACACAGCTTCCTAAAGTCGATTGCTTTATCCTTGAACACTTTTCGATTTCGAGCTAGCCAGATATTCCAAAGAGTTGTGAAGGGGAGAGTATCCCAAACTCTTTTTTCTATACTATTCTTTTTACGTTTCTAGGGGTAGCATTTCTTCCATAAGCCCAAGGCTTTAGCTATGGAGCTGTGTGAGCTCCATGGGAGGTTAGAGTTTGGAGTGAGATCCTTCCAATAGCTGGTGGCAAAGGGACATTCGATAAAGAGATGTTGAATGGTTTCTTCAGCAACTTGGCAGTTTGGGCAGCGGGAGGGACCAATCACACCTCGTTTTTTAAAATTCTTTGAGGTTAAGATTTTCCCTTTGAGTAAAGTCCAGATGAAGAATTTGATCTTGGGGAGGGCCTCAGATCTCCAAGCTAATTTCCAGAGAGACCATATGGGCACAGGGTATTTCATATTTCAAAGAGTTTGATAGGCTGCTTTAATATAATAGGTGGTCGATACTGATGGATCCCAACTAAATTCATCCTCGCTGTCTTGCTTTATAGGAGAAATGCCATGGAGATGAGTTTTGAGGGCTGCAAGACTCGCATCTAACTGAGCCGGGACTTCAGGAAATTTCCACCCAGTCCAAATCAGAGATAGAGCATCCCAAGTGGATATCTGGTTTAGACTATGTAGCACCATGTTGCTAAGATAGGCTAGAATATGATGAGTTCCCTGATTGCTGTTAATGGGGGCTTGCCCCATAATTCTGTCCGCCCCAATGCTGATGTTTCTTCCACCCTTTGGCACTTTGGATATATTGTGTGCTAGAAAGGAAATAACTTTTTTACAGAGCCCCCAGATCCTGGTGCAAGCTTTATTGGGAATATCTTGGTCAAGAAGATGTTGCCTTGAAGTACTAAGGTATTTAATTTCCAGAACTCTCTTCCACCATGCAGGTTTGCTGCTGATTAGCCTCCAAAATATCTTCTGACCAAAATCCAGATTCAGAAGCTTTGGGGAGTGGATGGCCAAACCCCCATGCTCCTGATCTTGGATGACCTGCCTCCAGTTTATGAGATTGTATTTTCTTTTCTCACATTTCCCTCCTTGTCAAAGAAATTGAAAAATAATGGCCTCCACTTTGAGATGGAAGGTGGCAAGGGCTTGAAGGAGGGTAAATTGGTATAAAGGCAGGGAAGAGAGACCAGATTTAAGGAGAATGAGGCAGTCAGTAGGTTTGAGCCAATAAGCTCCCCATTTCTGCACTTTAATTTTCATTTTGTCAATGATAATGTCCCAAACTTCAGCCTTCAGGGGACCTGTGCTCACAGGCATTCCCAGATAAGAAAAATGTCCCCATTCCAACTTGTAAGGGACCCCAAATATGTTGGCAATGATGTGTAGAGACTGAGCTGAAGTATTCCATCCATAAATACAACTTTTAAGATGATTGATCAAGCCTCTTTAGTAGCTCATGAATTTATCCAAGAGAGATTTGAACCGATGAGCTATGATGTTGGAGGCCCCATCCATTAGCAATGTATCGTCAACAAATTGAGAATTGTTCATGTTTTTGACTCCATTGCCAAACTTAATGCCAGTGATGAGCCCGACTCGACGCTTGTGGTCCAGGGCCTTGCTGAAGGATTCAGCCATTAAAAATAAAGAGATAAGGGGACAAGGGATAGCCTTGTCTTAATCCACGAGACAACTGAAAAGAGGGAGTTGGCTTGCCATTTATGAGGGGGGAGATCCAAGGACCAGTAATGCAAGCTTTAACAAGGTCTGTAGAAATTATATGCACTAAGAGTGCATATGTCCAAGATCCACCTGATTTCACACTATTTAAATTTATGAAAGATACTTAATCTATTCCACTTGTTAATCTTTTGGGGAAAAATTAATTTCACACACATGTGAAGCATAAACAAAAATTATCAATCGCACATAACACAGTTTTTAAACGGGAAAGCATGAAGCTGAAAACCCCAAATATATATTATGTAACATGGAGATCATATGACAATCTCATACAAACATACAAAGCTTATCACAAGCTCTCAGTACAACACAATCGCCATACAATATACAAGCTTAATCTTGCAAATCCATGCACCGATCTTTGCCACTTGCTAGCCTGCCTCCACTGCAAAATCCCTGCTAAAGAATAGCTCTGAATGAATTCGAATTACTCTTGGATTGACTATACAATCCTCATTTTCATATCCACTGTGTGTTGGATGCAATCAATGCATCACTAATAGTCACAACAGATAGTCTATCTTGCCCTTTCACCTATCTCTCCACTGGTCTCCATTGAAACTGCCATACACTATAGTTAACTGATGTATTTTTTAGTTGATTAATGAGTTATTATTTGTGAATTAATTAACTAATTAATTCACTCCACTCTCACTAGTGTATCAATCAGTTAGACTAGATACAACTAGCTCAACTGAGTCTAACTGAGTTAAACTGAATACAACTCCATAACTACTTCTTCAAACTGTGTCATAACTCTGCCACTTGAGTTCTAACTGAGTCCTCCATGCAATAGCTCCAGTAAACCCTTAGGAATAGCGTAATTCCTTCTGTCAGCTGATGTGCCACATCTGTGCACTGAACTGAAGTGCTCCAAGAGAATAAGTTGATGTTTAGAGTCTGATTATTATTAAGAGCTAATAATAATCGACATGCATCTATTTTTAGATTGACGATCTATAAATAGACTTCGCCCAATATTCTAAAAATAGAATTTCATTTATTTTTCCAACTTGATCAACCATCCACAAATAGCATCCTGCAACTTCTGAAATATGATCGACATGTCTAAAAATAGACTTGCGCCAAAAATAGCCTGCGGGCCCACTTAGTGAAGGCGACTCTTTTCACTAAGCTCATCATCTTGTTGAATATCAACATTCCCTCTCAACAACATAGGAATTATACTTCACCCCGATCCTACCTTTATGGTATTCGAATTTGCTCCTGGTGAGCGCCTTCATCAGAATATCTGCATCCTGATCCTCCATGGGAATGTACTGAAGCAACATGATCTTCCGCTACACACAATCTCTGATATGATGATCTTTTGGATATCAATATGTTTAGATCATGAAACATAGGATTAAACGAGAGTTTAATGCAACTACGATTATTACAATGAATCACCACCAGGATCTAAATGTGAACCAAACAAACCAGCAGAATCTTCCTCATCCGAATGGCCTCACATACGGAAAATCTAGTGGCCATGTGATACTGCCCCATGTGAGGCGAGTGCCATCGATCTTTGTTTTGTTTGTACCAAGAAAGCTGCCGAAGTAGATGCGATACTAAAAATCCCAAAATCCTCCTAATGTGCTCTTTTACGCTCTGTTGGGCCGCCTGCCCAATCTGCATCCGTAAAGCCATGCAACTTCACCTCATCCATTTGTCTGTACCATAAACCATACTCAGATGTGCCCCTGAGATATCTTAGGACATGCTTTCCTGCCTTCCAAAAGAGCTTGGTAGGCTTAACCATCGCTTGTGAAAGCTAGTTCATAGCATATGTCCAGTCTTGTATTAACTAAATACATGAGCAAGCCCACCAACTGTCGATAAACAGTGGCATCCACTACCTCTGTCAATGTAGCATCCTCTTTCCTCCAGTTTCCTGGAAAAGGAGTGTCGATAGGCTTGCAGCCTTGCATGTGAAACTTCTCCAGTATCTCTCGGGCATACTTGCCTTGAGACACAAACAGTTCACCTTCCCACTGCCATATTTCCAATCCAAGGAAATAATGAAGGAGGCCTAAATCCTTCATCTCAAACTCCTTTGCAATATCAGCCTTGCATGAGTGTATCAAATGCTCATCACCTGTTAGTATCAAATCATAAACATAAAGTACAATGATCAAAATTTTACCCTCAACCACAATCCGGTACAGGTTTGAATCCGCCTCACTCTTGGTGAAGCCAAGTCCAGTGAAATAGCTGTTGATCAGAGTGTACCAAGCACGAGGTGCTTGTTTCAGGCCATACAACGCTCTTTTGAGTCTACACACATGCGACTCGCTGCTGAAGATCTCAAATCCTTCAGGCTACTTAATGTACACCTCTTCCTCAATGATCCCATTAAGGAACATAGTCTTCACATCCATCTGATGAATGTGCCAACCCATCTGCGCTGAGAGAGAAAGGATGGTTCGTATGGAATAATACCGTGTGACAGGTGCAAAAGTTTCTTCATAGTCAATCCCCTCAATCTGTGAGAAGCCCCAGGCAACAAATCTTAAATTATACTTCTCAACGCTCCCATTAGTAGCTTGCTTTACCTTGTAGATCCATCTTGATCCTACAATTGATTTTCCCACCGGCCTTGGAACAATCTCCCAAGCACTATTTCTGACAATGGACTCCTCCACCATGGCATCTACCCATGTGGGCTCCTGTGCTGCTTCTTCAAAAGAAGATGGCTCTGTCACAATACACTTGCTCATAAGAGCCATGTATCCAGTAAATCGGTCAGGTGACTGTCTCTGTCTGCGCTGTGATGTAGGGACTCCTACATTCTGTGCCGCATCCACCTTCAGTCTCTCAGCTTCTGTGGTACGCTTCCTGCCTTGTCTTATGTTTGGTTCTACATGAGTGGACTCTTCCACTCCATGAATCTCCTCCTGTGGCTAATCCACATCCAGAGGCTCATCTTTGGGAATAAGAAGTTCCTCTTCCACATGCAAGTGTAGCTCCCTCTCAAGTGACAAATTCCTGAATTTCACCTCATTGAATTTTATATCCCGTCGCATAACAGTCATTTGACTGTTTGGAAAATACACACAATAGTTATGGGGTGTTTCTGTGTACCCCAAAAATATCCCAACTTCTGCAGTCGGCTCCAACTTCTTCTTGGCATCCTTCATCACATGAATGTAAACAGGTGAGCCAAAAATAAAATGAGAAATATCAGGCTTCTTACCAGTAAAATATTCCTCGGGTGTACTCATGCCAAGTACTCTATGAGGACAATGGTTTTTCACATAAACCGCAGTGTTGCATGCTTTTGCCCACAAGTGCATTGGTAGGCCCTGGTCATGCAGCATCGCTCGTGCAACACCCATGATCGTTCTGTTCTTTCTCTTCGCGACCCCATTCTGCTGTGGGTTATGAGGCACTATGAGTTCTCTTCGAATTCCTTCTTTGCTATAGAAGTATTTGAATTCACCCGAGATTTATTCACCACCATTATCGCTCCGTAGAGCTTTCACCTGCTTCCCCGACTCTTTCTCCACCAATGCCTTGAACTCATAGAACTTTGAGAACATTTCAATCTTCTTTTGCATGAAGAAGATCCAGCATCTATGAGAAACTCATCAACAAATATCACATAATACCTATGTTTCGTTGTTGAAGCAACCAAGAATGGTCCACACACGTCTGTGTGAATTCTCTCCAGGATCACCGAAGTAAGGTTCTCCTTCTCATGAAAGGTGGTCTTCACAAACTTACCCATTGTACATCCTTTGCACCGATCTGACTACGCAAGATTACCCTTGGGAAGTCCAGTAGAAATTTGCTACAAAATTTTCAAAGCGCCATGGTAAAGATGGCCCAATCTCCTGTGCCATAATTTTCCCTCATCCCGGCTCACCACTTCTTCTGCTTATCCTACCATTGCAGCGCAACCATCTACCTCCAGCTTGTAGAGATTCTTAATTATATCCCCTATCTTCCTGGTTTGACCCATTGTTTTATGTCGAAGGAAAGCTTTTCCCTCACTGAAAACAACATCATAACCCCTGTCTTCCAGCATTGCGACTGAGACCAAGTTCTTCTTCAGACTTGGAACATGCATGAAATTCTTCAACAAGAATGGATTACCAGACTCCCTCTCAAAGGTAATGGTCCCAATGCTTGTCGCACTATACCGACCATAATTTCCCATCTCTATATGCATCTGGAAGTCCTTCTCCTCCAAGTCACTAAAAAACTCTTTGTCTCCCGTCATATGGAAAGACGCACCACTGTCAAGATACCACACCGATCCCATGCAGCTTGAAACCAAGCATGTGATCAAGGAAATATCCAGCTCAAATTGCGAGGCTAAGGCCTCTCCAGCTGCAGATCTAACAACCTACTTATTCTTCTTCTTCTGTGGAAAGTTAGTGGCAAAATGTCCATGCTCGTGACAGTGAAAACACTTCACTTTGGACAAGTCTTGCTTCTTGCCTTTCGCACCAGATTTATAAGGATTTTTCTTCCCCTTCCCTTTCCTCGCTTTGGAAGCCAAAGAAAAATTCTCTTCATCTTCATTCTTCGATGAAGATCCATCCCTGGTACCCCTCCTTATCTCCTCCTGCACAAGATCTGACCAAAGTCGCTCCCATCCTGGCAGTTTCTCCCGTCCATTGACAGAGTCTTCGTAGCTATGCCAACTTTTCGGAAGCCTAAGAAGAGCCAAGCTCACCAAGTCTTATTCATCAACAGTAACCCCCACACTTCCCAGCTCATCCTTGTAGTGGAAAAAATTCGTGAGGTATTTTGGGATATTGTTTCCTTTCTCCATTTTTATTTTTCTAAGCTTGTCTTTAAGTGCCAACTTCCTCTGGTCACTTCTGCTTTGGAAAAATTCTGTCAAAGCCTTCCACATTAAGAATGGAGTGGCTTTCCCGTGAAGGCTAGACACAATGTGGTCCTTCACACCTTCCAACAGAATCCTCCTCGTCTTTTTAATCTTCTTTTTCTATGCATCAAGTAATGCAGCATCGCTAGATCCCGGCTTAGGAACATCGCTATCGATGAACTCCTTCAGTCCATTATCCTCCAGAACCACCTCATTCCTGTCCTTCCAGGCTATGTAATTCTAGCTCCCATCAAGGTCATACTCCAATCTCAACCCGTTGAAAGACATTTCAATGTATACTCGATTTCTGCACCAAGAATATTCTGTAGAAAATTCAAATAGTCCACCAGCACAAACTCACTTCACAATTGAAATATTCAATCAACAATGCTCTGATACCATGTAGAAATTATATGCACTAAGCATGCATATGTCCAATATTCACCTGATCTCACACTATTTAAATTTATGAAAGATACTGAATCTATTCCACTTGTTAATCTTTTGCGGAAAAATTAATTGCACACACATGTGGAGCATAAACAAAAATTATCAATCGCACATAACACAATTTTTAACCGGGAAAGCCTGAAGCTGAAAACCCAAACTATATATTATGTAACATGGAGATCATATGAAAATCTCATACAAACATACAAAGCTTATCACAAGCTCTCAGTACAGTACAATCGTCATACACTATACAGGCTTAATAATGCAAATCCATGCACCGATCTTTGCCACCTGCTAGCCTACCTCCACTGTGTAATATTTTTTTAGGAATAGCTCTGAATGAATTCGAATTAATCTTGGATTTACTGCGCAATCTTCATTGGCATCTCCACTGTGTGTTGGATGCAATCAATGCATCACTAATAGTCACAACATATAGTCTATCTTGCCCTTTCACCTATCTCTCCACTGGTCTCCACTGAAACTGCCATGCACTGTAGTTAACTAATGTATTGTTCAGTTGATTAATGAGTTATTATTTGTGAATTAATTAAATAATTAATTCACTCCACTCTCACTAGTGTATCAATCAGTTAGACTAGATACAACTAGCTCAACTGAGTCTAACTGAGTTAAACTAAATAAAACTCCATAACTACTTCTTCCAACTGTGTCATAACTCTGCCACTTGAATTCTAACTGAGTCCTCCATGCAATAGCTCTAGTAAACCCTTAGGAATAGCGTAATTCCTTCTGTTAGCTACTGTGCCACATCTGTGCACTGAACTGAAGTGCTCCAAGAGAATAAGTTGTTGTTTAGAGTCTGATTATTATTAAGAGCTAATAATAATCGACATGCATCTATTTTTAGATTGACGATATATAAATAGACTTCGCCCAATATTCTAAAAATAGAATTTCATCTATTTTTCCAACTTGATCAACCATCCACAAATAGCATCCTGCAACTTCTGAAATATGATCGACATGTCTAAAAATAGACTTGTGCCAAAAATAGCCTGCGGGCCCACTTAGTGAAGGCGACTCTTTTCACTAAGCTCATCATCTTTTTGAATCTCAATGAGGTCAAGGAAGGAGGAATCAAATCCCATTTTTTTAAGAACAACGATGAGGAAAGAGTGTCGGATCCGATCGAAGGCATTGGCCAAATCAAGCTTTAGGATAAATCCTTTTTCTTTGCGAGAGAGGCTAGAATGGATTGCTTCTTGGACAAGGAGGATGGAATCAGATATTTGTCTATTGGACATGAAGCCTCCTTGGTTCTCAGAGATGAGAGAATGAAGATGGGGTTTAAGGTGAAGAGCAAGAATTTTGGTCAGAATTTTATAAGAGGAGTTACAAAGGGAAATGGACCGAAATCTGGAGAAGGAAGAGGGACGTTTTTCTTTGGGAATGAGGGAAAGATGAGTAGCATTAGTATAGCCTCCTATTTTGCACCTGTTCTAAGTCCATTGTATCATTTTGACCAAATATTTTTTGATAATTCCCCAATATGTCCTGTAAAAACTAATTGAAAAGCCATCTGGGCCCGGAGCTTTATCTGGTTGCAGGGTCCATATTGCTCTTTGGATATCTGTTTCATCAATTTTCCTGCTGAGTAGATTATTGATTTCCTCATTGACCATAGTGGGAAGGTACTGGAGGAAATAAAAGTAATCCTCGTCTCTTCTCGTCTCAGTGAGAAGGTCTTGAAAGTGTGCAGAGGCAGCCATTTTGATTGCTTCTTGATAAGAATGAATATTTCCTTCTACATCAGTGATGGAACTTATGTTGTTCCGAATCTTCCTAACAGTGGCCTGTTTGTGAAAAAATGAAGAATTCTTGTCACCTCATTGCAGCCATAGTTGTCTCGATTTAATGTGGCATTTCTGCTCCTCCCCTCTGTTGGCACGATAAAGCTGGCAATAATGATCATTTTCAAGCGCACGATGTTCTTAGATGAGTTCAATTGTTTCAATTTTGGCATGGATGCCTTCTAGTTTGCGCTTTATTTCTAATTGAGTCCTCTCTGGCTCTTGGTAATGGGATTTCACCCATTACTTGAGAGCAATTTTGGTGTTCTTCAGCTTGCTTTCCCATATGAATACACGTGATCCTTCTATATGTTGGCTCCAGGTATACCGGACAATTTGATTGGCTTCAGGGATATTTTTCCACAGAGGGTTGTATTTAAAAGGAATTGGCCCTAAAGGGCATTGCTCTTCAAGAGTGAGCGTAATTGGGTAGTGATCAGAAGTATAAAAGGGAAGAACAAGGGCTATAGCCATTGAGAAAGAAGATAGGAGGGTGATGTCCACAATAATTCTGTCTAGCCTCTCCATAATATTGTCCTTCCCGATTCTACGGTTACTCCACGTAAATTTGCAATTTTTAGGAACTATGTCTACCAACTCATGCTCCTGCATGATGCCTTCTAATTGAGTTCTGAATGGATCTTGGGTGAAATTTCCTCCTCTTTTTTTCATTAGAGTGCAGAATGATATTAAAATCTCCTCCTTTTATTATATTACTGTTCTCTTCTTCATCTATATCGGTCTTGATAGAATTCCAGCACTGTTCTTTATCTCTGTAATGATTTGGGCCGTAAACATTGTAGGTGACTATTGTTTTGTTGTCTCCGAGGTTATCTAATATGACTTTGATCCAATTCTGATTAATAATGCTGCCTTTAAGTCTCCATTCACTGTTGTTTCAAAGGGTGACAAGGCCCCCAGAAGCCCCTCTTGATTGAGAGAGAAGGCCTTCATACTGCTTGAACTTGCCAATACTGTTTTTCATTTCTTGTTTCCCTTGCTTAGTTTCATGCAAGAGAAGGATTCCTGGTTTCTCATGATTTATCAGATCTTTGAGGGAAACGGTTTTGGAGGGGTGCCCTAATCCCCTACTGTTCCAAGAGAGGACTTTCATCATTGAGTACCGGTGGTACGAAGGGTTGCTCACCCTCCTTTTTCCTTAGCCCCCATCTCCTTACTACTTTGGCCCAAGATGTAGCTTTCTATAGGGTTTTGGGTGCCCATTGCAATGTCTTTTTTTGCATTTTCATCCATTTGTTGCTTGATGGATCTCCTACTTAGCCCTTGATTTTTATGAGTTTCAAGGTTTGCAACATGCTCTTTCGAAGAGTTTCTAGTAGCATGGGTGGAGGGGGTATCAGGGGCAAAGGGAGGATCCTGGAGGGAAGGAGAGGAGCATGGAGCATTAGGTTGAGAGAGGGGGATGATGAGAGGAGGATCATCATCGGGAGGAGATAATGAGGAAAAGGGGTTGGAAGATTCCAGGGCGGAATTGGGGGGGGGAGTGGGTTGGAAAGAGGGTGCAAAAGGATGAATGGGGGGTTCCTGGGAAGAAGGAGAGGAGGTGGAGGCTAAGGGATTGGCTTGAGAAGGAGAAAAGGACGAGATAGCTTTAGGGTTAGGGGCATACTTCTTTTTTTTAACTGTTTCCCATTGTGAATCTTGGTCAGGGTTTTCAACATCAATTACTTTATAACAATGATTTGCAAAGTGGTCGTCTTCGTGACATACCTTACATTTAAGCAGGATCTACTCGTAATCTAGTTGTTGAATGTGGGTCCAGTCATCCACCTTGAGCTTGATGACCTCCGGGAGACCTTTACCTAGGTCAACCTCAACGCAGATCCTGGAACATGCTTGCATGTTTTCCTTTGGTTCGCTGCGATCAATGAATTTTTTGACGGCGTTTCCAGTGGCACGAACCGATTCATCTCCCCAACAGTGAAGAGGGAGGTGAGGGAGACAGACCCAAACTGGAACCATGCTGGGCACATCTAGCTCGGGATCGAAGTCTGGGGTCCATTTGTTAAGATATATACCTCTAGAGTCCATGAATTAAGGCCCATTCCTGAATATTAAATCCTTGTCCTCTTTGGATTCAAAGTGAAAAGTGAAATACCCTTTCCCACAAAAGTGTATGAAGATTTTGCCATTAATTTTATCAACCAAATTTCACTCAACCCATCATTGCACCGTTCTCGGAGAGGGCCAAAGCCCAGTAAATTGTCCAATAAGTCCTTTTTCAGCTAGAGAAAGAGCGGCCATGCGAGGAAGAGATGGAGGAAGAATGACTTCCTGAAGACCCTCAAGTTTCTTTACAAATTTAGAGATCGCTGGGCGAGGCCTCTAAGGCAGTAGAGATTTAACAAGGGCGGAGAAAGAAAGTTGAGTAGTGGCAGCCTCCAGGGAGGAGCTCAGAGGGGCCATGCCAACAGAAGAGAGGGAGCATAGCCAAAGGCGCTGGCAAGCTAGGCGCGACCGCAACAACAATGCGACCTAGAGAAACCCCGAGCACAGTAGCATCCGATCTAGAGAAAGTATTGTTATAGTATTATACATATGATATTAATTCAATAATCCTATAAAGGAGGATATATTTTCTTTCGAAGATGTGGAGTTCAGGCTTAAGAAAATCACAAATGGGATTTCTAGGGATATTGAAGTCTACCAAGTTGAAATTCCAAAATGGAAAAGTATATCCTCATCCCTCATATTTACAAAATTCTCAATTTAGTGGTAAAACATGGCTTCCCTAAGCTTTGGACATAAATATTTTTTGTGCCAATATTGAAAAGTGGGGATAAAAAATTTACCTCTAACTATAGGACCATTATCATTACCCACATTTTACCGAAACTGTATGGGCTAATTTTGGAAAATTATATTAGTCTCTGGCTTGAAATCCTTGGTAAAGGAGCTAAAGGACAAGATGGTTTTAAGAGACATCACTCAGATATTCACCATATTTTTACTCTTAGGATCATTGCTAAAGAATGTCGAATAGTAAACCTGATCTCTTTTGTTGTTTTGTTGACTTTAGAAAATCCTTCGACATAATCCATCGATATAGGTTTTTGCAAACACTTGAAGAGATAATGGTTCCTCTCTAGTCGAGGGTTGTTGTGATTAGGATATAATAAAATGTTGTCGCCAAGATTAAGACCACTGAGGGTTGGTCTAAAGAGATTAAATGTAATATTGAAATTACACATGGGTGTCCCCTATCCTCGACCCATTTTGGCATTTATATTGATAATATAAAAGAGTGTTTGGAAGATGTGATATGCAATTTCCCTAAGCTTGCTAGTATGGCCATTAATCTTCTCCTCTATGTTGGTGATATCACTCTTCTAGCGAGAATCCATGAGGATCTCGATAAGTAGCTTAAAATCCTCCAAGATTATTGCTCCAAGATGGGTATCACTGTTAATACCGACAAGAGTAAAGTCATGATAATTAATTGCAAAAATATCAACCATGATAATTTCATCTATGATAACAATCACTTAAGGTTTCTTCATACAAATATTTAGGTATTGACATTCGTCATCAGCTCAATTGGAATTGAGAAAAGTATTATTGGAAGATAGAAAGTGTATTTTGATCTTGAAAACAGTTGTACGTTGACTGATCTTTTGGTTTGGAGTAAAAAAAAGGTTTTTCTTTGAGACTCTCGTCACCCCTTTTATTCTATATGGCTATGAGGTTTGGGGTTGTAGTATATCTATATAATCATGGAAGAAGATTGAGTTGATCCAAAATCAATTTATAACCTATGACCTCAAGAGTAAATGAAACACTGCCTATCCTCTCCTCTTGATTGAAGCTTTCCTTTCCCTTGTTAAAATCATGGGTATGTTTAGGTATATGATGTATAACATGAAGCTTTACAAAATGGATGTGAAGAGGTTCCCCAAAATTGATTCTAACTCTAGCGAAAATACCCACCTTTGGCTCATGCATTTATCACACAAGGATGCCCGGTCTTAGCCTGATCATTGGGGATAAAAGAGGAGATAATCTTGGAGAATAAGGATACAATTAAAAATACTATTAATTCCCAATTAAAGGATAAGTTGTGGGATGATAAAAAGCTAGAGGAGAAAAGGAAGCTAGGGTATTATAAGGAAGTGATCAACCCACTTTTGCTAACCAGAATTATCTTTCTATCTTGACCAGTGCTAAGGAGAAAATGAACATTTCGAAGATAAGAAATAATTCTCATGAGCTCCAGAGTGAAACTGAGCATTGGTCTATTCCCAAAACACATTGGGATAAAATAATTTGTCACCTTTGTGATAATAAGAGGGTCAGTGAATACACTTTCTCTTGGATTACCCAACTCTTAATAGGAATTATAGGTGTGGCTCCAAACATTTGTTAACTTACTTGGTTAAGATTTTATGAGATAAATATCTAAGTATTGTGTGCAAATGATGTTATTTAATTTTTCTTTTATAAAAAATCTCTATGTGCATGCTTACTGACAACATTTAAAACTTATAGAAGATAAGGAAGAGATGTCCTACACATGGTTAAGGGAACATCACTAGAAGGTGTGTATAAATTCTCTTCAATCTCATTATGGATATTTTATGTATATACCTTTTATTAGTATATGTATACTTCTTTAACAATTTTAAAGAATATTTTCATAAATAGAAGTTCATAAATAATGTATATGATAAAGGTATTGAATATGTGGTATATTTTTTACATCATTAACTCCATGTGTTATATGTATGTGCTAGGGAGGTCATAAGAGGATTGAAGCACCCCCTCCCACCCTCCCCAACCACCCCCCCACATTTTGGTTTATTCTTTGTGGTTTTAGGCACATAATGTTTCAACCTAAGGTTTTCAAATTATGGTTAAAGATTTAAGATTGCAACCAAATTTAGGTCAATGAAATATGGTTTTGGATGCCATGGGATCCTATATATTATATCATAAATGTTGAAGTTATATAATGATAATTAGAGGTGTGGCTCTAAACATTTGTTAGCTTACTTGGTTAAGGGTTTTTAGGGTAAGTATTTAAGTAATATTTGTAAATGCTATCATTTAATTTTTTTCTTTATTAAAAAATATGTGTGTGAATGCTTATTGATAAGATTTAAAACTTATACAAGATAAGGAAGATATATCCTACACATGGTTAAGGGAACACCACTAGAGGGTGTGTATCAATGCTTTTAAATCTCATGAAATAGGAAGAGATTAAAATTTCATAAATTTTATTTCATTTGTGTGGGTTTTTATATGTATTGTAGGTTTTCATCCTTTTATTTTTTGAAGTGTTATGATTCATATTTCTAATTTGTTTTGCTAATTCTTATAAAGTGTTACGATTCAATAGAATGTTGAAAGAAAAAAAGAAAAAATTATTTTTATTATTAATGTATTTTTCTTGTTTTCTTCTATTTATGTCTTCGCTTATCCTTTGTGTCCGTTTTTTGTTTATTTATTTATTTTTCCTGAAGAAAAAAAGCGGCGTAATTTTATTCATAGTTAAATGATGAAGATTACATTTTGTATATATAATTCAGGAGTGTATTCATGAATAAAGCAACAATTGCAAAAAATTAAGCATATCATAGGGTAATAACATTCCACCTAGAAGCTAAACTACATAAATACATCGCTAATAACAAGTAGAAATACTAAAATAGAAGAAACATAACAACTATCTTTAAAAAGTGCAGAGACTATGTATGATCTAAAAACCATAGCACATCCATAACAACTCTGTATACACCACAAATAACATTAAAAAAAACAACATTCCAGAACATAATTTCCATTGACTAAAATGAAATGTGTATGAAGTTGTGATTGATTATATAAGAAAGCATGAAAAGGCATGCATTGTCAAGTTGAAAGAGGCAAAAACATTAGGTCCAAAGATTCAAAAAAGAACATCTATTGGGATAAAAAACTAATCCCCATAAAGGTGATGGGAAGACTCCACGGATTTATCATTGACCTGCTCCACTATCAACCCAAAATCGTTTCCCATATTAGGCCATCCTTTGATAAGAAATTTGCATCAAAGTTCCTTTCCCGAAAAATGTGCAAACAAGAGAAATAAGTAAAAGAATCAATAATACGAATAATATCCTTAATAATAGGACTAATATAAATGTTCATACATGAAATAATGCCATTAAGCCAATTAATAGTTAGCCTTGAGTCCCCAAATATGGAATTTGTGAGCACCCCTTCTCTTTTTCCAACATGAGCATAATTTTACAAGCAAGGAAGTTTTGCTTTGTTTTTTGATCCTAGTTCTAGTCCCATTTTAAATTTGAAATAGTGGGCAGAGGAGATAAATAAAACAAAACCACCACCACATTTCTGACCATTGTCAATGGAAGCACCGTTGAAATAACCCCACGGATTTGAAAAATAATTACTTTCTAGAGAAATCACTTTGGGGATAGTAGAGACATTTTCCTAAGGTAACTGGCTTAAGATAGCCAACACATCATTAGTTGTGTGAGAAGGGATTGAAACCTTTCCATGAAGATCACCTTGTTCCTAGCTAACCAAAACCCACAACATATAATTATAGGGAGGGATTTGAAAGGACAACAAATGGGATTGGGATGCCACAAATGCCATGGTCCCTCCAGATCAACACCAACCTAAGAAATTAAATGTCCCAGTTCAGATCCACAAAGTTTCCAGAATTTTGGAAAGAAAGTAAATTCCATAAAAACATGAAGGGAACTTACCTCATTGATTTGACAAAGAGAACACCATCCAGGACTGCACATGAACCTTCGCTGGAGGACTTCCCAGTTAGGGATTTTTTTCATCAGGATAAACCACATAAACATTTTTTTAGGAGAAAATTTAGCTTTCCAAACCGCCTTCCACCACCATCTATCCTCAATGTCAAATATTTCAACTACAGGGAAAATAAAACTCGATTTAGAAGTGTAGATTCAAGAAGGGGAGATGCACCAGATTTGTTCCTCATATATGTTTGTCGCAAAAATATGACTATCAATAAGAGATTAAATATAATATTTCTGAAATACCCTTAATTCCACCTCAATACCTAGATCCTCTACAGAAATGCATCCTTGAAGTCAAAATTAAGAGAGGTTTGGATTGGGGATATGAGCTAGCTTGCAAAAACCATGATCCCTAAGCCATACTATCAATGTGGGGGGTGGGGTGGAAACATGTGACGAAGATCACTACCAAGCTAGGGGTCAAGGTCAAGATGAAACTTATCACCCCTTACAATCTACAAAGTAAGCCAATTTCCAATAATATTAAAAGAATTAAGAACAAATTTCCATATAATGGAAATATTCTATTGTGGTTTTTATAGCCTTCGAATCCAATATTCAAGAAAGAATGGAGAAATATATTTATGTTTGACCGTCAAAGTCCAAAGGCTATTTGAATAAATCATCCACCAACCACACTTTTCAGCTAGAGCTTTTGAGAAGTGAGATAAATTCTTTAAACCCCAACCACCTAAGCCTTTTTTCCTTGCAATGTTGTCCCATCTGACCCATGGCAACATCCCTTTCCCATTTTTCCTATACCAAAGAAAAAAGGAGAAAAGTCTCCTAATTTTTTTCCAAAATAAATTTATGGATCAAAGCTAGGGAGTCCCAATAAATTGGAATTCCCTCCAACACCAATTTTATAAGAGCCAGGTGACCCACAATGGAAATCCATTTATGTCTCTAATAATTCAACTATTTATCCACTTCAACAAAAACCATTCTTAATCTCATTTACAACATACATTAGGTTTCAACTGAAAACCTAAGTGTTTTAAAATCTACTCCATAGGCTTGGAGGCATACGTGAGAAGATGAGAGAAGTGATAATTCTCCACCTAAAAAATATTGTGATGTGAAATTGAGTATTTTTGAACATTTATAGACATGAAATAGTCCCACACAAATGGAAATATTAAATCCACCAACATTGATGTATCCCTGACATCACCACCATAGAATATAAGGATATCATCCATGAATAACAAATGAGTAATAGCTAGGTTTTTAGAAATAAAAACACCATGTAAAACCCATCCTCTCTTTACATAAAAACGAAGTCAGCTTAGGCCCTACACTACCAACAAAAAATTAAGAGGAGATAAGAGGCATCCCTGGCACAAGCGTCTTTGAAAATTGAAAAAAAGGGAGGTCGAGCCATTAATTAGAAAAATGAAAGAAACAAATTGAATACATGACATAAAACAATTAATGAAGTCAAGGCAATAGCTCAGATGAGTAAGAAGAAGTCTAATATAAATACAATTTACTCGATCATAGGTTTTGGATAAATCAATTTTAATTATAGCCCCTTTCATATTTTTAGTTTTGATGTTGTGTAAGCCTTACTGATCCACACTAATGGGATCGTGAATTTGTCTACCTTCAAATAAAGTGAATTTTTCAGGGGAAATGTATATGGAGACAATGAGCTTAAGTCTAACAACAATTAAATTTGCAACAATTTTGTATATAACATTACAGAGGGAGATAGGCTAGAAATCAAAGAAAGAGAGATAATGACTATATTTTGGGATGGGAGATATAAAATTAGAGTTGAAAGTAGGATATATTCAACCCTCCCACATCAATTACTTAATAGCATTGGCCAAGGCTTGACCCATAAGTTTGAAGAGCACAAGGAATAATTCTATGCCCCAACCATCTAGCTCAGGGATTTTCTCTCTTTTAAAATTGTGCAACACTATTTTAATATTATCCATAGAAACCTCCTCCATTAAATCCCTGCACTCCTCCTCATCAACCATTCTCAGGAAGACCTGAGAAATTTGGATGAGTTCAGTAACTGAAGATACTTGAGGGGATATACATAGATATTTAAAAAAATTGTTTTCCCAAATTTTCTAGATCATTGAAGGGAGGGATCTCAAAACTTTGATAATTTTGGAAGATCCATATAATATTTATGACTTTTCTACCCTTTGCAAAGCCTTTAATAAAATGTGTGTTCTCATCTCCACTTTCTAACCAAATAGCTCTACTTTTTAAACACCAATCCTCCTCCCTAACTTTTAAGAGACTAATTCTTCTTATTTCCAGGGATATACGATTGGCACTTGATTCCTAATAAGAAAATCCGTCCCCTTTAGAGGAAGAAATAACTTCCATATCTTTTTCAATTACCTCAAGCTTTTGAACCCCCAACATTTTCTTCTACTTTTCCCACTTGTTAATTTTGAATTTATTCATTTTTAGGTTAGCTTTGAACTGAGTTTCAACAAAGCATTCAACGAGGGGGCGTAGGGGATCCAATAAAACTTAACCAAAGAGATGAAATCCTCATAATTTGACCAATATGAGTTCAATTTGAAAGGAGTAGATGGTTTCTTGGGGAGCCCTTCGATTTATAAAAATATGCGGGAGTTTCCCAAAATGATTCCCTCTCCAATACATTGCCTAACCAGAGGAGTGGAGTCCAAAAAATATTCAACAATAAGGAACCTGGAAATTCTCTTAGAAATCCAATCATCCCAAAACTACCTATTTCTCCAGGTGGGATAAATTTTTACAGGTTCCACATCCACCAACAAATTTTGGGCAAGCCAACTTATGGAGAAATCCACTTGAGGGTCTGTTCTAGCTTGAAGACCCCAGGATTTGGAAGGGACCAGAGAAAATTTAAATGACCACCAAATATAACTCTAAGGGTCCCTTAGATTGAAAGTTGTGTACCAGCAACAAGGTCGACTCTTTTTTTTTGCTTTGCAATTGAAAGGAAATATTTATGCCCACAACTCTAACCCTCTGGCACATCAGAAAGAGAAAACTAACCTATACCCCATTAAATTTCCACCCTTTGGGGAACCACCAGTCTTAAATGAAGATTGTAAAGAACATCGTTAGATACATGACACTCAAAGGGAAGGAAAGAGGAGATGAGGATGGGGAAAACAAGTCTCTCAGGGCAGGGGAAAAAGGGAAAATATCAGGGAACTGATGAGATGAAAAATTCATAGATAGGGAAGATGAGGTTAAGTTTACATAATACATAATATTCCATAGGATTACAAACAAATATTTGAGTATAAGAAATGTGGGCATATATTGAAAACTAATTTGAGAAGGAAGAGGATGGACATGACACAATACCTTATCTGGAGTTGAGGGAATAAAAGGGAAAATATTTGGATGCGAACCTTCAGACAACTTGATAGTGTCATCATCCATTGCAATAAAATCAAGGGAAATTGAATAGGAGTATAGGGACATCAATTCCTGAGAATAAGACTATGAACCCAAACCAACCGCCATATTAGGCCATAGGGGTTCTGAAATTTGGTTGCATCGGGAGAACACAATCCTTCACATTGGAATGTGTCTAAAACTTTTCTCATGCCAAAAATGTGTTGGGAAACCAAGAATTTAAAATTAAACAAGAATGGTTTCCATATTATCATGCCTAACATCAAAGAGGGGGGTACATTTCTTGAAAATAACATGGGAGGAATCAAGTTTCAGAACCTACCCCTCAATGAGTTTGCCATCCTACTTGTCCTAAAAAATTAGTTGGATCCATCGTTTAGAAAGTGCTCTAACAGAGACAAGGTTTTTTTGTTAAAGGTCAGACCAAGGGTTCTGCCCATTCGTGAAGAAAATGTAAAACAAACTTTTGGCCACGAATCTTGTCAACCAAATATTTGTGGCTAAAGTCTTTTGCTTGTTGAATGAACACATATAAGCCAAGCTCAGAATCCATATGTATATTCTTGTTCATCTTTAAAAAAAATCCCTTCTTTTTTTTTCCTTGAGAGAGACTCGCTTATTTTCTATATGGAGCTCCCTCCAACTTAGCCAAACCCACCTTATCATAATAGCTCGTCTCCAGACCCTTGAAATGAGACCTCCTATCTTGCGCTTCAGAAACTATCTCCTTCATAAACGAAGGTAAATCGAGAGAAACGAAGGGAAGAGATGTTGAGTGTGGATCCGATTATCTTCTTTGTTTAGATGTATTGTCGCATTGGACCCCTATTCTTAATGGGGCGGAATTACTGCTCATCATTTAATCACTACCAGGCGGGTCCAGGAGGGGCGACGATGACATTTTGGATTCCCACCCCTTAGCAGGGGGTTTCAGGGGCAGTGCCCCCGAAGCTAAAAAAATATGTAAACTGTCCTTGTAAAATATTGTAATTTCATAGTCAATCTGGGCTATTCATTACGCATATGATTTGACGGTAGAAGTTATGTTTAATTTAGGGTTTTTTTCCCTAGAAGGCAACCCCTTGTTTTTTATGATGGTATTATATTGCGGCTGTGCATGGTATGTGTATTATGAGCGAGAAAAAAACAGGGGGGGTGTGAGATAGAGAGTAAAGGATATTACAATAGATCTGTTGTATGTTGTGTCTCTTAATATTGCTGGATAATATAAAGGAAGGACTGGTTGTTCAGGGTGGATGTAGCCCAAATTGGGTGAACCACGCATATCTATGTCTCTCTTGTTTTATATGTTTTCTGTGTTTTTGTTTCCAAATATTTTATGTGTTCCATTTCTTTATAATATATCATTTTCTAATAAGAGAGACCCAAGAATAAGCCCCAATGTTAATAAAACCCTCACAAAACCCATGGACCTTAGAAGATACAACAATGAAAATAGGGAAAAAGGAGTCAAACCCTAGGTCTGGGGGTTCAAAGGAAAAAAACAACGTCACTGAAGGAGTATGAAGCCTTAAACTCCATGGAAAATAATGAAAACCTTGAAAACTGTCGGAACCTTAGGGAAAATACTGAAATATGATACCCCAACTAGAGAAAATACTTCGATTCCACCTACAATTCTTGTGCCCGAAAAATGATACATAGAGGAAACTACGGGAGCAAAAGATGACAAACCAACCGAACTACTAACAGGTGCACTGTGATAAACATAGCTAAAATGAGACTGATGTGATTGAATGGATTGAGAATTTGGGGATCCCTAGAGATTATAGGTAGATCCTCACTCCCAATTTTTTGGAATAGGTCATCAGCAAATCATAAAGGGAGGGTCCAGATAGGATCCAGCTTTGAAAATATAGAAAAACCCAGATAGATGCAGACCAAAAGGGATCAAGGTTATGGGCAGATGGGGGAATCTAAAAAATTTGGGACAATTAGCGATAAAACCACATGGATGGAAAAAATATAGCACGAAAATGCATGCATACTATAGAGAAACAATAGACCAGACCCATCAGAAATGACAGTGCAAAAACCATGACTGCTAGTAGAAACCCTCCCACCGTTTAAAAAAATATCAACTATATGATATTTGAATGTATCAATTTACTTTTAATGAACCTCATTTATTAAGAAATATTTGTTTTGTTTTCGAAATATTTTAATTTCATCAATAATATACAATATTTATGGGTTTACCTAAATTATATATAAAATATAAATAAAGAGTACTAAAAATTATACTATGAATTTTGTATTAAAAAATTTAAATATGTATTCCTAATTTTATTAAAAATCATTTAAAAATATTGTTATAGTATTATACATATGATATTCATTTAGTACTCCTATAAAGGAGTATATATTTTCTTTGGAAGATGTGGAGTTCAAGATTAAGAAACTCCCAACTGGGAAAGCTAGGGATATTGAATTCTACAAAGTTGAAAATTTAAAAATGGAAAAGGATATCCTCATCCCTCGTATTCACAAACTTCTCAATTTAGTGGTAAAACACAACTTCCCTGAGCCTTGGACGCAAAGCCTTATTGTGCCTATATTTAAAAATGGGGAAAAAACTTTACCTCTAACTATATGTCCATTATGATTAGCCACAGTTTGGCCAAACTATATGGGTTCATTTTGGAAAATAATATTAGCCTATGGCTTAAAATCCATGGTAAAAGAGCTAAAGGGAAAGCTGGTTTTAATAGTCATCACTCAACTATTGACCATCTTGTCACTCATAGGATGATTGCTGAAGAATTCTACAATAGTAAAATTGATCTCTTTTGTTGTTTTGTTGACTTTAGAAAAGCCTTTGAAAAAATCCCTCAAGATAAGTTGTGGCAAAGACTCAAAGACTCATAATGGTTCCTCTATAGTCGAGGGTTGTTATGATTAGGCTATATGAACTCTAGTCGATAGTTGTTGTGATTAGGTTATATAAAAATGTTTTTGCCAAGATTAAGACCACTGAGAGTTGGCCTAAAGATATTAAATGAAATATTTGCATTACACAAGGGTGTCCCCTATCCTCGATCCATTTTGGAATTTATATCGATAAGATAGAAGAGTGTTTAGAATTAGCTGCAGGATGAAATGGGCGTAATCTCACTAGTATGCTCATTATTATTCTCCTATATGTTAGTGATATCACTCTTCTATGTAGAAGCCATGAGGATCTTGACAAGTAGCTTAAAATCCTCCAGGATTATTGCTCGAAGATGGGTATCACTGTTAATACTGAAAAGACTAAAGTCATGATAATTAAATCCAGAAAGATCAATCATGATAATTTCATCTATGATAACAATCACTTCGAGAAGGTTTCTTCATACAAATATTTAGGTATTGACATTCACCATCATCTTAATTACAATTATAACATTGAGAAAAGGATTATTGGAGGCTAGAAAGTGTATTACACTACAAGGAAAAGACCCTCTAGCGGATGTTTTTGAGGAACCCCTTATAAAAATACCCTAGACAACCATTTATAGTGGAGGTTACTAGAGGAGGTTGGCGAGCAGAGGCTTTTGTGTCTGTTTTTCATTCAGTGTGCTTATCATCCAAAACCGCACCGATGCACTCAACAAGAGAAAACATTGATGCGCCCAAAACATTGGCATACCGGACACTGTGCACTCCGTACACACCCGCCTTGTGTGTTGTATTACTATAGAGCACCGGTGCTTTACAAATCTTCCGGACCAGTGCAACATAAAACACCGCGCCAAAACAGAAACCGCCCGGTGCAGTTAAGAAACCGCACTGGTGCCCCTATAAAACCCCGCGCACCAAAACAAGGCTAAATAAAAAAAAAAATTATGGCCAAAAAACCGCATTTTTCACTTTTATCAGTTCTCTAGAGCTCTCAAGCACTGGTGCAATTTATCCTTGTCTGAGCCGCCCTGACATCGATACTCCCATTGTACCCATTACACGCACTGTTGTTGTGCATTGCCCACCAATCTCCAGCTTGCATTTTGCAAAACGGTGGGAAAATTTTATTTTTCAAATTATACAACCAATATGCCTCCTTGACAGCCAAATGTACAAGTATTTTTCTTGTTTTTCCATAATTAAGCTTCTTAGCGGATTAGAATTTCAAATAACCTTAAAATTAACCATTTAATTTTATTTTTTTTTGTCTCGCGGTGCACTCGAGCCGTTCGGCT
This sequence comes from Pinus albicaulis, assembly GCA_034641835.2. Classification (NCBI taxonomy): domain Eukaryota; kingdom Viridiplantae; phylum Streptophyta; class Pinopsida; order Pinales; family Pinaceae; genus Pinus; species Pinus albicaulis. Next base: position 814,222,367 of record CM076572.1, on the reverse strand, counting down.
CGCATCGGTAAGCGGTGCTGCCTATAAAATTTACCGGCCGCACCGCAATCGGTGCTAACAATATCTGCACCATTTCTGGGGTAGTACTGAAAGGCACATCGCGTTATTTTAAAATTTTAAAAAACGTGCGGTGTGATCATTTAGCCGGCCGCATCGTTGACCATGTGGAATAGCGGCAATGTGGTGCGTTGACGGAAATATCAGCCCCGGGGCGGGTATGTTTGTCAGCGCACCGCATTCAAAATTTCGACAGGGTCAATGGTGCAGCCTGGTAAAATACTGTACCGTTGAATATGTAATGAAGTCAGGAGGTCGGTGTGTAGACCCAACTATACGCGTCGGGGCATAGATTTTAGTTAGCGCACCGTACTCCTGACACCATACATAGTCAACAGTGCTCTGAAAATTTTTAGTGCGCCGCCTACGATGCGTTTAATGTCATCTGGGGAACCGCCACTGGTGCGCGACAAAAAAAAGATGCACCAGTACCGGTGCATGAATGTTTTTTGTGGCGCACCAACTGTTTTGGTTTTTTTTTTCCAAAAAAAATATATATATGTATATTCGTAAATACATGTCTCATTTAATAATTTTTTTTTTTAATATGTCAATCATTCAGAGAGAAGAGGGGGAACAAAAACAATAACAGGCGGAGTATTATGACATGGTTCGCCTGTGGGAGGCACGAGAGAGGGAGAGAGATGCATACCCTCGCCCAATTACAACAGCTACCCAGGGGCTCCTAAGGCAGGTAGGCCTCCTCAAGTTCTAAGAGGAGGCTACTTCCCTAAAGGGCCCTGGTGTGTTTTTGAGACATCTATCCGCAGGTGGAATGCCCACCGACAGGCTTTCCAGGTTGGTCCTAACCAGTGGTACATGCCCATTGAGGAGGACATATATTTAGTTACAGGGCTATCGAGGAGAGGGGTGGATTTTCCCTCATTCCTAGAGGTTCCCTCTGGCTATGTAGAAGGGAGTCAGTTAGTTTATTCCCAGAGATACATTGGAGTAGATGTACTCTCTCCTTCAGATTTTAAGGTCACTGAAGGTCAGCTATGTATTGGTGCATTTGGGAGTGAGGAGATGAGGTGCCTCTCACTTCTGATTTTGACCATTTCACACAACACTGAGTGACGAGAAATGCATTACTTGCTCGCTTCTATATTACGTTGATTCTTTAGTACATGAGCCACAACTTGTCAGGTGGTCTGCCATTTTTTTATGGAAATTCTGTACAACCTTAGATAGATGTCGTGCTCATATACAAGGGAGGGTCAACTTCCCTTTTGCTTCAGAGATTTTTTGTTTATTTTTTGAGAGGTTTCCAGAGACGAGGCCTACATTGTTCAGCAACCTCGTAGGCCGATGTTCGAAGCATGGATGCACATGTGGGGGTAGATGATGCCAAAGAGGGGTGAGACTGCGTTTCCAATGAGGATATCACATGATGCATTGGAGTTGCTAGCCAGTGTTAATGAGCTCCATCCCTTAATTATGTTCCTCTGTCCTTATGCTGGATTGGATTGGCGAGGGTGTGCCAGCATCCTCTTCATAAATGATGAGCTGCCAGATGATAGAGGTAATATTACTGTTTTATTTAAATTTATTCTAACATGTTATTTAACTTGTTTTTATTAAATTGTGTAATGAAATTGTCTAATTATTGTTGTGTACTTGTATATATTTTGCAGACATTGGGTATTTTGATGGCGAGGACATGCCGGCACCACCACATTATCCAGGTGTGGATCCTGATGACGATGAGGGCATGCCAGATGCCAAGGATCATCAGGAGGCCGGTGCAGAGAGACCTGCTCCTGTTGGTGCGCCGGTATCGCCTTTTTCTAGGCACGGTTGGCTTGATACTAAGATACAGTATGGAGTTGGGCGACCAACTCACTGCATTGATTGTTGAGGTGGGCATCAAGCCCGCTCATATGAGAGACATATATGCCGATGGTAGGCTATTACAGATGTGGAGAGGCATGCCACGTGACATGTACATCCTAATGCGGCATGTCGTAGGAGCTATGACCTTAGTTATGTGGCTGAGGAGGACCGTTGCACGTTATAGGCATGGTCGAGATGTAGCACGTGATTGACAGTCCGCGAGTAGCGACTCATCATCTCATGATCGTTCACCTCTCACCATGCCAGATGAGAAGCCTCCACTAGCATCTAGCAGCATTCATCATGGAGATGAGTCTGGACTATCAGCCACGTCGAGTTAGCAGCCTGCAGCATCCAGCAGTACTCATGTTCATGAGTAGGCTGGACCATCGACCGTCGAGGCTGCACCATTGATTAAGTAGGCCTCAACTAGTACTACTATTGATGTTGTACCACCAGCTGATCCATGACATTTATATTACAGTTGAGTATTTTTTACATTTTTTAGTTATATATATATATATGGTCCATGTATTTTATGTTCATGTTGCAGTTGTACTTAATTTACATGTTGGTGATCATCATGATGTGTATATTGTTAGGTCATTTTAGATATGTTCATTTAATGTGCAGCTTGCAGATAGATGTGTATGTGATAGCATGAGTTATTTGACATGAGATGTATATTTGATGTTTGTGTTGTGATGATGTTATACAATGCTAATTGTGTTTTGTTAGATGATCATGATCATGATGATGTTAGCAAATTTGAATGTGTTTTTAGTCGAATATGATGTTTGTATGATGGTTATCATGATCGTGATGTTTATTAATTAATTTAATATTAAATGACCATGATATTTATTAAATATTATGTCGTGATTGTAATTGAAATTGAAATTTTAATTGTATGTAAAATTGTATTTGTATTTGTAATTGTAATTTTAACTGTAATTGTATGTAAAATATTTAATTTAAAATTTTAATTGTAATTGTAATATTTAATTTATTGTGAAATGATTGTAATTGTAATTTTAATTGTAATTGTATATATGACAAATTGTAAAATTGTAATTGTAATTCTAATTGTATGTAAAATTCTAAAATTGTAATTGTATTTGCAATTGTAATTTTAATTGTAATTGTATGTAAAATATTTGTAAAATTGTAATTGTAATTGTAAATGTAATTTTAATTCTAATTGTATGTAAAATATTTGTAAAATTTTAATTGTATTACTGTGAGATGATTGTAATTGTATTTAAAATCCTAAAATTGTAATTGTAATTCTAATCGTAATTGTATGTGAAATTGTAAAATTGTAATTGTAATTTTAATTTTAATTGTAATTGTATGTAAATATTTGTAAAATTTTAATTTTATTAATGTGAAAATTTTAATTGTATTAATGTGAAATGATTTTATTAAAATTTTTAAATTTGTAAATAATTGTAAAATAATAAATCTAGAATAATATGAATTTTTGTAACATAATAAAGTTTAGAAAATAATTCAAATAAATTCATGTACTTTAAAATTATCATTATTTTATTATGATCTTAGATACAAAAAAAAGAACTTTATACAGTACGCCATTCTAGCGGAGGTTCCTGGTTTTTCGTCTGGTGCGGTTATCATCATAACCTGCACCGGTGCATCTTATTACTGTAGCACATCGGTGCTTCACAATTCTTCCACACTGGTGAGTCATAAAACACCATAACAAAACATAAACCGCGATCTTACGAAACCGCATCGGTGCGCCTATAAAACCAGGTGCACCGGAACAAGGTTAAATAAAACCTCGCGCGAACCAGGTATGTCATTGAAATGTATTTTCTAAGAAGGAAAATTTATTCTGTAAAGTGCAGTATTCAACACATAAAACATGACGACAAGGAAGAAAAGGGTTGATATCTAAGTTTGTGAGTAATTATTAATTCCTTATAAAAACTTAACTAGATTTCATTTTTGTATTTTTTAAGTTGTTTGACAAAAATCATCATTGAATGTCTTCAAACAGGTGCTAACATACAAATAAGAACCATCAGACGAATTGATTGAAATTGGGTTAAATATGAGTTATGAGTATATGTTGGCATATCAGAAATTAATTGTGGAATTTGTATGCATTTATCGATCTTGTTTTACTTAGCTCCGTCTATAATTAATATAACAAAAAAATATTTTATATTAAATATATGATTTGTTATAGGGTATAAAACTTGCAGAAAACAAAGTATGGAACTGTGCCAACAGATGAAATTTTGAAAGATGGCATGGTACATGGTGTTGAAAGAATGTGTATAGTTTATGAGTCAATTGTTGCTATGGTACATCATTTTCCTTTTCGATTTACATTGATGTATATTATTTAATATTGCAATTTTCATTATTCTCACCAATGTATATACACTCATTTCAACTTATTTTTATGTTTATATATGGAAGGTGAAGAAGAAGAAAAAAATCAACACCATGAACAAAACATCCCTGAAAATAGCCCAAGTCATGGAAGTAGCTCTAGCAGTGACAACAGTTCAAGCGAAGAATGATGATCACTATGTTTGGATATCAAAGCAAGGCGTTGTATTTTTTGAAATATTTGTCTGTGAAATCAGACATTTTGTTTAATGTAATGGACATAGTGTCCCAATTGAAAGACAAAGGGATACCAATAACTATCCCATTTTGTATGACAAAGATTGTCTTATATATATATATATATATATATATGTGTGTGTGTGTGTGTGTGTGTGTGTGTGTGTTTTAATTTATTCTATTCTTTCCATTGCCGTTCTCAAATGCATTAATAAAAATTTAATTCAAATGAATATTGTTATAAGATATATATGTGTTGACTTTTGATGAACAATGAATTTTAAAAAATCACAATAATTATGATATGATATAACAAATTAATCCAAACATCACATTAAAATGCATTAATAAAAAATTAATTAATATGAATATTATTATAAGATGTGTCGAATTTTGATGAATAATGAATTTAGAAAAATCACAATAATTGCACTTTCACAGCACAATGTTTCTAAAAAATACAAAATGAACACCAAAGGCGTGCTCGGCCATCGTACACCGGTGCGTTTGTATGTTGCAGCGCACGGGTGTGTTTGTTCGATACTATGCACCGGTGCTTTTATGTGCTTTTATGTGAGAGCCGCCAGATGATAGAGGTAATATTAATATTAATATTTTATATTTATTCTAACATTTTCTTTAACTTGTTTTTATTAAATTGTGTAATGAAATTGTCTAATTATTGTTGTGTACTTGTATATATTTTTCAGACATTGGCTCTTTTGATGGTGCCGAGATGTCGACACCACCACATGATCCAGGTGTGGATCTTGATGACGATGATCAGGGCATGCCAGATGCGGAGGATCATCAAGAGGCCAGTGTAGAGAGACATGCTCCTACTGGTGCGCCAGTACCACTTTTTGCTAGGTGCGGTCGACCTGATACTAGATACAAGATGGAGTTGGGCGACCAACTTAGTGCATTGATTATTGAGGCGGGCATCAGGCCTGCTCATTACAGATACATACAGGCCGATGATAAGCTATTACAAATGTGGAGAGGCATGTCGTGTGACATGTATAGCCTGATGTGACATGTCGTAGGAGCTACGACAGCTGTTACGCGAATGAGGAGGACTATTGCACGTTATAGGCGTGGTCGAGCCGCAACACGTGATGGATAGTCCGCAAGCCGTGACTCATCATCTCATGATCGTTCACCTCGCACCGTGCCTGATGAGCATGAGGCTCCACTAGCATATAGCAGTCATCATGGAGATGAGACTAAACCATCGGCCACATCCAGTCAGCAGCCAACAGCATCCATCAGTACTAGTCATGATCATGAGCAGGTTGGACCATCGACCGTCGAGGCTGCACCATTGATTGAGCAGGCCTTCACTAGTACTTCTATTGATGTTGTACCGTAGGGCCGATCCATGAAATTTATATTACATTTGTATATTTTTAACATTATTCAGCTATATATATATATATATATATATATATATAGATATGGTCCATGTATTTTATGTTCATGTTGCGTCATGTACTTAATTTCTCTATATGTTGGTGATCATCATGATGTGTATATTGTTAGGTCATGTTAGCTGATATGTTCATTTAATGTGCAACTTGCAAATAGATGTGTATGTGATAACATGAGTTATTTGACATTAGATGTATATTTGATGTTTGTGTTGTGATGATGTTACACAATGCTAATTGTGTTTTGTTAGATGATCATGATCACGATGATGTTAGCGAATTTGAATGTGTTTTTTAGTCGAATATGATATTTGTATAATGGTTATCATGATTGTGATGTTTATTAATTAATTTAATATTAAATTACCATGATATTTATTAAATATTATGTCGTTATTGTAATTGAAATTGAAATTTTAATTGTATGTAAAATTGTAAAATTGTTTTGTATTTGTAATTGTAATTTTCACTGTAATTGTATGTCAAATATTTGATGTAAAATTTTAATTGTAATTATAATATTTAATTTATTGTGAAATGATTGTAATTGTAGTTTTAATTGTAATTGTATATATGACAAATTGTAAAATTGTAATTGTAATTCTAATTACATGTAAAATTCTAAAATTGTAATTGTATTTTCAATTGTAATTTAATTGTAATTGTATGTAAAATATTTGTAAAATTGTAATTGTAATTGTAATTGTATGTAAAATTCTAAAATTCTAATTGTATGTAAAATATTTGTAAAATTGTAATTATAATTGTAAATGTAATTCTAATTCTAATTGTATGTAAAATATTTGTAAAATATTAATTGTATTACTGTGAAATGATTTTAATTATATGTAAAATTCTAAAATTGTAATTCTAATTCTAATCGTAATTGTATGTGAAATTGCAAAATTGTAATTATAATTGTAATTGTAATTGTATGTAAAATATTTGTAAAATTTTAATTGTATTAATGTGAAAATTTTAATTGTATTAATGTGAAATGATCTTATTAAAATTTGTAAATTTGTAAATTTGTAAATAATTGCAAAATAATAGATCTAGAATAATATGAATTTTTGTAACATAATAAAGTTTAGAATAATGAAAATAAATTCATGTACTTTAAAATTATTATTATTCTATTATGATCTTACATACTAAAGAAAAGAACTTTATAATACAATACGCCATTTCTAGTGGAGGTTCCTGGTTTTTCGTCTGGTTCACTTATCATCATTAACCACACTGGTTCATTTTATTACTATAGCGCACCAGTGCTTCACAACTCTTTCGCACCGGTGCGTCATAAAACACCGTGGCAAAACATAAACCACGATCTTATGAAACCGCACCGGTGCGCCTATAAAATGCATTGCAATGGAACAGGGTTAAATAAAACCTCACACAAACTAGGTATGTCATTGAAATATCTTTTCTAAGAAGGAAAATTTATTCTGTAAAGTGCAGTAGTGGAGCAGCAGAGGGTTCGAATCGCAGGCAAGAATTTTTCTGAGGAGATGAGGGTTTGAAAAGACAAGAGTTCAAATTTCGGCTGAGAAGTTTATAGCAGAGAAAATGAGTGATTCAAACATAAAGACAGAAAAATATGCTTACAGTGATGCAGATGGCTACAGAGCTCGACATAGTACAAAAGGAGAAAATATTTATGAAAAATATGAGAAGGGAAGTCGAGAAAGCTCGGCTGAGACTGGTGAAAGGGTTAAGAGGATTGGTCACAAGGGTAATTTTTTTCTTGATCATGGCAGAGAGCATTCAGTTGAGGTTGGCGATAGGGTTAAGAGGTCCCATGATGGAGAAAGAGAGATGAAAGTTGATGGCAGAGAAATACTTGTCGACGCTCTGGCGACTAGCAAGGTGAAACGATCCTTCGAAAGCAAGGAGTTCTATTCGCTAAGGGATGTCAAAGAGAGATCAATTGAGTCTCTTGAACAGGCTAAGAGATCACATGAATGTAACGATTCTCATTCTTACAAGGATGGGAGGGAAAGATTGGAAAATAGAGAAAGATCAATCGAGGCAGTCGATAAAGCCAAGAGGCCCCATGAAGGGAAGGATTCTCATTCCCTTAAGGACAACAGAGAAAGATAAATTGACGTTGTTGATTGGGCTGGTAGGTCCCATGAAGGGAAATATTTTGCAGAATGCATTTAAAAGTAGTTGGGAGTATTGTTTGAGCTTCGTTTGGCTTACATAAAATTTTATCGGCAAAGCTGACGTCGCAAAAAATCACATCTTCGGCTTGCAATTGAACCTGAATGGCATCTCTAACTTGTCTGAGCTTTGGTCCTATGGATAAAGAGGAATATCACATGTAAGGTACCAAAAAATATACATTTTTGAAAGTATAGTGAATTAGAACTTATCAAAGAACGAAATGCCGAACAAAATGCGAATAAGATACACTTAAGGATTCCTTGGTTCCATTTGTTATTGAAAATGATGCTCTCTTTGGATGAAACCAGTAAAAAGTCTGCTTGTATTATAAATGGAAATCTAGTGACCATTTATGTGGGAAGAAAAGCATAGATACTTTCAGCTACCATATTTCCACCTGCAAATTAGTTTCCCATTGGAAAAGCTAATGTAATAGCCCATTTCGCAATGTCTTTCCTCTGCTCAACCCTATACTCATTTTCTACAGGAAACCATTGCCTCCACTTGTAATAACTGCATCGTCTAGTTGAAAATCAGTATTCTTCTGCTAACAAATGCAGAATTAAGGACTCGTTGTCATTTCTCCCAGAACATTCGAGGTCACTTTCTTGTAAACTAGAGATTGTATAAATTTTGTTAAGATCAATATAGAAAGCACAAAGGGAAAAAGAGGAATTTGGATGCCAAGATGGAGGAGGAACTTACAAATGAGCAAGCAGATCATGGGGCACCTTTTCTTGTTGCAGGTTATGGAAAGGTTCAAGTTTCTTTTTCTGAAAGAAGAAGAGGTGTATTTTTGAAAAGAAATGGCCCAAATATTTTCACAGCAAAATGTACATTTCTAACAAGTATAATTTTGGTGTACACACGTAAAAGTAATTTCAATGCCTCAACTGCAAATCGGTGCTAATGTATAGATAACCGCATCGGTGCGTTCTAGTTGCTGCGCACCAGTGCATTTTAGTTACTATGCACCGGTGTCGTGTTACCAATGGATGCATCGGTGTGGTGCTATTAAGTGACGCACCGGTGACGAATAGCCACAAATAATAAAAGCGCATCTCTATTTTATTTAAGTGAAAAAAAAGCGGCAAATTGAAAAATGGGCAACAAAATATTTTCAAAAGTGTAATTTCATAAAACAATTCTGTAAATAATAAACACTTTTCATTGTTTCACTATTTTTGCTAAAATTTTCAGCTAGAGATTTGCAGAAGACATACCTGGAGCAAGAGAGCACGAGAGCACTATGGAGAAGTGAAATACGTTCAAACATAAGTATTCAGACAATAAGAATCCAAAACTATGGTGATTCAAACCTTGTAGCATAGAATTTCAAATGATCTCGTGATTAAATTTGATTATTTTTTTTTTCTTTTTTTTGCAGTTTTATCCATTTTTACCCTAAAACCTTCATTTTTTTTCTGCCCTTTCTTCTCCCTGTTTTTGTGATTTTAGAATTAGGGCTTTTCATTTTAGATTGACATCCAACCCACAGGATGACTTGCATATTTGGATTCCAATCCATGTTGGCCCTTGCGTGAATTTTTGAAAAAAATGGATTTTTTTTTTTTATCGGTGCGCCCTGCGTAACATAGCGCACCGGTGCGCTGTATTATACAGTAAACCACACAAGTACTGTGTAATAAAATATTTAAAACACTTATTTTTAGTCAGTGTGCCATATCTAAAATAGGGCACTGGTGTGCTATATTACGAGGATAGTACCGTACGGTCTATTATACTGTTTGTGCGGTGCGTTTATAATACCCCCATGCATCGACGTCGGTGCGTACATCATGAAAGGCACACCGGTTTCTTGAGATTTATTTTTTACCTGAAAAGTTGACAATTTATTTATAAATATATTAATGAATGATATGGTACAGGTTTCATATTGATAAATAAATGACTGAGAAGAGATCAAGTAACAAAAATACTGATAACACATCAAGAAAAGAAAAAAAGGCAAGTTCTTTGTAAATTCTTTATAAAAAATATTATTTTTGAACTATATGTAAGTTGAACTAATATGTATTGTTTACTGTGTATCATGTAGAGCCAAAAAATGACGAAACTCGATAAGATTATTCTGATCTAGGACCAGAAGAGCATAAAAGCTTGATGGAAAAATTGCAAAAGGATGAATCAGGTGAATGAAAAAATACTATCGATCCAATATGAGTTTCTTTTTTTGAATTTTCATTAATAATATACTTAAAATTATTAGATAACATGTATCAAACATCTATTAATTCATATATATTTAATGTTCTATAGGGACCAACAACTCAAAAAAGGAATGTTTCTCTAAGAAAAGAAAACAAACAGAACACGCAAATGAAAATGAATGGCTCCTTACCTCATCTGGAGTGGTGTTGGAGGTTAACAAAAGGGGGAAATTTTTTTACAAAAGTTTGAGGGATTTAGTGGAACGAATGTATAGACGTTCTTTCCACTTAAAATACAAAAACCAATCCAATGATTCCAAGAAACAAATTTTATATAAACTACAGGAAGAGTTTCTAGAGAATTGGTCAACGAGACATGTCAGATTTTTAATAGCAAAAATGTACAAGAACAAAAAAGAAGGAATGAAAAAGTAATATTCCTTTAAATGTTTGTCTAGAATTATTTATAAATATCACTTTTGTTATTTTTACTTTTCATATATCAATATAAAAATTAAATAGTTTATTGTCATGTTACATTTTCAGGAGGCTTGTGAAAATCTCAAAAGATGAACGAGCTGATATCAGAAATATGCCAGTAGGAATGTCCAAAATGGTGTACAAGGAGATGGTAAAATAAATGGACAAGATTGCATCGCGGGAGGAGCCATATCAACAACAACATGCTTCAAATGTAATATTTAATTATTGAATTTTTTGATCATTAGGTACAATAAATAAACAATTTAGCATTAAATATTAATTTTCAAGTATTTTCTTGCAGAAAAGAAAAGAAAATGGAACGCATTCAACACATAAAACATGATGACAAGGAAGAAAAGGGTTGATATCTAAGTTTATGAGTAATTGTTACTTCCTTATAAAAACTTAACTAGATTTCATTTTTGTATTTTTTAAGTTGTTTTACAAAAATCAGCATTGAATGTATTCAAATAGGTGCTAACATACAAAGAAGAACCATCAGACGAATTGATTTAAATTGGGTTAAATACGGGTTGTGAGTATATGTTGGCATATGAGAGATTAATTATGGAATTTGTAAGCATCTATTGATCTTGTTTTACTTAGCTCTGTCTATAATGAATAGAACACAAAAATATTTTATATTAAATATATGATTTGTTATGGGGTATAAAACCTATAGGAAACAAAGTATAGAACTGCGCCAACATATGAAATTTTGAAAGATGGCATGGTACATGGTTTTGAAAGAATGTGTATAGTTTATGATTCAATTGTTGCTATGGTACATCATTTTTCTTTTCGATTTACATTGATGTATATTATTTAATATTGCAATTTTCATTATTCTCACCATTGTATATACATTCATTTCAGCTTATTTTTATGTTTGTATATGGAAGGTGAAGAAGAAGAAAACAATCAACACCGTGAACAAAAAATTCCTGAAAATAACCCAAGTCATGGAAGTAACTCTAGCAGTGAGAGTAGTTCAAGTGAAGAATGATGATCACTATGTTTGGATATAAAAGCAAGGTGTTGTATTTTTTGAAATATTTTTCTGTGAAATCAGGCATTTTGTTTAATTTAATGGACATAGTGTCCCAATTAAAAGACAAAGGGATACCAATAATTGTCCCATTTTGTATGACAAAGACTGCCTTGCATATATATATATATATATATATATATATATATAATATGTTTTAATTCTATTGTGTTCTCCATTGTCATTCTCAAATGCACTAATAAAAATTTAATTCATATGAATATTGTTATAAGATATATATGTGTCGACTTATGATGAATAATGAATTTAAAAAAATCACAATAATTATAAGTAGATATAGCAAATTAATCCAAACATCACATTCAAATGCATTAATAAAAATTTAATTAATATGAATATTGTTATAAGATGTGTTGACTTTTGATGAATAATGAATTTAGAAAAATCACAATAATTTCACTGTCACAGGTCGATGTTTCTAAAAAACACAAAATGAACATTGATGCGTGTTAGTTACTGTACACCGCTGCGTTTGTATGTTGCAACACACCGGTGCATTTGTTCGATACTGTGCACTAGTGCTTTTATGTGAGACTACACACCGGTACATTTTTACGACGTGTGGGCACTGCACAAATACCAATACCAATTATAAATATCGATGCGTTTGTTTGATACGACACACCAGTGCGTTTCTATAAGTCTACATACCGGTGCGTTGAGACGACCTATGGGCACCACAAAAATCCCAAGACCAATTGGTATGGCCCCATGCATTGTATCACCAACACTGCGCCCGGTGCGGTTTTATACCTTGACGGCTCGATGCAGGAACCTTTGACCACCCCGGGGCCACTGTCTAGATGACACGCACTGGTGTGTTGAAACCATAGTAGCGCACCAATGAAAAAAACATCCATAATAACCTCCGGCCGCCCATTTTTTTTAGTTGTGTTGAATTTTCGTTAAAAGCTTTGCCAAAACATCTGTAACTATAAATAGATGTTGTAGAAAATGTTTTTTTGACAATTTTGGCCAATTTAATAACACTAAAAACCTCCTTTATAACCTCTACTAGAGGGTCTTTTCCTTATAGTGTTATGAGGTTGAAAACAGTTGTAATTCGATTGATATTTTGGTTTGGAGTAAAAAAATGTTCCACTATAAGACTCTTTCCACCCCTGTTATTCTATATGGCTATGAGGTTAGGGGTTGTAGTATATCTATAAAATCATGGAGGAAGATTGAGTTGATCCAAAAGCAATTTATAACCTACAACCACAAGATTAAATAAAACTCTCCCTATCCTCTCCTCTTGATTGAAGATTTCCTTTCCCCTGCTAAAACCATGGCTATGTTTAGGTATATGATGTATAATAATAATATTTAGAACATGGATGCCAAGAGGTTCCCAAAAATTTCTTAAAAATTAAGCAAAAATCCCCATCTCCATCTCAAGCGAGGATGGCACAAGGATGCCCATTCCTTGCTTGACCATTGGGAATAAAAGAGGAGATATTATTGGAGAATAAGGATACTATTAAAAATAATATTACTTCCAAATTAAAGGATAAGTTATGGGATGATAAAAAGCTAGAGGAGAAAAGTAAGTTAAGGTATTATAAGGAATTGATCAATCCACTCTTTCTAACTGAAATGATCTTTTTGTATTGACCAATGCTAAGGAGAAAATGAACATTGCAAAGATAAGAACTAATTAGAATGAGCTACATGGTGAAATCGAGTGTTGGCCAATTCCCAAAACACCTTGGGATGAAAAAATCTGTCACTTTTGAGATACTAAGAGGGTAAAATATCAAAAACAAGTTCTCTTGGATTTCCCAACTCTTAATCACATCCGTTCTCATTTCCAAAACATTTTACACACTCCCAATCTTCTTGATTGGATAAGTCAATAAAACTATAATGACCTAGGAATGCTTCTTACCATTCCTTTTTATTATAGAAATAAAATATTAAAGAGACTCAATTAATCTCTTACTTTCTTAAGGTTTAGTAGATCACATTGGTATTGGTGAAACTTAATCATCATCATCATCAATAATTATATTTTTAAAAGGAAAATATAATGAATACTCGAAAGAAAGATTAAATGAAAGGAACTTAGTTTTTTGTGAAACATGGAACAATAAATTAATTACGGTTAAAATTTATTATAAATAAATTAGAAAAATTTAGTGTTGTCCCTTATTTTAAATTTATATATTTTTAAAATGTAGTAAACAAATATAAAAAAGAAATATAATTATTTAGATTTCAAATTAACTCCAATTTGATTTTAAAAACGTAGAAAAAAAATTAAAATTATGATATAGAGTAAATGCACGTTTCTTTTTAAGAACAATATTGCTTCATTGATTTTGCATGAAATATGTCTTTATAAATATCACCATATGTTTTTATAAATATCAACATTGGAATTTAAGAATATTCAATTATTTTCCTTTTATTTATTTTGTTTATTATTATTTAACATTTAAATTTATTGAAAATTTGTAAATATTAATATTTAACATTTAAATTTATTGTTAAACCAATTTTTTAATAAAATAAAATACATATTTTTCCTCGATGGGGGTGATGAATCAAGCCAATGATGCTCCCAGTGTAATGTGTGGGCATTCATGATGTACACACAGTCGACGGTGTGAGGACCAACCTCCCTGTCCTCCCAAGGCACCTTGTGTACGACAGATGTAAATACATTTTTTGTGAGGCCTCCATCAGCCCCGAAGCCTGCAGGAGGTAGAGCCCGTCGACATTTTATGGAGGGTGGCGAGGTCCTGTATTGTGAATTATGGGTATGGTCTTGATGAGGTGCATGCAGCTTGAGCGTAGAGCATTGGAGTGGTTGTTTCATAGGCCACCATGTATGGGAAAGGTGGCGACTTCCTTGTCTTCGTCCCCTCCTTCACTTTCGGGTGTGCATTTGGGTTAAATTATAGTTCAGGGTATGGTCTCTAGTTATCAATCTCGGGGAAGGTTTCTGACCCCTGGTTCTAGAATCATTTTGTTGGCCCTGTTGGGGTTGGGCTGGTTCTCTTCTGCGACAGAGATAAATATGGTTTGTTGTCCTTAGTAATGCTCTCTCGGGGCTATGAAAACTACAATGTTTTCTATGGAGTGGGAGTGTTGGAAGCGACATGGTCTAGTTGGTAGTTTTTCTACATAGGGGAGGGTATGACCAATTTCGAGCCCAAGTCTTCACTACGGATTCACATTTGCAGCTCCTTGAATTTTTCTTGGGTTGGTTTTCTACGGTCCTTCTGGATAAAGTGGGGCATTTCTCCACAGTGGTAATTATGGTTTGGGAGGCCATTCGCTAGTCGTCTCCAATCCTTATCGGTGGTTACAAGACTACCATAATGTGCCTGGTCCCTCGCCCCACTCGTTCCTCCTCCTCGCAGCATAAGCCCAATTCGGATTGTACGGGGGGTCGAGAGTCCCCCTTGCAGATGGAAGTGGAGACCACTCACTCAGGTCGAGGTGGTGGAAATGTTGGTCGCCTGGGACGGGTGATCTATGGGGGTTGTGGTGGTAGAAATGCTTGTCGAATAGGTAGAGTGGCATATAGGGCTTGCAGAGATGTTACACGTCATTTTGTCACCATTACATTTCATGGTTAAAATGGATCTATCTCCATCCATACACATGTTTCAATGCACTCCTTTGCAAGTCAAACATCTATGTTCCTTGAAAAAATCATGAATTTTGGGTAAAATGGCCTTTTGACCTGTTTAGCATGGCTTGCACACTTTTCCTAGTCATTTTCTGTGCATGTGCAATTTCTTCCATTGAAATCTGTGTAGAACTGTGCTCTGTCTTCCATTATAGACTACACACATGACTCAATGAAAAGTAAAATATAAAGTAAGTTCTAGAAGCCTTTTTCGATGAATATATCCCAACTAGAAGCTTTTAGGTCATATCTATTCGAATCCAAACCCATTTGAATATGGAGCTAATTCCCTTGGATCAAGGAACCCTAATCCTATTATTAATGGACCTCATCCCTTTTTTTGTGGATTTGAAACCTCCTCTATTTGTCCTATAAATTGAGTAGAGGATTAGGGGAGTTCACAAAAGGTAGTCTTATGCTGGTAATTTTGGATTGTGAAGCTTATCATCCAAGGATAAGGATTTGAGGCATTTGTGAGAAACCTTCATGAAATCAAGGCAAGGTTGTAAGGATATTCTTTTATATTTGAATTAATACTTTTTTCTCATTGTGTTATCTTATTGAAATTATGAATGATTTATGCTATTATGTATTCATTAAGGTAATTTCAATTTCTAATCTCCTTGATCATTATATTAAGCTTGTTTTAGATCATTATATTGCACATGACTTTGATCCCTTGTATGGTTGTGTTTGCAGGTCTCATCAAGTAATGAAGGAGCTACAATGGGACATATAAGGGATCTTCATTAAGAATTTAGCAAAGAGGTAAGAACACCACCCTCCTTCTCATATTTTAATGATTTAAATGAAGTTAGCTTAGGGAAATAAATATTCTTATGTCTATTTGTTTCTAGTTAACCTTTAGGAATCTAGGCAGATCGCTTCTATCCACAGAAGGGCTTTGTCCACATAACAAATTAGCTACTCCACTAGGGAATGTCTTAGTTCTATAATTTTTCCTTGGGTTTGCTTTCCAATTTTTCTGGTTTTGCTCCATCTAAAGGTTGGAAAAATTATGACCTTTTAGATCCTCTGGGCTGACAAGCCTTGATTTTTTTTTTTTGAAATTTCATTCACCTGTTTGGTTCTGTTTAAGCAAGAGAGCGCAAATTTGTGCATTTTTCTCTCAGAAACGATGTGCATGCGCACTGGATTGAATTGACTACCTGTGCAACCCTTTGAATTTTTTGAAAAAATAATATTTCTTCTCATCGTAGTCTAATTTTTAATTTTTGAATGGTCATTTTACTTGTTTTTATCTTTAGAAACCTTTTGTGATTTTTTTTTCCAAAGAAAAAATTGAACTCGTTATATTCATAAAAATTTAACTGTGTACATACATTTAAGCATTTCTTGGTATGAGTCTGTGCTCTCCCAATTTGCAGTAGAAAGATTCAACCCATCTTCAAAAACCCCATCTAGAAATAGGATGAGTTATATCAAAATCTTCCCTTATTATAGGGAAAAATTTCCAACTGTCCATCGACCCTGTACCATATGCAAAAACATTGTGTTCTCGGGCCTCCTCTTAAGAGGAAAACAACCCAAACATGAAAAAAGACGTTGTGTGTAGAGTTAAACTGTAAACGTCATAATTTTTTCCATATATGAGTTTTTTACAATACACAAAGTGAAAAAGTTTTATGCATAAATGAAAGAGCAGTGGTTTGAAGATGCTGAACATATACATTAAAAGATAAACAAAAATATATGTTTTAAACAAAAGGGGAATGATATGAAGCCACAAAGCCTTCTGGCTTTATTTCTCATGTCCTCCAGCTACCTGAAGCTTGCTGTAAACCCTCCTTAGAAAGGAGGTCTACAACGACATTCCTTTCCCTATAAATATGACATAGATGAATGTAAGTAAAATGGGACTTCAATAGCCATCATTATTGAAGGATAGGTCTTAAAACATAATTTTAGCAAACAAAATCCTTATTGAACCATTTGATGATATTGAGCGAGTCCCCAAAAATCTAAACTGAGTTAAATTCCAGGTGGGAGAGCCAACATAGGAGGAGATGTAATGCTTTGATCTCAGCATAGTTTTTTGAACTCTGTACAAGGCCGATATAGGCTTCCACTCTCTGAGTCTGATTTATATGAATAATGAGACCAACATTACACATATTCACTGGGTTAGACACTCCATCAAAGTACGCCCATGGGATGTCACCCCTGATCGTCTCAGGGATAATGACCCTTTTCTTCGAAATAGGTTCTTGATTGGGCAAAAGAGAATAGATTTCCACCCCTTTCTAGAAACAATGTGATAGGGGATATCTCCGTTCCTGAATATAGCATTATTTCTAGCAAGCCATATTCCCCAGGAAGTTAGCAAGGGAATTGATTTATGTTTCTCAGTCATGCATCCATTCCACCATATTTGCCAGGCTCCCTTGAGTGAGTGGCCTTCCCATTGTTGATTGCAACCAACTAGTGTTCGGAACAAATCCCATACCTTGGTACTATAGGGGCAGTTCATAAACAAATGGGCCACAGATTTAGAATCCTATTTACATAAGGGAAACCTTCCCGGGCCGTCCTTCCTTCTTTTTGAAAACTGTCCCAGGAGGGGGATCTTGTTTTCCAACAGACACCATAAGGAAAGGCGACCTTTTGCAGGTCTTTTCATCTTCCAGAGGGGTTTATGTCACCATTCAGGCTCTGTCCAGCCTTTCTTCCCCATTAGGTGGGAGTAACCTAGCTTAGGAGAGTAAATTCCAAACGGAGTTAAAGCCCATATGAGAGTATCGAACATTTGTTCTGAGGAGTTCATTGGTGTATAGTTTCCATGATTCAGTCTAAATTGGGTCTAACCAAAGGTCAGCCCCATATTTCCATCATTGAGCTGTATTTTTTGGGATTTTCAACTTGGTTGAGGGACAGGAGGCCCTTGTCAACAAGGTGGGATCTGGAGGCCTCCGGAAGGGAGTAGAAACCGTTGCATCCAACCCACGGGTCTAGTCCCAATATGATATGTTGCCCATTTCCTACTTTCCAAACCAGTCCTTATTCGATTAGATCCATGGCTCCAAGAGTGGCCCTCCAGACCACCGACCCTCCCTTTTATTTCTTATCAGGACTGTGAACCCAGTCGAGGATAGATCCAGGGTCTATGTACTTCCTTCTCATAACCGATGACCATAGGGAGTCATTGGTTAGTATAGACCATCCCTTTTTGGCCACAAGGGATTTGAAAAAAATATGGTAACTCCTTCATGCCCCATCCTCCCCACTCTTTAGGTCTGGCTATTTTCTCCCATGCTACGCAAGACAACGAATGGTTGTCCCTGGATCCTAGCCACAAAACGTTAAGGCATATTTTGTGAATTCACTCCATGATTCCCTGTGGCATCCAAGAGAGAAGTGCCCAGAAAACCAGAATGACCATTAGAACGGATTTAATGATATTTAGTCTACCTGCTTTGGACAACCACTTGTAACACCAACACTTGATTCTTTTTTCAATTTTGGCCATCATCCACATCCAATCTACTATTCGGTATGAATCGGGTTTTAGGTTAAACCCAAGGTAATGGAAACTATTTAAGATCTGCTTGGTCTAAAAAGGGAGGACTTCTCCAACTTTCCAGGAGTCTTCCTATGAGAGACCTTCGACCCTGATGGATGATTTGTGGAAATTAATGCTCATACATGTGGCTTTGAGGAAAAATCCAGGGAGGATTTGAGATGGGATATGTCCCTGCTACTACCATTATTGAAGAGGATAATATCATCTACGAATAGCAGGTGGGTGATTCTGATATTTGTAGTGACATCCACACCTTGTAAGTCCCCTTTCCTTTTTGCCTCTAAAATCAATTGACTTAATCCTTCGGCTGCCAACAAAAAGAGGAGAGGAGTGAGGGGGAACCCTTGGCGAAGGCCTCTTTTATTCTTAAAGAAGGAGGAAGAAAATCCATTAATCAGAATGAAAAAACTTGTATCAATAATGCACCCCATCACCCAGCAAATGAAGTCATAATGAAACCTTAGGTGGGTGAGCAGGAGTCTGATATACATCCAGCTGATTTTATCATATGCCTTTGAGAGATTGATTTTGATGATCAACCTTTTCTTCCTGAATATTTTCATGCTGTGTAGAACTTCTTAGGCCACACTGATGGCTTCATGTATCTATCTTGCTTCCAAAAACCCAAATTGTTCCTTAGAAATGTGCTTAGAAATGATTGGTTTGAGTGTTTCGGCTATGAACTTGGAAATGATTTTATATGGCCAGTTAAAGAGAGCAATGGGCTGAAAATCATCAAAAGAGGCCAGTGAGTCCAACTTTGGGTTGAGAGCAATGAAAGTGGTGTTCAAAGACTCTGGGATGAGTCTACTGACTCTAGAAGTTTTGACCACTGCACTCAGGTCGTCCCCTAAAGTTTCAAAGAAATTTTGGGAAAATTCAACAGTCCACCCATCTGGGCCTAGAATTTTGTCCCTCTGCATGGCCTTTAAAATTCCCTCCACTTCTTCTTTTATGACTCGGCTGGAGATCATTTCGTGTTGTTCTTTGTCTAGGTAGCCCGAGAAAAGCTGAGCCACTTTAACCACTTCAACAATAGTAATATCTCTGGGGGCCTTTTAAAGGTTTCTAAAATGATTATTTCCCATCGAGGCATATCCTTTGAACGATTTTACTGTATTGTCATCTTCATCTCTCATTTTCCAGATGGTGTTTGAGATTTTTCGACCCTTGGCATAGTTGTGGAAGAACTTTGTATTTTCATCCCCTGCCGACAACCAGATTTCCCTGCTCTTTTGCCTCCATTCTTCCTTCCTAAATAAGATATTTTTTCTTCAATCATCTTCTATTCCTTTGATACCCTCTCTTTTCTCCATTTTCTCATAGCCGTCTTCTTCTAGTCCTTCCAACCTTTCTAGTTCCTTCCCAATCCATGATAATCGAGCTTCCTCTTCAAATTTAATTTTCTTTGCCCAATCTAAGGTGGCCTTATTCATTCTTTTTAGGTTGTTCAGGAAGGATTCAATGACATTGAGGGGGCCTTGAGAGGCGTGAGGGGACCAGGTATCTTTGAAACGGAGTTGAAAGACTCCTCCTGCAGCCATCCGGGGTTGAATTTGAAAGGGGAGCACGGTTTATTGGTCCTTCCTTTGAGCTCAAGGATGATGGGATGGTGATCCGAATCCCCTCCCCCTATCCATTGCCTGAGCATCAAGAAACTTTCCATAAGATCTTCTTTGAGAAAGAATCGATCTTGTCTCTTGGCGACCTTTACATCCTATGTTCTCATGTTCCTCCAAGATGGTTTCATTTTTATGGGATTTAAATCCAGAAGGTTAGATCCACTTATCCAGGAAGTGAAAAAATCTGATAGGGGGTCGAGTCGAGCATTTGGGACCCAAGATTATGTCTGTCCAATGGAAAAGTTTAGTTCTCTTCCAATAATGAGATTAGGGTTCTTCATGAAAGGTTTGGTCTGAAGGGCATTCCAGAAATCCTACATATCCTGGCAAGGACCATAAATGTTGAGGAGCGTGGAATTTTGAATGAGATCAGGAGCGAAAAACTCAATAGCTAGTACAATTTCGAGGCCCCATGAGTTTAAGAGTTTCAATTTCCCAGACCTGAAGCCAATGGCTAAACCCCCGGATCTCCCTTTTGCATCAAGGCATAAGAAAGACCAACTAGGACACAACTTATCCAAAGCTTTTTGAATGTCTTCTCCAGCTCCCAGTGTCTCTTGGAGCATAATGACGTCGGGCCTATAATTATCGAACATAGCCCTGAGAGCTAGTTTTTTGGGTTTACTAGACAACCCTCGACAATTGAGGGACAAAAAAATCATTTGTTAACCAGAACCGCGGTTTTCACTGCTCTAAGCACTCCTGTCAAGATTTTTTGTTTGCCATCTGCTATATGCAACCTAACTCTCAGCTGAGCTTTTGAAGGTCAAATTTCCTCCCCCTTTGTTTTTTCCTAGGAGAGGGATAGCCTAAAATCCCCAGGCCCCCAAACACCACCAATAGATTATCCTTTCGTTCTCGAGGCCTGAGATTGTAGGGGTTTTGTTCACTTACAATGGGGGGTGAGGGGGCACCAGAGGTATGCCCGAGGAAAGGATGGGACTAATCTCGGGAATGGAGGTAATGATGTTGTCCGAGGGAAAATAGGAATGGGTCTCAATAGATTAGGAAAGAAAAATATGAGGAGGTCGGGAAGGACCAGGCCCTATATCCATAGTTAAAATTTGAGAGACAGAAATGAAGGAGGGGGTTGAGAAGAGGTACCCTCAGGTCCTTCAGCTGGCAATGTCTCCGGGGTAGCCTAGGGCTGAGCCTGACCCGAATCTACCTCTGTATCTATCTCCATATGAATCCTTGTCTCCTGATGTTATCAAATAATCTGATCCTGATAGGCTGCTCGTCAAGTAGACTTTGTGTAACTCTTTTAGACCAATATTTTGGATGAGGCTTAGCCTCCTCAACCTAAGAGGGCTCTCTCAAAGGTTTATGATTTTTGATTAATGGATAGATGGATAACTCTAATATAAAAAGATAAAATGGTATAAATAGTTGTATCACAGATTAGAAAACTTTCATTGGGCCATGGAGTCAATATAATCTTCAACAAAACATCACAATCTGTTAAGGATGGAAGTCAAGGCATTTGGAGTCTAGGTTAATGAATAAAACAGTCACACAGTGAAAAACACAGTCTATTTGCATGTAAAGGAAGTTAGAGAATTGTCAAATGAATTATAAGTATCACATACAAATACTACTGCAATTAGGTAATTAAGGAAGGCCATAGAACAATGATAAACATAAACTCCTTATGAATCTTGAGTTGTCAAAATAGATCTCTGTATTATGTTGAAAAATACACATTGACATACAATAACACAGTATATTGCTAATGAAAATGCCCAACCTCTTAGAATTAGACCTCACGCTCTATATAGAACATTTACAATATAGGATTCTTTGATCCTTCACTAGAGAATTCGAATTCCCATGCTTTGACACCTTTCCTAATCTTAAACATGATATCAATTACAAAATGACAACTATACTTCCTTTGAAAAGTCCTAATTCTAATAGGATTAAAACTCCTAAAAATGCTTCTAACAACCTTATCTAGTCTTTAATTCACCCTTTTCCAGCTGCAATCCCATAATTTTGAACTTTGATGTTTTCTCCAACCTTGATGTGATCGTGCTAATGATGACAAAATTGTCCTAAAAATTAGGAAACATGTTTCCTACTTTTCAGCGTTTAACTTTTGTTATCAGTTTTGAGCACTTTTATCATTGATGGATCAGTTTCACATGTGTCACATTTGCCAAGCATTGCCCTAAAACCTTTAATCTTCCACCTGTGTAGAAATGCATCTCCGAAATGATGTAAAAGAATAGAAAATAGGTCTGCGCTACGAAAGTAGCCTATTTTCGTAGCACAATTTGTAGGTTAGTGTAAAACCTTTCATTTTAATCATTTTTTTCTCCTGTTTTCTTCATTTGAACCTTCATCTATTATATCCATGCCTCCAATAGCAAATTTAAACCCAAAACTCATCAACCTTCCCTCCAAAACTTATATGAAAATATGCAGAAAGGCATCTTCAACAGTTTCGTAGTGCGCTACGAAACTGCTGTGCAAGCTGATTTTCAACACAATTTTCTAAATAGTCTTAAATTTTTTTCAGTTGGGGATGCTTATACCTCATAAGTGTTGATGTTATTTCAAAACATATTAAATTATCTTCAAAAAGATGATTTTCATAAAACTTTATCTTCGCCTTAATGAAATACTATTTTAAAATTTATCATTTTTCTGCATTGTTCCATTACTCCGTTTCACTGTTCCTTTAGCTTTTCTTGAGATCTTGTTAGCTGAATCTCCAAGTCTTCCACTTGTCTTCTTAACCTCCTATTGCTGGCGCTCAAATGATTATTCATAATTCTCGCAAATATTGCTTCTTTTATGGCTGGTATAGTCTAGGTGAAATATTGTTTCTCACTGCTAATTATTTCTGGTTTAGAAACCTTTTCACCTTCCCAAAGGGCCTTCATCCTCTTGAAACTTGTTGTTTCAATAGCACGATTTCTAGCTCTCTTCTTTAACCTGGCAATTTCATGATTGGCTGATTTTAATTTTTCCTCCATCTCCTCATAACTGATTTTTGCTGTTTGTGTTGAGAATACTCTGTTTTTGGCATTTTCTGATATAGTTGAAGAAATATCTATTATTTCTTCATAAGCAGTGGGTGATTTTTTCTCCACGTCACCATTAAGCTCTTGTATTCTTTTTTGACTATCTAGTTGAAGGCTTCCTAGCCTTGAAGATAAATGTTGCATCTTCATCTTTGAACTCCAACTTCTTAGATGACTTCATCTTTTTCCGTTTACCTTGATAAATTTTTATGAAGTCAGCTGGTACTAAAGGAGACTCTTCTATGTCTATTTCTTGCAAAATATAATCTAAGTTCCCTTTCAAACCTGGACTGTCACTTGTTTCTGAAAGCACCGTTTTCCCTTTTTCTTTTGCAGCTTGACTTCTAGTCAGTCTCTGTGGAGTTTGTTTACCAGCTGTCTCTTTTTGTGAAGTTTCTTCTTGCAAACTCTGTTTTGCAGGTGGAGGAGTTTCTGCAAAAAACAACTGGTGTCTTTTCTACCTATTCCTTTACTTGTTTCCTAGGCTTCAATTTCACAAACCTTTTTGTCCTTACAACTACAGGTTTGCTGGATTCTGCTGGTAAAGATTCTTTTGCCTTAGGATTTTTTACTGGAGTTTGAGATTCTACTCCAAATCCACATAAAAATAGAAAAGATGACCAATCTCTATTAATATTTTGGAGTTCACTCAAGACCATCAGTTTGATTAAACCATGGTGAAACAGAGACATTTCACACCCTTCAGATTTCACTTGAACCTTATCTGCCATCTTAGCAATTCTTCTATATAGGAAAAATGGAAAATCTAAAGATATCATACCTGTAAAGTGTAATAGAAGTTTGAAATGATAGGAATAAACCTTATGGTACCTTCCCTCACATGTGAAATACCTCTACATATTGAAGAGAAAATTAGCATAGCTATCTTTAATGCAACTTCTGGGAATTGCATTATTTAAATCCATCTCTGTAAATTCTGGATTTGAAAACATCTTGCATGGCTCCATGTCAAATCTGAAACCCTTAAACCATGTTTCCTGTCCTCTAGGTATCTCAGTCACAAAGGCTATAGTCTCAGGAGTCATTGACAAATTCAAGATTCCAATCTTTGTATTTGAACCACTGAAATGAAAAGCAAATTATTTTGTTACCTGACTGTGTCCTCCCTGTAGCTTTTCACAAAAATTCAAATATCATGCCTTTCTGAAAGCCTCTAACACTCTTTTGTCTTTAACTAGAGCTCCTGTGCTTTCAGGTTCTGACCTCAAGCAATGCCCTTGATTCATTTTCTCTTCTGGCATTCTTGCCTTCAGAAATTCCTGTCTATTTCCTTCAAAATTTGATGATAGCCTCGCTTAATGAAAAGTAATCAGCCTCGCTTGATGCTAGATAAGAATAGCTTTGGTGTAAGATAACCATAAGCTAAAAACTTGAAATAGTTATGTTTCAATGTTTGTTATGAAAACTGGATTAAGTAACGCATATTAGCCCTTCAAATTTGAAATTTCTTTTCATGAATGACAACTATACGACTTCAATGATGATTATGAATGGTTACACATTTTGGAAATGACCCCTAGCTGACTCATGATGATGTCTTTGTATGAAAAATTAATGGATTCTAACAATTGTATCCTTTGACATGACCCTCCTACGAATCTGAACTTTCGTACCGCGCTTAGTGCAAATTTGGTGATATGCGCTGTGAAAGTAGCAGTGCTTTCGTAGCGCGCTTAGTGAAAATTTGGCGATATGCGCTATGAAAGTAGCAACGCTTTCGTAGCGCAAAACTGGGTTTTTGAACTGCCTGGCCTACAAAAGTGCGGTTTTGTGGCTAATTGCGGAGAATTTTTTTGAAGGTTAAAAACATGAATTCTAAATGAATGATGGGATTTTATAACCATGAAATGAGACTTAAAGACCTTATTTGGAAATGAAAATTAAGTTTTTAAGACCTTTAAACCTATCACCTACCCTTTTTGAAAATGAAATGACTCAAGACCTATTTGACACCATGACTTAAACAAAAGTAAACTTTCAGAGTTTAGAAATTTTTTTATGGTGATAAAAGTGGCTCCACTTGGGATATTGTGCCCCTGTGGTACACTACGAACCTGTAGCTCCAGTGCTGCTATCCATTTTTGACCAAAACAAATTTTTTTTTATTTTTTTTTTAAATTGACAAGCATCTTCTTCAAATTCTAATGGCCTGCACCTCGGGCTCAAACTCTCTGATTCAACTTGTCATTATTAGCAATAAAACTGACAAAGATGAAATATGTACAATGTCATGAATGATTGATCAAACTTTAGCAAGTATAATGCTTTAGGAACCTGCCATTAACTGGCCCTCCAGCATATCATCCTCCATCGATTTCCTATAATATATAAGTTTTGTTCCCATGAAAAGCAGCTATCTTGAAAGGACCCTTCCATAAATTCTCAAACTTACCATGTTTTCCCTTTTCCTCAAATTTTGCCTCCCATTTCAGCACTTTGTCTTGTATTTGGAAACGTTCTTCTTTTATCTTCTTGTCAAATGCACTTTTGATTCTGTTTTGAGCATGCTGATGGCTGTCATAAACTTCATTTCTCTTTTTCTGCAAATCTATCAGCTGATTAATCCTCCTCTGGATGGCATTTGGTTCCTCTTCAAGTCCTTGAATTAATTTCATTACAGGTACCCTAGTGATGTCAGAAAAATAGCTTTAGCACCATAAAATAATTCATATCGTGAAGTCCCAATTGACCTCTTTGTACATATTCTATTAGCCCATAAGGCATACTTCAACTTCAAATTCCAAGCTTTTTTGTTCTCCTGTAATACCTTTTTAACGATTCTTACAATGCTCTTATTTGATGATTCCAAGACCATTTCCTTGTGGATAGTATGTTGTAGAATGTCCAAGAGTGATATGGTATTTATGACATAAATTGATCATTTTATTAGACTTGAATGCTTGAGCGTTATCTTTTATAATATTCATGGGGCAACCAAATCTAGACAAGATATTATTCTCTATAAAATAAATAATTACATAATCATTAGCTTTCCTTGTTGGGATTGCTTCTATCTATTTGGTGAAGTAATATGCTGCTGTGAGAATCCAGCGATGTTGTCCTAATGATGATGGATGTATCTCTCCAATAAGGTCTAATCCCCACTGTTGAAATGGTGCTTCCACATAGAAAGGAACCAAATGCAAAGGCATAATATTTCTTCTTCCTTCAAAAATTTGGCATTCATGGCATGCAGCAATTCTTTTGTAAATGTCTTTAAACATTGTTGGCCAAAAATATCCTGCTTTTAGAATTTTATTTGCTGTAGCCTTCCAATAATGGTGACCTCTGCAATCCCCTTTATGGAATTCTTCAATTAATTTATCAGCTTCTTCCTCCAGGAAACAATTCAACAATATTCCACATGCATCCTTCCATAATAGATTTCTGTCAAATATAAAATATCTCAAAGATTTCAGCTTAACAAACCTTGTTTTTGACTTTTTTAGATCAGCGGGAGCTGTGTGATGCTGTAGAACAAAAACCACCTCCTTATACCAATCTGAAGTAATGTACTTCTCTTCAATAGGCACTAATTCCTCCTCATCATCACAAATTTCTAATATTTATGCATTCAGATTTATATTAAGACAGTCCAAGTTTGATTGTGTCATTAACTTTGCCAAGGCTTGTCCCTTCACTAATTTTGTTGTTTTAATGTCTATGTCATATTCCAAGAATTTAGCAATCCACTTTTCTCTCTTGCCATCAGGGTCAAATTGAGTTAGGATGTATTTTACTACAGTACTTGGAACAAATGCCACAATGTGAGAATGCAGAATATAAATTTTGAAATCTTTAAGAGCCTTCACCAAAGCATAGGTTTCTTTTCTAGAATATTATACTTCAGCTCAGCATTTGCTAATGTTCTACTAAAGAAAGAAATAGGTTGTTCGGTACCTTGCTGTCCTTTTTGTAGCAAAACTCTGGCAATAGTATTTTCTGAAGCAAAAGTAAAAACCAGAAATTCTTTGGAAAAATATGGACTGATGAGTATCGGTGCTTGTGTAAGTGCCTTTTTTATTTCTTCGAAAGAATGTTTTTCTTCTGTTTTCCATTTAATATCAACTCCCTTCTTTAACATCCTTGTTATATCTTTGACAATCTCAACAAAGTTAGGAATAAATCGCCTAACAAATTCACTTTTCCAAAAAATGATTGGATCTCTTTCCTACTTCTAGGCAAATATACCTTTTGAATTGCATCAACTCTGTTAGGATCAATCCTAATTCAAACTTCATAAATAATATGACCAAGTAATTTTCCTGTAGTTAAAGAAAAAATTATTTTGGTAGGATTAAGAGAGATACCAAATCTTCTACATTTTAGCAGAATTTTTTCTAGGTGTTTCAAATGATCTTCTTCTTTCTTTGAAAACACTGTAATATCATCAAAGTAAACAACCATTGTCTTGTATTTTTCTTCAGAAAAAGCAATGTCCATTGCTCTTTGAAAAGTGGCTCCTGCATTCATGAGACTGAAAGGCATCTTAGCGTACATAAATGTACCCCATGGTGTTGTGAAGGCTGTTTTTTCCTGATCATCCGGATGTACAATAATCTCATTATAACTTGAAAAACCATCAAGCATATACATTCTTTGAGAACCAAAAATATTTTGCAGAATTGAATCCATGTTTGGAAGGGGATAGTTTTCCTTTAGTGAAGCTTTCTTCAAATTTTTGAAGTTAATACATATTCTGATTTCTCCACTTTTCTTTCTAATCGGTACCAAATTCGCAATCAAATTTGAAGATCGGATTGGGACAATGATTTTAGCATCAAAGAGCTTCTTAATCTCTTTTTCAATTAGGGGCATAAGAAGGGGATTAATCCTCCTTAATTTCTGCTTGAAAGGTATTTCATTTTCTTTGATAGGAATAGTATGTTGAATAATGGAAGGATCATACTCTTTTAAATCAACATAGTTCCAAGAAAAGACATCAATAAACCTCTTCATCATCTCAATATATTTGTATTTCATATCAGCTGAAAGAAACTTTGAAATTTTGATCATTTTAGGCAAGGCTATTGTACCAAGATTACAACTCTCTACTTCCTCTTCATCAGCTTGTATCTTTAGTGATTTGAAAACATAATTCTGGTCAAAAAGCTTCTCATGGGGAATAAGACCTTTTGGTATTGAATTATTCTTCAGTTTCAAAACTTCAGAATTTCCTTTAGATTCAACAAGCATGTTTTGTTGATCTACTTGTGTATTTTCAAATTCTTCTTTCAGCTCAATAAATTTTTTTACCTGCTGATCATCTTCAAAAAATTTCCAATTGGTGATATTATCTGGTATAGCTAGTCTATGATGAACTTCAATCTCATATTTTTCAGTAGAATGTATAGGAATGATGAAAATACTTACAAAGACAACAAGAGAATCCGCAATGGAATTTTGATCTCTAGTCTTGACAATGAAAGAATAGGCTTGAAAATTCTCCAACATGTCTAAAACTAGATTTTTGTATGCTCTCATCCTCACATCCTTCGTTTTATAAACACCTTCAACTTGTCTAATAACTAATTCTGAATCTCCAAAAACAGAAATATTTTGAGCCTTCATTCTTTTCAAAAAATCTAGACCCAAAATCAAAGATTCATATTCAACCATGTTATTTGTGCAATCAAATTTCAGTTTATAGGAGTAAAACTTACTCTCATCACTTGGACTCGTATTCCAAATCCCTACTCCTACTCCTTCTTTTCCTGCTAATCCATCAAAATAAAATGACCACCATTCTTTCATCTCTTCATCATTTACTTGTTGATTTTCTATCTGCTGATTTTTGAGCTGTTGAATTTCGAAGTGCTGATTTTCTACTTGTATTCCTTGTTCAACACTATCAGCTGACTCATTGAAATGAATAGCAGATCCAAGTTCAGTATCAAAGGCATAAATTGGTAAGTTTTGAGGTTTGTCTTTACTACTCACCATGTAAGCCATTCTAGTCTCTCGATACGATCTCCTTTGCTCACCAAAAATAGGAATAGTAGCATAGGTAAGGTCCATTTGCATTGTGCCTTTGATCTTTGCTACTCATGATCTTGACAATAACATACCAAAATTTGGTGGTATGTTAGCAAATACAATGTCCATGACAACTGTCTTAGCAGGGATTTGTGTTAGACCAACAACAACAACCTTAATTAAACCAATGCATTGAACTCTTTTGGAATCAAAAGAAAACAAATCCTTATGTGGTTTTGTTATTTCTAACCCCATCCTTTCCATGATTATTTTGGGAATAATATTATGAGAAGCCCTTGAATCTAACATAGCATTATGTAAAGTCATGTCATGAATGCTAATGCTCACATAAAAAGGAGGAACTTCTTCATTTTGTTCATCTTCTAGCCTTGGACCCAAATATATAGTGGGATTGTCTTCTTGAATATTCAAAATATCAGTAGCGCCTGGTTGTGAATTTAACATCTTAACAATCTTGCTTCTATATTCATTTACCTTGAGAATCTCACCAAATGGGACTGATATTTTAATCTTTGAAATTTCATTCTCAAGGTTGAAAACAAAAACAAATTTTTCAACTTCTTTGATAGGAAGAGGAAGTGGAGTATATTTCTTACCAAGTGAAGTATCTTTCTTACCTTCAGCAATCTTTGGAGTATCCTTTTTTACTTCAGCAAACTTTGGAATATCTTTTTTGGGCTGAGTTTTGTTTGCAATAATAGGTACATTTATGTTTTTGAGATTGTATTGCTTTTGCATTTCAAAAATAGCATGTTGATACCCCTTAAAATAGTTTGATGGTTCTTCTCCTTGATTGACCAAATCTGACTCATCATGCTCTTCTTTAGTCAAGGAAATTCCTATCATTTCTTTGTCAAGACAATGAATAGATTCTTTAGGAGTTTTAGGCTCATCTTCTTCATCTACCAAATTCTGTTGAAAAGGAGGTCTCACTGGAGGATCAGCTTGCGGATTTCTATTTTCTCTTGGTATTTATTGGTTTTGGGGTCTCCTGAATTGAGGATTTCTAAATTGAGGTTCATGTTGCACAGGAGGAGCAGAAGTGTTTCCAAGAGCCAACCTATCCATAAACTTCTCCATAGTTATCTTCATTGAATGAAATTTATCATCAAATGTTGAAGAGGAAGGTTTCTCTTCTTCTTTCAATTTAGTTTTTCCCATTTTTGACTTTTTAGCAGCTATCATGTTTACCTCTACCTTTACTGCATAATTTTTCATTTCAGCAAGTGTAGGCAATTCTCTTTCTCTCAACAAGATAGAAAATTCATAGTCAAATGCTTCAGCATATCTCATTTGTGCTAAGGCTTCTAGAGGTTTCAAATGAGCTGGAATTGAATCAAAAAATTTATTAAACCTTTTTGAAAAGTTTTAGATAGATTCATTAACTGCCCTTCTAAGACTATTATATTCAGTAAGTGCTTGAACTGGATTGGTTCTATTTCCCCATTTTCTCAAACATTTATCTTCAAACTCATCCCAAGTTCGAATACTTCTAGGTGTAAGAGCTTTAAACCATTTTCTAACTTCACCGGTAAAACTTTGTGAAAATAATCTAAACTTCACATCTTCATCATCAACCTCTTATTTGTCTATGAAATCATTAAATTGATCTACATGTTGCTCTGTTGTGAGTTATTCATCACTTCCCCAAGTCTGAATCCTAACAGCATATTTACTAGGGAGATCATGTAAAACAGCAGGAAGGACTAGTGGTGCATACCTAGCAGGACCAACCATGTTTAAAGGATGAAAAGTAGTTCTAGTAATAGTAGAAACAGAAGATGAAGAAATGATATGATAAGGACTATTTGATTTTTGTAAGCCACTAATAATTGAGCTCCAATTTGGAAGGGGTAAACCAGCTTTGGATTTGAACAAGACTTCAAAAGGGTCAAGTTCTTTCAGATTATCTAAAGACTCTTTTTCTAACAACATCTCCGAGGTAACAGCTTCCCAAAATTCCTCTTTTTCTTCTTGTGTTACTAGGGCTAAAGTGTCAATTCCTCTCTTATGTAAGTCTAAGATAATATCAATGAGTTCCTTTTCACTTTCTGATCTAAACAACACTTCATGAATTTTATCATAAACTCTTTTGTCTTCAGGACTTCTTAATATTTCAGAGGACAAAGATTTTGAATGAGATGGAGTACCTAATATTTTTGAAATTCTTCGAATGCCCCTTGAAATAGTTTTTGAATTGTCCACCATGGTAGGTGGATTGGGATCATGATTGCTCGGTGTGTATCTCCTTCTTGAAGCCACCTTTAAAATTTTGAAATTATATGGATTCACCAAGGTAGATGTAGCCTCGAAAAGCTTTCTGATCTCCTGCTACCTTCAAAAGTTCAACTTATTGATTTCGGGAATGAGTAATATTCAGACTCCCGGCAGACGCACCAAAATTTTATCACAAAATCTGATCTTGATAGGTTGCTCACCAAGTAGACTTTGTGTAATTCTTTCAGACCAATCTTTTGGCTGAGGCTTAACCTCCTCAACCTGAGAGGGCTCTCTCAAAGGTTTATGATTTTTGATTAATGGATAGATGGCTAACTCTAAGATAAAAAGATAAAATGGTATAACTGGTTGTATCACATATTAGAAAACTTTCATTGGGCCATGGAGTCAAGATAATATTCAACAAAACATCACAATCTTTTCATGGAAGTCAAGGCATTTGGAGTCTAGGTAAATGAATAAAACAGTCACACAGTGAAAAACACAGTCTATTTGCATGTAAAGGAAGTTAGAGCATTGACAAATGAATTCTAAGTATCAAAAACAAATAATACTGCAAATAGATAATTAAGGAAGGCCATAGAACAATGATAAACATAAACTCCTTATGAATCTTGAGTTGTCAAAACAGATCTCTGTATTAAGTTGAAAAAGACAAAGTGACATACAATAACACAGTGTATTGCTAATGAAAATGCCAAACCTCTTAGAATTCAACCTCATGCTCTATATAGAACATTTACAATATAGGATTCTTTAATCCTTCACTAGAGAATTTGAATTCCCATTCTTTGACACCTTTCCTAATCTTAAACATGATATTAATTACAAAATGACAGCTATACTGCCTTTGAAAAGTCCTAATTCTAATAGGATTAAAACTCCTAAAAATGCTTCTAACAACCTTATCTAGTCTTTAATTCATCCTTTTCCAGCTTCAATCCCATAGGTTCTAACTTTGATGTTGTCTCCAACCTTGATATGATCGTGATGATGATGACAAAACTGTCATACAAATTAGGAAACACGTTTCCTAATTTTCAACCTTTAACTTTCATTGTCAGTTTTGAGCACTTTGATCATTTATGGATCAGTTTCACATGTGTCACATTTTCCAAGCATTGCCCTAAAACCTTTAATCTTCCAGCTTTGTAGAAATGCATCTCCGAAAAGATGTAAAAGAATAGAAAATAGGTCTGCGCTACAAAAGTAGCTTGTTTTCGTAGCGTAATTTGTAGGTTAGTGTAAAACCTTTCCTTTTAATCATTTTTTTCTCCTGTTTTCTTCTTTTGAACCTTCACCTATTATATCCATGCTTCCACTAGCAAATTTAAACCCAAAACTCATCAACCTTCCCTCCAAAACTTATATGAAAATATGCAAAAAGGCATCTTCAGCAGTTTTGTAGCAAGCTGATTTTCAACACAGTTTTCTAAACAGTCTTAAATTTTTTTGAGTTGGGGATGCTTATACCTCATAAGTGATGATATTATCTCAAAACATATTAACTTATCTTCAAAAAGATGATTTTCATAAAACTTTATCTTCACCTTAATGAAAGACTGATTTAAAATTTATCAATTTTCTGCACTATTCCATTACTCTGTTTCACTATTCCTTTAGCTTTTCTTGAGATCTTGTTAGCTAATTCTCAAAGTCTTCCACTTGTCTTCTTAACCTCCTATTTCTGGCCGTAAAATGAGTATTCATGATTCTCACAAATCTTGCTTCTTTTATGGTTGGTACAGTCCAGGTGAAATATTGTTTCTCACTGCTAATTATTTTTTGTTTAGAAACCTTTTCACCTTCCCAAAGGGCATTCATCCTCTTGAAACTTGTTTTTTCAATAGCATTCTTTCTAGCTCTCTTCTTTAACCTAGAAATTTCATGATTGGCTGATTTTAAATTTTCCTCCATCTCTTCATAACTGATTTTTGCTGTTTATGTTGAGAATACTCTGTTTTTGGCATTTTCTAATATAGGTGAAGAAATATCTATTATTTCTTCATAAGAAGTGTGTGCTTCATTCTCCACATCAGCATTAAGCTCTCGCATTTTCTTTGACTATCTAGTTGAAGGCTTCCTAGCCTTGAAGACAAATGTTGCATCTTCATCTTTGAACTCCAACTTCTTAGATGACTTCATATTTTTTTGTTTACCTTGATCAATTTTTATGAAGTCATATTGTACTAAAGGAGACTCTTATATGTCTATTTCTTGCAAAATATCATCTAAGTTCCCTTTCAAATCTGGACTGTCACTTGTTTCTGAAAACACTGTTTTCCCTTTTTCTTTTGCAGCTTGACTTCTAGTCAATCTCTGTGGAGTTTGTTTACCAGCTGTCTTTTTCTGTGAAGTTTCTTCTTGCAACCTCTTTTTTGTAGGTGGAGGAGTTTCTGCATTGAAAACTGGTGTATTTTCTACCTATTCCTTTACTTGTTTCCTAGGCTTCAATTTCACAAACCTTTTTGTCCTTACAACTACAAGTTTGCTGGATTCTGCTAGTAAAGATTCTTTTGCCTTAGGATTTTTGACTGGAGTTTGAGATTCTACTCCAAATCCACATAAAAATAGAAAATATGACCAATCTCTATTAATATTTTGGAGTTCACTCAAAACCATCAGTTTGATTAAACCATGGTGAAATAGAGATGTTTCACACCATTCAGATTTCACTTGAACCTTATCTATCATCTTAGCAATGCTTCTATACAGAAAAAATGGAAAATCTAAAGATATCATACCTGTAAAGTGTAATAGAAGTTTGAAATGATAGGAATAAACCTTATGGTACCTTCCCTTACATGTGAAATGCCTCTGGATATTGAAGAGTAAATTAGCATAGCTATCTTTAATGCAGCTTCTGGGAATTGCATTATTTAAATCCATTTCTGTAAATTATGGCTTTAAAAATATCTTACATGGCTCCATGTCAAATCTAAAACCCTTAAACCATGTTTCCTGTCCTCTAGGTATCTCAGTTACTAAGGCTATATTCTCAGGAGTCACTGACAAATTCAAGATTCCAATATTTGTATTTGAACCACTGAAATGAAAAGCAAATTCTTTTGTTACCGGACTGTGTCCTCCCTGCAGCTTTTCACAAAAATTCAAACATCCTGCCTTTCTGAAAGCCTCTAACATTGTTTTGTCTTTAACTAGAGCTCCTATGCTTTCAGGTTCTGGCCTCAAGCAATGCCCTGACCTGTGATTCTTTTTATCCTCTGTCATTCTTGCCTTTAGAAATTTTTGTCTATTTCCTTCAAAGTTTGATGATCAGCCTCACTTGATAGGAATATCAACCTCACTTGATGAAAAGTAATCAACCTCGGTTGATGGTAGATAAGAATAGCTTTGGTGTAAGATAACCATAAGCTAAAAACTTGAAACAGGTATGTTTCAATGTTTGTTATGAAAACTGGATTAAGTAACGCATATTAGCCCTTCAAATTTGAAATTTATTTTCATGAATGACACCTATACGACTTCAATGATGAGTATGAATGGTTACACATTTTGGAAATGACCCCTAACTAACTCATGATGATGTCTTTGAATGAAAAATTAATGGATTCGGATAGATTTTGTCCTTTGACATGACCCTCCTACGAATCTGTGCTTTCGTAGCGCGCTTAGTGAAAATTTGGCGATATGCAGTACAAAAGTAGCAGCGCTTTCGTAGTGCAAAACTAGTTTTTTGAACTGGCCGCGCTACGAAAGTGCAGTTTTGTGGCTAATTGCGGAGAATTTTTTCAAAGGTTAGAAACATGACTTCTAAATGAATAATGGGATTTTATAACCATGAAATGAGACTTAAATACCTTATTTGGAAATGAAAATTAAGTTTTTAATACCTTTAAACCTATCACCTACCCTTTTTAAAACTGAAATGACTCAAGACCTATTTGACACCATGACTTAAACAAAAGTAAACTTTCAGAGTTTAGAAAAATTTTTATGGTGCTAAAAGTGGCTCCACTTGGGATAGTGTGCCCCTATGGTACACTAAGAAACTGTAGCTCCAGTGCTGCTATCCATTTTTGACCAAAACATAATTTTTATTTTTATTTTTTAAATTGACAAGAATATTCTTCAAATTTTAATGGCCTTCACCTTGAGCTCAAACTCTCTGTTTCAACTTGTCATTATTAGCAATAAAACTGACAAAGATGAAATATGTACAATGTCATGAATGATTGATCAAACTTCAGCAAGTATAATGCTTTAGGAACCTACCATTAACTGGCCATCCAGCATATGATCCTCCATCAATTTCCTGCAATATATAAGTGTTGTTCCTATGAAAAGTAGCTATCTTGAAAGGACCCTTCCATAAATTCTCAAACTTACCATGTTTTCCCTTTTCCTCAATTTTTGCCTCCCATTTCAGCACTTTGTCTTGTATTTGGAAACTTTCTTCTTTTATGTTCTTATCAAATGTACTTTTGATTCTGTTTTGAGCAAGCTGATGGCTGTCATAAACTTCATTTCTCTTTTCCTACAAAGCTATCAGCTGATTAATCCTCCTCTGGATGGCATTTGGTTCCTCTTCAGGTCCTTGAATTAATTTCATTACAGGTAGCCCTAGCGATGTTGGAAAAACAGCTTCAGCACCATAAACTAATTCATATGTTGAAGTCCCAATTGACCTCTTTGTACATATTCTATCAGCCCATAAGGCATACTTCAGCTTCAAATGCCAAGCTTTTTTGTTCTCTTGTAATACCTTTTTAATGATTCTTGCAATGTTCTTATTTGATGATTCAAGAAGACCATTTCCTTGTGGATAGTATGCTGTAGAATGTCCAAGAGTGATATGGTGTTGATGAAAAAAATTAATCATTTTCTTAGAATTGAATGCTTGAGCGTTATCTATTATAATCTTCATGTGGCAACCAAATATAGACAATATATTATTCTCTAGAAAAGAAATAATTACAGAATCATTAGCTTGCCTTGTTGGGATTGCTTCTATCCATTTGGTGAAGTAATCTGTTGCTGTGAGAATCCAGCGATGTTATCCTGATGACGATGGATGTATCTCTCCAATAAAATCTAATCCCCACTGCTGAAATGGTGCTTCCACATAGATAGGAACCAAAGGCAAATTCATAAGCTTTCTTCTTCCTTCAAAAATTTGGCATTCATGGCATGCAGAAATTATTTTGTAAATGTCTTTAAACATTGTTAGCCAAAAATATCCTACTCTTAGAATTTTATTTGCTGTAGCCTTCCAATAATGGTGACCTCCACAATCCCATTTATGGAATTCTTCAATTACTTTACCAGCTTCTTCCTCAAACAAACAATTCAGAAATATTCCACCTGTATCCTTCCAAAATAGATTTCTGTCAAATATAAAATATCTCAAAGATTTCATCTTAACAAACCTTGCTTTGGACTTTGTTAGATCAACGGGAGCTTTGTGATGCTGTAGAAAAAAAACCACCTCCTTATACCAATCTGAAGTAATGTACTTCTCTTCAATAGGAACTAATTCCTCCTCATCATCACAAATTTATGATATTTCTGCATTCAGATTTATATCAAGATAGTCCAAGTTTGATTGTGTCATTAACTTTGCCAAGCCTTGTCCCTTCACTAATTTCGTTGGTTTAAGGTCTATGTCATATTCCAACAATTTAGCAATCCATTTTCCTCTTTTTCCATCAGGGTCAGCTTGAGTTAGGATGTATTTTACTACAGTACTTGGAACAAATGCCACAATGTGAGAATGCATAATATAAATTCTGAAATTTTTGAGAGCCTTCACCAAAGCATTGGCCTGCAATTCTAGAATATTATACTTCAACTTAGCATTTTCTAATGTTCTACTAAAGAAAGAAATAGGTTTTTCAGTAACTTGCTATCCTTTTTGTAGCAAAACTCCGACAATAGTATTTTCTGAAGCAAAAGTAAAAACCAGAAATTCTTTGGAAAATTTTGGACTAATGAGTATCGGTGCTTGTGTGAGTGCCTTTTTTATTTCTTTGAAATAATTTTTTTCTTCTGTTTTCCATATAATATCAACTCCTTTCTTTAACATCCTTGTTATATCTTTGACAATCTCAACAAAGTTAGGAATAAATCGCCTAACAAAATTCACTTTTCCAAGAAATGATTAGATCTCTTTCCTACTTCTAGGCAGATCTACCTTTTGAATTGCATTAACTCTGTTAGGATCAATCCTAATTCCATCTTCAAAAATAATATGACCAAGTAATTTTCCTGTAGTTAAGCAAAAATGCTTTTGGTAGGATTAAGAGAGATACCAAATCTTCTACATTTCAGCAGAATTTTTTGTAGGTGTTTCAAATGATCTTCTTCTTTCTTTGAAAATAATGTAATATCATCAAGGTAAACAACCACTGTATTGCCTTTTTCTTCAGAAAAATCAATGTCCATTGCTCTTTGAAAAGTGGCTCCCACATTCATGAGACTGAAAGCCATCTTGGCGTACATAAATGTACCCCATTATGTTGTGAAGGCTGTTTTTTCCTGATCATCCAGATGTACAAGAATCTCATTATAACTTGAGAAACCATCAAGCATAGACATTCTTTGAGAACCAACAATATTTTTTAGAATTGAATCCATCTTTGGAAGGGGATAGTTGTCCTTTAGTGAAGCTTTCTTCAAATTTTTGAAGTCAATACATATTCTGATTTCTCCACTTTTATTTCTAACCTGTACCAAATTCGCAAGCCAATTTGAAAATCTGATTGGGACAATGATTTTAGCATAAAAGAGCTTCTTAATCTCTTTTTCAAACAGGGGCATAAGAAGGGGATTAATCCTCCTTAATTTCTACTTGAAAGGTCTTTCATTTTCTTTTATAGGAATAGTATGTTGAATAATGGAAGGATCATACTCTTTTAAATCAGCATAATTCCAAGCAAAGACATCAATAAACCTCTTCATCATCTCAATATATTTGTATTTCATATCAGCTGAAAAAAACTTTGAAACTTTGATCATTTTAGGCAAGTCTATTGTACCAAGATTTCAACTCTCTACTTCCTCTTCATCAGCTTGTATCTTTGGGGATTTGAAAACATTGTTCTGGTAAAAAAGCTTCTCATGTTAGGTCCCTATATTACTAATATAGTCCCTTATTGTTATTATTGTACCCTTTTAACCCCCATTTTGTTATTATTGTGCCCTTAAATTATTATTGTTAGGTCGGCTAGGATTACATTGTGGCCCACTAGGATTACATTATGGCCACATGGACTCCTATATATAGAAAGGAGGTTTTGTAAATTGTATCATCCAATAATTTTTCATTTATGTAATATATTGGAGGTTTCCCCCTCAAAGTGGCTTATTTCTAAGGCGTTTATATCTCTCTTCTTCTATTTTTGGAGCTGGTTACACAACATTTGGTATCAGAGCTTTGGATTCTAGGGTTTCGCTGCTCCAAACAGGTCATCGTGGAATTTTTTCTATAAATTTTTTTCTACAAAGTTTCAGAAGCTGATATTCATAGGGTGTGAAGCTAAAATCCTGAAGAAAATCATCAAAAAATTTTAGATCTTGGTTCACAATATTTTCGGAGATATGATCTGTGGAAGGTAGTGCTTTTTCAGATTCCTGAATTTCATTTGAAAGAGGTGATCGTGGGAAATCGTCATAACTCTCTCTCTGAGCATCGGATTGGAGTGCCGTAAAATGTGTTTGCTAGTAAACGGACTGTAGTTTCTTGGCTATTGAGTTTAGAGCCGAAAGAAGAAACAGTGACACGTGGAAATTTGTACAAGTTCGTTGTACTGAACCAGTACATAATTAGGTCATTGTGGGAGATTGGACACAACTTGGTCTTGGAGAATTCAAATCAGGTCAGACCCGTGGCATTCAAAATATGATTTAGAGGGCTACGTTGGTACCAAAATTCAAATATTAAAGTGCTGCAATTACAGATATAATACAAATTCAATATTGAGCTCCTCAAAAGAAAGAAAAAGGTGTGTATTTTTTTTGCAAATTGCATAAGTCTTGTTTGAAGAATCAATTTGAATTGATTCCAAGGGAATATTTTAGAACAGATATCAGTATTGGGTTCTAAAAGATGCCCCATAAAAATAATTCAACACCCATTAAGCCTTCAGAAGGCTCTACTATGACTCATGAAGATGAAGAATTGCAACATGATCTATCAAAATTACAAGAGCAAGTGTAACAAATTTCACTCTCGCAAAGAGCAACAAAAAATGAAATGGAAGTTTTGAAGAAAGGAATGGAAGCGAAGATGGATGGTTTGAAGAAAGGTGTGGAAGCTAAGATGGATGGCATGGAAGCAGACATGAAAGACAACATGGAAAACATGAAGAATGATCTAAAAGCAAACATCGAAGGTTTGACAAAGTTGATACAAGAAATGTTTCCTAATGGTGAAAAGATAG
Organism: Pinus albicaulis; assembly: GCA_034641835.2. Lineage (NCBI taxonomy): Eukaryota > Viridiplantae > Streptophyta > Pinopsida > Pinales > Pinaceae > Pinus > Pinus albicaulis. The sequence continues at coordinate 814,182,061 of CM076572.1, read as the reverse complement.
TAGAAGAACCTCATGATGAGAACAAAATAAATGTCAATCGTGATTTCATAAACTCTAATGTTGGCGGGAAGAACAACCATATTCCAAAAATGGATATGAGGAATTTTTATGGAAAGGATCCTATAACATGGATACTACAGATGGAGCAAAATTTTGATCTCCGTAACGTGCAAAACACACAAAAGGTACACATTGCAACTTTACATTTAGAACAAAATACATTTGCATGGTATCGATGGCTTTGCTCCCGTAAAAAAATTGTCACTTGGTCAATTTTTACGGAGGAAATGATAGAGCATTATGAGGATACAAAGAGCAACACCTTCTTTAGCCAATTGATAAATCTCAAACAAAAGGGTTTAGTGGGGCAGCACATTGAGGACTTCCAAAAATTAAATATAAGGGTAACTGATATTCCAGAGGAACACAGGATCAATCTCAAGCACTTTAAAGGATAACATCCAACACGAAGTTCGCGTTTTGGAACCGGATTCATTGGAGAAGGCATTCAGGTTGGCAAGAAAAGTTGAATGTAAAATAATGGTGACAAGGAAGCCTACCACTCAATTCTATAAAGAAGGAAGTGTTGCTACGCCTAGATTTCCAAAACCTACAAGGTTGACACCACAACAATTGGAAGAAAAAAGAGCAAAAGGGATTTGCTACAGTTGTGATAGAAAATACACTAAAGGTCATAAGTGTGTTGAGAAGAAATTATTTTACATAGATTGTGAAGAGGAAGAAGAAAATGAAAAAGAAGAGGATATACACCAGGAACCAGCCCTAGAAGAGGAAGAAATGAATCCAACCATATCATCTAATGCATTGGTAGGAATTACCACTCCTCAAACTCTTAAGATAGAAGGACATATCAAGAAGAAAAAGGTAATAGTGTTGATTGATTCAGGTAGCACCCATAATTTTATTCATTGTAAGGTAGCCAAGGAATTAAATTGTTTCCTATACCCATCACCAGAATGTCAAGTGATGGTTGCAAATGGAGGAACTATAAATTGCTCTGGAAAATGCCATAATATCAAGCTAACCATGGGGGAATATGTATTGACTAGTCCAATGCTTTCCATTCCTATGGGAGGTGCTCATGTTGTACTAGGAGTACAATGGTTACAATCTTTGGGGATGGTAGCTTTTAATTTTCAAGAACTTTTCTTGAAATTTTTTTCAGAAGGAAAGGAAGTTGAATTACGAGGTATTGCAGGGAAGCCAGGAAGGATAATAAGCTCTAATGTCACGACAAAGCTTCTAAAGAAAGAACAATGAGGCGTAATTGCACAATTATGCTCACTAGAAGTTCCAACATCAAAATCATCTATTTCTGCAGATCTCCAACAAGTCTTGGACAATCATTCCAAGGTGTTTGAAACCCCCAAAGGACTCCCACCTATTCGTGATCATGATCATGCTATTCATTTGATTCCAGGAAGTGTTCCTCCAAACATCAGGCCTTATAGATATCCTTACGTCCAAAAAAGCGAAATTGAACGTATGATTGCAGAAATGTTAGAGGCGGGTATAATTCAACCTAGTCAAAGTTCTTTCTCTGCTCCTGTAGTATTGGTACACAAGAAGGATGGATCATGGCGAATGTGTCCCGATTATAGGGAGCTCAATAAGCTCACCATTAAAGACAAATTTCCCATTCCTGTGATTGATGAATTATTGGATGAATTACATGGAGCAATTTATTTTACCAAGTTGGATCTTCATTCAGGATATCATCAAATTAGAATGAAGACCGAAGATATTCCAAAAACAGCATTTCGAACTCATGAGGGTCATTATGAATTTTTGGTCATGCCTTTTGGCCTTACCAATGCACCTTCTACATTTCAAGGGTTGATGAATTCCATTTTCAAACCCTTCCTTAGAAAATTTGTGCTAGTATTTTTGATGATATACTAATCTACAGCAGGTCTTGAAAGGATCATGTTCAACATGTTGACAGGGTGCTCAAACTATTGCAGGAGAAACAATTATATGCAAAAACATCCAAATGTTTCTTTGGAGTACAAGAGGTGGAATATCTGGGTCATATTGTATCTCACGAAGGTGTTAAAGTAGACCCTAACAAAATTAAATCCATTAAGGAATGGAAAGTCCCCACAACCATAAAGCAGTTGCGAGGATTTCTCGGGTTAACATGGTATTATCGCAAGTTTGTTAAGAATTATGGGAGAATAGCAGCACCTCTAACAACATTATTGAAGAAAGATGTATTTTCATGGACTCCTGAAGCAACTAAGGCCTTTGAACATCTTAAAGAGGCAATGTGCCTAGCACCGGTCTTAGCTACGCCAGACTTCACAAAAACCTTTATCGTGGAATGTGATGCCTCAGGAAATGGAATTGGTGCTGTTTTAATGCAGGAAGGAAGACCCATTGCTTTTGAAAGTCGTCCAATCAAAGGAAAGTATTTACAAAAACCTATTTATGAGAAGGAAATGTTAGCAATACTGCATGCACTAAAGAAATGGCGAACTTACCTAATGGGAAGACACTTCAACGTAAAAACTGATCATGATAGTCTTAAACACTTTTTGGAACAAAGACTATCGTTAGAAGAGCAGCAAAAATGGGTCACAAAGATGTTGGGTTATGACTTTGAAATAATCTACAAAAAGGAAAGCTTAATGTTGTTGCAGATGCACTCTCAAGAAAGAATGAAGAGGTGGAAGCATTGCTTTGTGCCATTTCTATTATCCAACCAGATTGGATAACCGAAGCAAGAGATGAATGGAAGAAGGACCAAGATGTATGGACACTCATTCAAAAGTTGCAGCAAGATCCTAGTACATCTGATACATTTAGTTGGAAAAATGATTCCTTATGGTACAAAGATCGCTTATATCTTTGTAATAATTCCCAACTAAAACAAAAGATTCTTCTGGAATTGCACACTTCTCCTTTAGGAGGACACTCAGGATTTTTAAAAAATTACCATAGGGTGAAGAAAGAGTTTTTTTGGGATGACCTTAAATCTGATATTCAAAAAATTTGTGGCGAAATGTTTGGTTTTCCAGCAGAATAAAGTTGAGACAATTAAGACCCCAGGACTTCTACAACCTTTATCCATTCCAAGTCAACGTTGGGAGGAGATTTCGATGGATTTTATCACAGGTTTACCTAAGTCTGAAGGAAAGAGTGTCATCATGGTGGTAGTTGATAGAATTACCAAGTATGCACACTTTTGTGTATTATCTCATCCATTTAAAGCAAGTACAGTTGCTACTACATTTATGGACAGAATTCAAAAGCTACATGGAAGCCCAAGGGTTATTGTGAGCGACAGAGATCCCATTTTTACTGGAAATTTTTGGACGGAGTTATTTTCTTGTTTGGGTACTCATTTAGCTCATAGCTCATCTTATCATCCTCAATCTGATGGTCAAACTGAGATAGTAAATAAATGTTTGGAAGGATATCTTCGTTGTTTTGTATCCGATAAACAAACACAATGGGTCAAGTGGTTACCTCTTGCTGAATGGTGGTATAACACTTCCTTCCATACTGCAGCAAAAATGACCCCATTTATGGCACTTTATGGATATCATCCACCATCCATCACATCATCTTTAAGGTAAAATTCGAAGGTTCAAGCAGTGGAAGATCACATCGAGCATCAGCAAGAAGTTCTCCAGCTCTTAAAGGATAACCTGAATTTGGCACAAAATCAAATGAAACAACAGGCAGATCAACATCGCAGCGAGAGAAGTTTTGATGTAGGAGATTGGGTATTTTTATGGCTACAACCATACAAAAAAATGTCCCTGAAGCAAGCGAAGAAGGATAATAAATTATCACCAAAGTACTATGGTCCTTACAAGGTGTTGCAAAAGATTGGCGCTATGGCATACAAATTGGAGCTTCCTACTTCTTCGCGAGTGCATTAAGTTTTCCATGTTTCATGCTTAAAGAAGGTTATAGATGAAAATCTTCCAGTTCAAAAGATATTGCCAGAACCTGATGAGGAAGGAAAAATCGTATTGAAACCTGAAGCGGTCACGGAAACAAGAACTCGATAGCTACGAAATCGATCAATTTCAGAGTATCTCATCAAGTGGAAGAACTCACCCACTGAAGATTCTACATGGGAGGATGAGAAGTTTATACAGAATTTTATTACTAATATAGTCCCTTATTGTTATTAGTGTAACCCCCTTATTGTTATTATTGTACCCTTGTAACCCCCATTTTGTTATTATTGTGCCCTTAAATTATTATTGTTAGGTCGGCTAGGATTACATTGTGGCCCACTAGAATTAAATTATGGCCACATGGACTCCTATATATAGAAAGGAGGTTTTGTAAATTGTATCATCCAAGAATTGTTCATTTATGTAATATATTGGAGGTTGCCCCCTCGAACTGGCTTATTTCTAAGGCGTTTATATCTCTCTTCTTCTATTTTTGGAGCTGGTTACACAACATCTCATGGGGAATAAGACCTTTTGGTATTGAATTATTCTTCAGTTGCAAAAATTCAGAATTTCCTTTAGATTCAACAAGCATGTTTTGTTGATCTACTTGTGTATTTTCAAATTCTTCTTTCAGCTCAATAAATTTTTTTACCTGCTGATCATCTTCAAAAACTTGCCAATTGGTGATATTGTCTGGTATAGCTGGTCTATGATGAACTTCAATCTCATATTTTTCAGTAGAATGTATAGGAATGATGAAAATACTTGCAAAGACAGCAAGAGAATCTGCAATGGAATTTTGATCTCTAGTCTTGACAATGAAAGAATAGGCTTGAAAATTCTCCAACATGTCTAAAACTAGATTTTTGTATGCTCTCATCCTCACATCCTTCATTTGATAAACACCTTCAACTTGTCTAATAACTAATTCTGAATCTCCAAAAACAGAAATATTTTGAGCCTTCATTCATTTCAAAACATCTAGACCCAAAATCAAAGATTCATATTCAACCATGTTATTTGTGCAATCGAAGTTCATTTTATAGGAGTAAAACTTACTCTCATCACTTGGACTTGTAATCCAAATCCCTGCTCCTGGTCGTTCTTTTCCTGCTAATCCATCAAAATACAATGACCACAATTCTTTCATCTCTTCATCATTTACTTGTTGATTTTTTGTTTGCTTATTTTCGAGCTGTTGAATTTCAGAGTGTTGATTTTCTGCCTATATTCCTTGTTCAACACTATCAACTGACTCATTGAAACGAATAGTAGATCCAAGTTCAGTATCAAAGGCATAAATTGGGATGTTTTTAGGTTTGTCTTTACTACTCACCATGTAATCCATTCTAGTCTCTCGATACAATCTCCTTTGCTCACCAAAAACAGGAATAGTAGCATAGGTAAGGTCCATTTGCATTGTGCCTTTGATCTTTGTTGCCCATGATCTTGACAACAACATACCAAACTTTGGCGGTATGTCAGCAACTACAATGTCCATGACAACTGTATTAGCAGGGATTTGTGTTAGACCAACGACAACATCCTTAATTAAACTAATGCATTGAACTCCTTTTGAATCAAAAGAAAACAAATCCTTATATGGTCTTGTTATTTCTAACCCCATCCTTTCCATGATTTTTTTGGGCATAAGATTATGAGAAGCCCCTGAATCTAACATAAAATTATGTAAAGTCATGTCATGAATGCTAATGCTCACATAAAAAGGAGGAACTTCTTCATTTTGTTCATCTTCTAGCCTTGGACCCAAATATATAGTGGGATTGTCTTCTTGAATATTCAAAATATCAGCAGCTCCTGGTTGTGAATTTAACAGCTTAACAATCTTGCTTCTATATTCATTTACCTTGAGAATCTTGCCAAATGGGACTGATATTTTAATCTTTGAAATTTCATTCTCAAGGTTGAAAACAGAAACAGATTTTTCAACTTCTTTGATAGGAAGAGGAAGTGGAGTATCTTTCATACCAAGTGAAGTATCTTTCTTACCTTCAGAAATATTTGGAGTATTATTTTTTACTTTAGCAACCTTTGGAATATCTTTTTTGGGCTGAGTTTTGTCTGCAATAATAGGTACATTTATCTTTCTGAGATTGTATTGCTTTTGCATTTCAAAAATAGCATGTTGATACCCATTAAACTGGTTTGATGGTTCTTCTCCTTGATTGACCAAATCTGACTCATCATGCTCTTCTTTAGTCAAGAAAATTCCTGTCATTTCTTCATCAAGACAATGAATAGATTCTTTAGGAATTTCAGGCTCATCTTCTTCATCTACCAAATTCTCTTGAAAGGGGGTCTCACTGGAGGATCAACTTGCTGATTTCTATTTTCTCTTGGTCTTTGTTGGATTTGAGGTCTCCTGAATTGAGGATTTCTAAATTGAGGTTCATGTTGCGCAGGAGGAGCAGAAGTGTTTCCAAGAGCCAACCTATCCATCAACTTCTGCATAGTTTTCAACATTGAATCAAATTTATCATCAAATGTTGAAGAGGAAGGTTTCTCTTCTTCTTTCAATTTAGTTTTTCCCATTTTTGACTTTTTAGTAGCTATCATGTTTACCTCTACCTTTACTGCATCCTTTTTCATTTCAGCAAGTGTAGGCGATTCTCTTTCTCTCAACAAGATAGAAAATTCATAGTCAAATGCTTCAACATATCTCATTTGTGCTAAGGCTTCTAGAGGTTTCAAATGAGCTAGAATTGAATCAAAACTTTATTAAACCTTTTTGAAAAGTTTTGGACAGATTCATCAACTTCCCTTCTAAGACTGTTATATTCAGTAAGTGCTTGAACTGGATTGGTTCTGTTTCCCCATTTTCTCAAAAATTTATCTTCAAACTCATCCCAAGTTCGAATACTTCCTAGTGTGAGAGCTTTAAACCATTTTCTAACTTCACCGGTAAAACTTTGTGCAAATAATCTTAACTTTACATCTTCATCATCAACCTCTTCTCTGTCTATAAAATCTTTAAATTGATCTACATGTTGCTCTGCTGTGAGTTCTTCATCACTTCCCCAAGTCTGAATCCTAGCAGCATATTTACTATGGAGATCATGTAAAATAGCAGGAAGGACTAGTGGTGCATACCTAGCAGGACCAACCATTTTTAAAGGATGAAAAGTTGTTCTAGTAATAAAAGTTTGAAATGATAGGAATAAACCTTATGGTACCTGCCCTCACATGTGAAATACCTCTGTATATTGAAGAGTAAATTAGCGTAGCTATCTTTAATGCAACTTCTGGGAATTGCATTATTTAAATCCATCTATGTAAATTCTGGATTTAAAATCATCTTGCATGGCTCCATGTCAAATTTGAAACCCTTAAACCATGTTTCCTGTCCTCTAGGTATCTCAGTTACTAAGGCTATAGGCTCAGGAGTCACTGAAAAATTCAAGATTCCAATCTTTGTATTTGAACCACTGAAATGCAAAATAAATTCTTTTGTTACCTGACTGTGTCCTCCTTGCAGTTTTTCACAAAAATTCAAACATCCTCCATTTTTGAAAGCCTCTAACATTGTTTTGTCTTTAACTAGAGCTCATGTGCTTTTAGGTTCTGACCTCAAGAAATGCCCTGACCTGTGATTCTTTTTCTCCTCTGTCATTATTTCCTTCAGAAATTTCTGTCTATTTCCTTCAAAATTTGATGATCAACCTCGCTTAATGAAAATTAATTAGCCTCGCTTGATGCTAGATAAGAATAGCTTTGGTGTAAGATAACCATAAGCTAAAAACTTGAAATAGGTATGTTTCAATGTTTGTTATGAAAACTGGATTAAGTAATGCATATTAGCCCTTCAAATTTGAAATTTATTTTCATGAATGACACCTATACGACTTCAATGATGAGTATGAATGGTTACACATTTTGGAAATGACCCCTAACTGACTCATGATGATGTCTTTGTATGAAAACTTAACGGATTCTGACCGATTTTATCCTTTGACGTGACCCTCCTACGAATTTGTGCTTTCATAGAACACTTAGTGAAAATTTGGGGATATGCAATACGAAAGTAGCAGTGCTTTTGTAGCACAAAATTGGGTTTTTGAACTGGCCGTGCTACAAAAGTGCGGTTTTGTGGCTAATTACGGAGAATTTTTTCGAAGGTTAAAAATATGAATTCTAAATGAATGATGGGATTTTATAACCATGAAATGAGACTTAAAGACCTTATTTGGAAATGAAAATTAAGTTTTTAAGACCTTTAAACCTATCACCTACCCTTTTTAAAAATGAAATGACTCAAGACCTATTTAACACCATGACTTAAACAAAAGTAAAATTTTAGAGTTTAGAAATTTTTTTATGGTGATAACACCTGTTGTAACGTTTGTAGGTCAACCTCTTGATGTTGTGTAGGGTCCTTCTCCTTGATCCATCCCTCCCAAGCCTGAGCCGAGCTCTCCTTCCTACGAATTCCCTCTGCTTCTGAGGGTCGATTTCCCTTATTCTTCTTTTTGTTTGGCCTTTTACAGATGTGAAGGGGGAAATCCTTTGCCATATGCCCAAACATATGGAATATATGGCACCAAAAAGGCAAGTGTTAATTATCCAGGGCTTGGATGAAAGGCCAGTTCCTGTAATGAAGCTATATGGCTTCAAATAGTCCTTCGCGCGAGTTAAGCCAAACCAAAATTCTAGCCACACCATACTCCCCAGTCTGCTTAAAGGACATTTCTACCTCCAGGAATTCCCCCAGCTCATTCCCAAAGTATCTGAAGTTGTTCTGCATCCATAGATGATGGGGTAAACCAGGAAGTCTAACCCAGATGGGGAGGTCTGCCACCTTCTCCCTCTTAGCGTCAAATAGAGGGTTCTAAGGTTTGAAAATGATTGGGGTGAAACCAAAGCACCAAATTTTCTCTAGGATCCAATTCGTCGTTTCCAAATATTTAAAATTCATTATGAACCACCCATTTGTAACATTGAGAGCCTCAAAACGAGGGTCTGGTGCCATTACCCAAGATTTTGTGGCCCATTCTGAGATATAGATAACAGAGAGTTTTTTCCTATTGGCTCTACCCACCAGGGTGAATTTCGTTGTTTTCATTACTTCTTCAACCAAAATTTCAATTCTGAGTCTCAGGTTTGCAATTTTATCTTTGTGCGGGACTCCTTTAGACTTTTTCCTGGTGCCGCAAGAATTGTCTGAATCCTCAGCACTTTCTGATGAGATGGGTGTGAAATGGGAAGCAATGAACCCCTCAGGGTGCCATAAATCCACCTATGGCTCCTCCCTGGAGTCAGCCCCCCCTGGCCCAATGAAAAGTGAAGGAGCATTGTTACCCAAGGAGCCTCCCGGCTCATCGCAATTCTTGGTTGGTAAAATCGGAGGGAACGCTAACCCTCCCCTTAAACCATTTTTATTTCCTTCTGTATTTGGTCGATTGCCCTGGTGGGAATTTTAAGACTTCGTGATTCTGCCTTCTGCGATGGCCTCGACTATGCTTTCCTGACCTATCCCCTGGAGGAATATTTGGAGGCGAATCTCCCTCGAACTCAAAGGAATCAATGTAGGGTTTGGGCCTCATTCTATTTTCCCACCTGAACTAAGTGACGATGGACCAAAGCTGTCATTCCCCGAGAGAAAACCTTTAGAAGGTTTCCCAAGAACGCTTCTGCTAGTGCAGCTAAAAAACCTGTCTCCCAGACCTCCTGTTCTGAAGAAAGGATAGCGCAATTCTTGGTTCTGCATAAAACCCCTATTTTCCAGGGGTGGGTCCTTAAAACCTAAAGGAGCGACCTGAAATTTTGTTGGGTCAATTGATAGCTGCTTATCCCTCTTCATCGCCTCACATGTAGTCCCTTCACATCTAACCGACGATTCCTCTACCCACCATGCCAACCCGGAGCCTCCAGGCATGTAGGATTTCTTCCCTGCTGGGCCAATGAACTACATAATGTTCTGGTCAGTTACTTCCATCCCCCACATGGCCATCATATCCCCAGGCTCAGGATCCACCTCCACAATTTCTGAGCCATTGACAATGGCTTCCTCCTTCAGCTAACGACATCAACAAAAACAAGACCAAACCCTAAACTGACAAGCACATGCCCCTTCAAAGGAAAAAATGATTAAACATCATTTTTTACGTGTCCTCCTTCAGCTAATGGTAGCATCAAATAATCCCGAGCCCTCCAAAATCGGAAAACGCTTACGCCTTTAGAGGAAGCAGGTTAAAAAACTGTTTTTGGCAGATAAGGCAGTAAGTCTGCAGTAAAAAAATTATACGACAGTCAATGTGAATTTTTTGAGTGCCATAGTAAAGCCTTTTTGGGAATTCATCCTGTTCTATCAAAAAAGGATAGGTTTTTGTTTGAAATATTTGTTTCCTTTTCTTTTTCTGTCAAACACACCAAATTTTTTATTAATATTACTTGTTTTAGCAAAATATTTTTCTTATTTGTGAAGGATATTCTAGATTAGTGAAGTTAGGGTTTTCTCAAAGTAGTGTTTTTGTGAAAATTACTTCTGTTTGTTGAATATCGAAAGAGAATTATTCCTTTTCCGGTGTGAATTTTTCATAAATTACACTTGTAGGAATCATTAATTAAAAGTATTCATTTCTAAATTTTCATTTTTTAGAGTTTTGTTGGTTTTTTCTATCAAATTTGAAGAATTGTAAGTGATTTTCTGTGAAAGAGATTTTGATTATTTATTTGAATTAAGCGAATTGAAATTTTTAGTTTCTAGAACTGAATAGTTTTCAAAGTGAAGTTTCCATTTCATGAAAAGAACATTTTGGGATTTTGAGTTTTGCATTTATTTTTGAAAATTAAAGAACCTCTCACTTTCCCTTAACTAGGAATACATTCAAAGAAAAGATCACAATTTCACTTCTGATGCATTAGAGTATTTTGAGTCAGTCAAAATATCATCAGCTTCACCTCCATATCCATCAGAGTAAGTAACATCCAAATAACACAGCGTTAATTAAAATCAATCTATAATTTTTTACATTTTTAGGCCTCATTCCACCAACATAGATAAGGTTAGTGCTTTGGAATAGGGAAGTGAGTAAAATTTCCAAATCTATAAACAAACAGCAGAATCTTGCGGTAGGGAGTAAATATAGTTATTACAGTTTTTCTCTGGGAATCTCTTCTTATACAAGAGTTAAGCACGAGGGCATATCGTACTCAATGAAGTAATCACACCTGCTTCATTGGTCATGGTAGAAGATTTACACGTATGAAAAACAATGCCAAAATTTACTTTGGGTAACTTGTTAGTAAACCTCATACTTACCATGTTGAGGAGATTTCAAGGGGATTGAGCTTAGTTACTCGACCCTTGCGTGTACGCCCAATGGTACATATGGTCGAAATTCCGACACTTTTGAAGTATTGTCAGAAATTTCCCCAATTTTTGTCAATTTTTTTAGTCTCGTCAATAAGCGTCGCTATAGTGAAGGTTTGGGAGTATTGTCGGAATAGCGATGTTTAGGGATACACTGTCGACATTACAATGTTTCAGAGCCACCTGTTGGTCTTGCGATGTTTCAGAGCCAACTGTCGATCTTACGATGTTCATGGAAACTATCAGTATTGTGACGTTTAGGGACAAACTGGCGGTTTTGTGACATTGTGGGAGTATGCATCGGTCTTGCAACATGTAGGAGACACACCGTTGGTCTTGTGATGGTTCAGGAACAATGTTAGGGTTTATGGTTTAGGAAAAATGTTCAGGAGTTAGACTTTAGGGTTTAGGAATAATGTTTGGGAGTTAGAGTTTAGGGTTTATGAACAATGTGTCTGGTCCTATGATTGGGTTTAGGATTTAGGAATAATGTGTCTGGTCTTGTGATTGGGTTTAGGGTTTAGGAACAATTTTTCGGGTCGTCATGTGATCGAGTCATGTGAGAGAACCCAAGGAAACACATTCGGGAGGGCTGGGTTGGGTTTGGTCAAGTCATGCCATGTGAGGCCACCAAAGGAAACATGTTCAGGTCGGGCCAAGTTGGGTCGTGTCGTATTGTTAGGGTGCCCAATGAAACACAGTTAGGCGCGTCAGGTTGGGGTGGGTCGGGTCGGGTCATGTGAGGGTGGTCATATAAAAAATGCTAAGTTGTGACCGCCTGTGTTGCTTGTGCACATTTATGCGATCTGTTTTCTATTTTCTCCCTTGTACGCCCTTCGTTCGGGCGGGTTGGGTCGTGTCGTGTGAGGGCGCCACAAGAAACATGTTCGGGTCAGATCGTGTGAGGGAGGTCGTATCAAAAATGTTAAGTTGTGACCTTCAGTGTGTCTTGTGCACATTTGTGCGACTTGTTAATTTGTCATTTTCTCCCTCGTGCCTTCGATGTTCGAGCGGGTCAGGTTGGTTCATGTCATGTGATGGCACCCAAGGAAACGCGTTCGGGTCAGGTTGGTTCGGGTCGTGTCGTACTGTGAGGAAACCCAGGGAACACATGTTCGGGTAGGTCGGGTTAGGTCGGGTCATGTGAGGGCGCCTATTAAGGAACATGTCCAGCCCGGTCGAGTCATGTCGGGCCGTGTGAGGGTGCCCAAGGAAACGTGTTTAGGTGGGTTTGGTCAAGTCGTGTGATGGCGCCCAAGGAAACACATTTGGGTCGGGTCAGGTCGAGTCGTGCGTATTGTGACGGTGCCCAAGGAAACACATTCGAGCAGGTCGGGTTAGGTCCAGTTAGGTCGTGCCGTGTGAGGCAGCCCAAGGAAATGCGTTTGGGCCGGTTGAGTCAGGTAGTGTGAGGGTGTTCTTGTAAAAAATGATAAGTTTTGGTTGCTTGTGTTTCTTATACACGTTTGTGCAATCCATTTTCTGTTTGCTCCCTCGTGTGCACTTCGTTCGGGTGGGTTGAGTCGTGTCGTGTGAGGGCACCACAGGAAACGAGTTCGGGTCGGACCTTGTGAGGGAGGTCATATCAAAAATTTTAAGTTGTGACCTAGTCCCGTGTGCCTTGTGCACATTCGTGTGACTTATTAATTTGAATTTTTCTCCCTTGTGCCTTCGACGTTTGAGCGGGTTGGGTTGGGTTGGGTCGGGTCAGGTCATGTCATGTGAGAGTGCCCATTATTAAGGAGCGTGTCTAGCTGAGTCGGGTTGTGTCGGGTCGTGTAAGGGCGCCCAGGGAAACACGTTTGGGCGGGTTAGGTCGAGTCATGTGATGGCGCCCAAGGAAACACGTTTGGGCAGGTTGGGTCAGGCCGGGCCATGCTGTATTGTGAGGGAGCCCAAGGAAACGCATTTGGGAGGGTTGGGTCAGGTCGAGTCTAGTAAGGTTGTGCTGTGTGAGGCCGCCCAAGGAAACATGTTCGGGCGGGTGGAGTCATGTAGTGTGGGGGTGGTTGTATCAAAAATGCTAAGTTGTGGTTCCTCGTGTTGCTTGTGCATGTTTGTGCGATCCATTTTCCATTTGCTCCCATGTGCGCCCTTCGTTTGGGCGGGTTGGGTCGTGTCGTGTGAAGGCGCCACAAGAAATGAGTTCGAGTTGGATCGTGTGAGGGACGTCGTATAAATTTTTTTAAGTTGTGACCTAGTCCCGTGTGCCTTGTGCACATTCATGTGACCCGTTAATTTGTCGTTTTCTCCTTTGTGCCTTCAAGGTTTGATCGGGTCGAGTCGGGTCGGGTCATGTGATGGCACCCAAGGAAACGCGTTCAAGTCGGGTCGTGTTGTACTATTAGGGTGCCTACGAAAATGCGTTCGAGGTCGGGTCATTTGAGGGTGCCCATTATCAAGGAACTTGTCCGGCTAGGTCAGGTCGTGTCAGGCCGTGTGAGGGCGCCCAGGGAAATGAATTTGGGGGGTCGGGTTGCGTTATTTTATGGTGCCCAAGGAAAGACGCTCTAGCAGGTCGGGTCAGGCTAGATCATGTCGTATTGTGAGGGAGCCAAGGAAACACATTCATGCGGGCTGGGTCAGGTCAGGTCCGGTTAGGTCGTGTCATGTGAGGCCACCTAAGGAAACACATTTGGGTGGGTTGATTCAGGTATTGTGAGGGTGGTCCTATAAAAAATGCTAATTTGTGGCTACCCGTGTTTCTTGTGCATGTTTTTGTGATCCGTTTTCTGTTTTCTCCCTCATGCACCCTTTGTTCGGGCAGGTCGGGTTGTGCCATCATGTGAGGGTGCCACAGGGAATGCATTTGGGTCGGATCATGTCAGGGAGGCCATATCAAAAATGTTAAGTTGTGACCTCTTGTGTGCCTTGTGCATGTTTGTGCGACCCATTAATTTGTCTTTCTCTCCCTCTTGCCTTCGACATTTGAGCGAGTTGGGTCGGGTCGGGTCGGGTCGTGTACTGATGGCGCCCAAGGAAATGTGTTCGGGTCGGGTCATGTTGTACTGTGAGGGCACCCAAGGAAATGCATTCGGGTGGGTCAGGTTAGGTTGGGTCATGTGAGGGCGCCCATTAAGGAAGGTGTCTGGCTGGGCTGGGTCGTGTCAAGCAGTGTGAGGATGCCCAGGGAAACGCGTTTGGGCCGGTCGAGTCGAGTTGTGTGATGGCGCCCAAGGAAACGCGTTTGGGTCAAGTCAGGCTGGGTCATGCCATATTGTGAGGGCACCCAATGAAACGCTTTCGGGGGAGTCGAGTTGGGTCGGGTCCGACTAGATCTTGTCGTGTGAGGCCGCCCAAGGAAACACGTTTGGGCGGGTCGAGTCAGGTAGTGTGAGGGTGGTCGTATTAAAAATGCTAAGTTGTGGCTGCCCATGTCGCTTGTGCATGTTTGTGTGATCCGTTTTCTGTTTTTTCCCTAGTGCGCCCTTCGTTCGAGCGGGTCGGGTCGTGCCGTCATGTGAGGGTGCCACAAGCAACGCGTTTTGTTCAGATCGTGTGAGGGAGGTCGTATTAAAAATGTTAATTTGTGACCTCCCGTGTGCCTTGTTCACATTCGTGCGACCCGTTAATTTGTCGTTTTCTCCCTCATACCTTCGATGTTCGAGCGGGTTGGGTCGTGTGATGGTACCCAAGGAACTGTGTTCGGTTCGGTTGGGTCGGGTCGTTCCGTACTGTGAGGGCACCCAAGAAAACGTGTTCAAGTGGATCGGGTTAGGTCGGGTCATGTGAGGGCGCCCATTAAGGAATATGTCCGGCTAGGTCAGGTCGTGTCAAACCATGTGAGAGTGCCCAAAGAAACACTTTTGGGTGGGTCGAGTCGAGTCATGTGATGGCGCCCAAGGAAACACATTTGTTGGGGCCCTTGTTTTGAATTTTGAATAAAGAATAGATTTTGGGTTGCAGATCGACACATGGAAGCCGCAACAACGGTAGGTAGCGGAGCCGCAAAGGTTGCGGAAGAACAGGAGATAGCTGATGAGGCTGACGAAGATAAGTGCAGACGAGGAGAAGATATGACAAAGAACATATAGCGGAACTCATAAGCAACAGAAATAAGCCGAAAGAAGCTAAATAGGAACACAAGAGGAACTAGCAGTTGTGATGGTGGGTGAATAAATAGGCCATCAACTAGCCGAAAAGGAGATCATGCACGGATACAGAGGGATTGAGGAGGATCGAGCCGATGCTGCAGAAGAGCTCTGTCCTAAGCTCGATATCCTTGTTGTTTCTAGGCTTCTATTGATCTATCATGGCTGTATTATCTATCTCTCTGTCCTATGGGACATCTATAACAGAAGTGTAAGATCTTCATGTTGAGCGATGTAACTGTGGATCCAGCTGAAGGTTATTAATATACTTGCAGGTTGTTGTATTGTTATATGAGTTACATGCATGCATGATGTCTATGGTACCTTAAAATTTTATTTGCTTAGTATCTGCACAATGTTCTGAGACACTCTTCTATGTATGATGTTATTTATGAAAATTATTTCATGTTAACTTCGAGTTACGGATCCATCCGCCACTACTGATATGTTCCCTTTCTACATGTGGTCGTGGCACGCCTCGGGTGAGACTCTCTGCTCTCCAGAGTAGGGTGAAAATTCCGGCGTGGTTCTAGACTACAACGGACTCCTTTGTTGGCCCCAATCCCTGAACCTGGGTCTTGCCTACGAGACCTGCCTTCTCGCCAACAAATGGTTCCTTTGTCGGGACCCTAAAATTCATTAGGGGAACTAGATCATGGTATCAAGGATCTTCGAAGGAGAAATACAGAGATGGTGGGATAACCACATGGACTAGTTTATAGCTCATCAAGCGGAGCTGACGAATCAAAAGGAGAAGGTGCTCAAGGATCTAGTCCTTTTCTCGGATTCCACCAGTGATACCTACGAGATCCTTTGGGGAAAATTCCCTAGAGACCTCTATAATTGGTTGCAGAGGTTGCAGACTAAGGTGACTAAGGAAAAATCGTGGAAGATCAACCGCAAGTGGGTTCACGGAGATCTGGTAGCCCTGCATCGGCTGGATACTGAGTTGACCCGCACTGTATATTTCTGGGTAGAGTCTACCTTGGATGGGTATATTGTGGAGTTTGCTGTAGAGTGCTACCAGTCCTTATCTAGAGCTAAGGCTATCTTCCGATCCAGGCTAAGAGGGAAGCTGCTTAAGGAAATTCCATTGTGGATTAAGGCCCTGATGGTGGACGAAGGGCTGATGGAATTCTAGAAATCGAGCATGGAAGCGTAAACCTCCAATGCTGGGAGAAGGGCCTAAGGGACAAATTATGTGCGAAATGTGAAGCGGGGGAGTGGGGGAATGGATGCTAAGACCGCAAGGAGGTTGAGGAAGTGACATGCACATCGGAGGGCGCAGATCGCCAACAGGTGGTGAGCAAGGGTGATGCGAGAGTTGAAACAACGAGGGAGTAGTCGGAAGAAACAAGAGGAGGCATCTCAGAGGATAGTGGATATGGAAGGCCAGGTGGGTCCCCATGAGATGGAAGGGACTGTTGTGGGAGTGCGGCGAGTGCATGGGAGCCCAACCAGGAGGAAAAGGGAGACGATGTCTGATGAAGAAGATGCAGATGTGCGGCCCGAAGAAGGTTCCGATGGTGAGTGGTATGTCACGATGCAACGGTTATTCCAAGAACGGGCGGCATTCATATCTCTAGGTATTCCTACTTCCCAAAGTTTGAATGGAAAGGATCCCTACCTTCCCCTGGTACTCTATAAACCTTTAAGTGATATTTTCGTTAAGTTACAAGAGTTGAGCCGATTGCATAGCAGTCCATTATCAACAGCAATGCATGCTAATAGTAGCATTAATAGTATTATAAAAATTACTAGTGGTATAATTATGCAACTAGGACTTGGAGGGTTCATTATAGTCACACCTCCGCAAGTGAATATGGCGGGGTCATTCACCCGGTACCCAGAATTTTCTGGGCGGGGCAAAGACGATGTGGAACAACACTAGTACCTCTGTGAAGCCATATGGAGGGCTCGGAAGATGCCAGATGCAGGAAAGCTAATAGAATTCCAAACCACGCTGAGAGAAAGGGCATTTCACTGGTTCATAAAGTGGTTAGAGGTCCACTCAAATCCAGCAATTGTGGACGTCAAGCAGGATTTTGTCCGAGAATTTAAGCTTCCCAAAACAGACCAGCAAGGTCTATCCGAACTATGGGAGATCAAGAAGAGAGAAGGAGAGACTGCGTGGGATCTGATGCGCAGGTTCAAAGATGTTATCGGGAAACTCAGCTACCTGATCGACCCAAACCATCAAAGGGACTGGTTCATCAAGGCTCTACTTCCCTTGACACGAACCCCCCTCACCCATCAAAAGATCGACAACTTGCAGGATGCTTTGGAATAGGCTATGAAGATAGAGGCAATGGCAGGCTACCCTCAAGAATATAGGGGAGGGTCAGCCCCATAGGACCCCTCCCTACTAGGACTGTAACATCAGCTTTCCAATCTGACTGAAAAAATTAAGGAGATGTAGCCTATCAGACTAGCCAGGCCGAATGTTTGGTGCACACACTGCTTGGCCGAAGGGCACGTGGCAACTAAGTGTCCTCGACTGCGGAGCCCGAGCATGGGGCCCTCATTAGCGGTGGTATAGGAGACTCCCCCTATCGGGGGAGGTGCACCAATAAACCCGCAAGGGGTCTATCTAGCGCAACAACCGTATGCAGGGTTCCCACCTCAACCAACCCAAGCCGCAACAGAGTATTGCAAAATTTTCCGGATGGTGGGTCATCAACCTCGGACGTGCTCGATTTTGCAGAAGTACTCCAATGTTCCAAACAATGTATACTATGAGTTTTTTGCTTCCACGACTCACAACACCGAACAGTGCAGAGCTATCGACGCACTGGTGGACCGATTGGATCGACCCTCCTATAGGGTGAATGAGGCTCCTTGAGGCAGAGGAGGCGGTATGCGCGGAGGCCGCACAGGGGGAAGGGGCCCGCTGAAATGCTACAACTATGATCCGGAGGGTCACGTGGCCCGTGAATGCTCCCTACCTAGAAGACCGTGGTGTTCCCAGTGCCGCGTGAACACCCACGTGACAGAGGACTGCCCTGAACTTATCAAGAATTGGGAGGAACGAGCAAGGCAAAGGGGCACAAATCTGGTAAATGAGGAACCTCGAGGGACAATGACTCTGGCCATGCAGAACATAGCCATCGTGATGCGAGGAGGAAATAAGAAGGGGGAGGAAGCTCGTGAAAAGGATCCGATATGGGTGATCAGGCCCGCATCCCCGAAACAACTAATCAGGCCAGAAGTGCAGAATAAATATTTCCAGGAGGCGGTAAAGACCTTTGCCTAGCTGGGGGGAGAAAAAGGTATTGAGGTACCCATGAAGACCGATAACGGATAACAGATCGCTACGGGGGCTCTGATTGAGGAATGGCTCCACCTATTCCTCAAAATTCTTGACAATGCTTCAATGCGAGAACAACTCAAGCATACCCTGGAGGACGTATTGCAGGGGAACACAGGGTCGAGGGAATCATCGAACACAGCACCCCAGTATGTATAGTGGGTCAAGCAAAACAAAAAAAGAATGGGAAAAGAGTTCCGGCTGAACATGCAGGTTGCGGGATTTTAGATCAGAGACACCATGCTCGACTTGGGATCCGACGTCAATACCGTGCCTCGGAAGATGTGGGAGGCTCTTGGGCAGCCACGACTGACTTACTCACCAATCCAGCTTAGGATGGTGAACCAGTACTGCATTGTGCCGATCGGATGACTCGAAGATGTTGAGGTTGAAATCGCAGGTGTAAAGACTTACATGGATTTTGAGGTTATTGATATTATTGGAGACAAAGATCCCTACCCTACATTGCTAGGAATTGACTGGGCTTTTAAAAACTATGCCAACATCGACCTCAAAAAGAAGATGATGATTTTTGAAGATGGAGAGGTCTGAGTCACTCAACCTCTCGACCCGTATCAAGGTCCGAGATATACAAAAACTGTGGATAATAGGGAGGATGCTTAGGATGCTTAGATACATCGGTACTATTTTTCAACAATCCGGGCACCGACGGGAGGCCATTAGTACTGAATCCTGATGGCATACCTAAGCTGGCTTGCAAACGGATCGATAACGAGCCATATGATGACAGTTTGGAGGACCTAAGGCACCTATACTTTGAAGAGACGGAAGGCGAGCGGAACATCAAAGAAGAGCCTACCACTGAAGGAGTCCATCTACTTCCGTTGAAGACAAAGAATCTGAACATCGACATGGAGGAAAAACCCAAACTCGCCATAGCTGGGGACTACTGGGATGAGGAGACGACAAAGGAAATTTTTAGCCTCCTCCAGGAATACGAAGACCTACTCCCTTCATCGGTTGTGGATTTGAAAGGCATCAAAGGGGACCTCAGAGAAATGCGAATTGTGCTGAGACCGGACGCCAAGCCCATGAAGCATCGACCTTATTGATTGAACCCGCGGATCAAGGAACAAGTCAAGCTGGAGATCGATAAAATACCGGTGGCAGGTCTAATCTTCTCTGTGGAAGAAGCAGAGTGGGTGAGTCCCATCGTCATTCAAAATGAGAAGGACAAGTCAGAAATCCGTGTCTGTGTGGATTACCGAAGTTTGAACAACGCCTGCATCCATGACCCATTTCCCACCCCATTTAGCGACGAAGTATTGGAAAATGTTGTGGGAAATGAGGCCTACTCCTTCACTGATGGATTCTTAGGCTACCATTAGGTGCGCATTGCGGAAGAGGACAAAACGAAAACGACGTTCACCACCGAGTGGGGGTCTTTTGCATATCACGTGATGTCGTTCGGGTTGAAGAACGCCCCTGCTGTTTTTTCCAGGATTGTCATTGCTGCTTTCTGGGAATACATTCATAAGTTCCTGGAAGTCTACATGGATGATTGGACCATCTACAGTTTGGTGAAACACAACACCACCCTGCTACGCATCATGTTTGATCGGTGACGACAATTGCAAATTTCCTTGAACTTGAAGAAATGCATCTTTGCGATTCCCTTCGAAACACTCCTAGGACATGTGGTGTGCAAGCAAGGGGTCTGTGTCAACCCCGCCAAAGTAGCAGTGATCATCCACATGGAAGCCTTGGAAACGGTGAAGCAGTTGAGGTCACTGCTAGGGCACACGGGTTATTACAAACGGTTCATCAGGAACTATGCAAAGATCACTGCTCCTTTGGAAACGTTACTATGGAAGTCAGAGGTGTTCTAGTGGACGGATGACTGCAAGTTGGTGCTTGACACTCTAATGGAGAAGCTGGCAACGATGCCCATTCTGGTCCATCCAGATTGGGATAAGCAGTTCCATGTGCATATCGATGCTTCTAGTGTTGCGCTTGGGGCTGTCTTGGTGCAACCAAGGGAGATGACAGTTGACCACCCAGTCTACCTTGCCAGCCGCAAACTTTCCAATGCGGAGCAAAATTACACCACCACAGAGAGGGAGGCCCTCGCCATGGTGTAATCGCTTAAGAAGTTTTGCCACTATCTCCTAGGAGGTAAGTTTAAGTTCTTTATTGATCACTCCGCATTGAAGTACCTAGTCAATAAGCCCGTTTTGGATGGACGGATATGCTGATGGCTTCTACTCTTTCAAGAATTCACCTTCGAAGTGATTGTCAAGCCCAGGAGGTTGAATGTCAGACTTGATCACTTATCCAGGTTGGAGACGGGGGAGAACGAGGGCTCTCTCGATGATCAGCTACCTGATGTTGATCTTTTCTGGGTAGAAGCCATACCAGATTACTTGGACGACATCGCAACTTACCTAACCATGGGGCAGTGCCCTCAGCACTACACTCCTATCCAGAAACGGCACTTGGTCGTCCGCGTCGCTGAATATCAACTGATCGCGGGGAAGTTGTATAAATTGGGCCTTGATAAGATTCTGCGAAGGTGTGTCCTCGACCATGAACACGAAGCCGTGCTGTGGGAGTGCCATAGCGCCATTGTGGGAGGAAATGTGGGGGAAAAACCCACCGCCAGGAAAGTGCTACAAGCTCGACTATGGTGGCCGACAGTCCATGGAGATAGTAAATCATTTGTCAAGAAATGCGATGTTTGTCAGAGAACAGGGAGGCCCTCTCACAGAGACGAGCTGCCACTACACCCAGTGAATGTGTTGCGGCCATTTGAGAAGTGGGCTGTTGACTTCGTCGGCCCCATAGCCCCGATAGCCAAGCATTCCAAGGCCTGGTGCATCATCATCACCACATACTACCTCACCAGGTGGGCCGAGGTAGCAGCGGTACGGGATTTTATGACAGATACGGTAGCCAAGTTCATCTTTGAATACATCGTCAGCAGGTTTGGTTGCCCACAGAGCTTAACCAGTGATCAAGGTACGCACTTCATTAATGAAACAATCAAAGCGCTGTTGGACACCTTCATGATCCAACATCACAAAAGAAGCCCGTACCACTCGTAGGCCAATGGCACTGTTGAAGCGTTCAACAAAATCCTCGAAAATGGTTTGACGAAGATCTGCAATGCCAATCGAGACGATTGGGACGAATGGTTTCCAGCCGCACTGTGGGCCTACCAAACAACGGTGAAGCGTTTGACCAATAAAACACCATTCTAGTTGGGGTATGGCTGTGAAGTTGTGATTCCCGCTGAGTTCACCATACCGAGTCTTCTGATCGCCACATCCCTAAAGTTCTCGGAGGAGGAATCGCTACTGGAATTCCTACACGAATTAGAAGAACTTGATGAGGCCAGGTTCCTTGCCGAGTTTCATCAAAAGGTTTAGAAGGACAGGCATAAGGCATGGCATGATCGCCACATCAAGAGAAAAACATTCCAGGTTGGAGGTAAGGTTCTCCTATACGATAGCAGGTTTCAAAAGTTTTCGGGAAAACTGCAGATGCACTGGTTGGGACCCTACTTCATCGTCGAGATTAAGGATTCCGGAGCCGTTCGGTTGGCTCAACTGGACGGTACTGTTTTACCTGGGTGGGTGAATGGCACACGCTTGAAGTCCTACCATGACTAAGTTTCTTTTTCTTTCCGTTAATAACTCTTGCATCCGAGAGAAGCCTGTAGAGTAGAGTAGTTGAATAACTCTCCCACAACCCGGATGACCGTAGGTAGTGTTTGTTGTCCATGCATAGGTCTTCAATAACCATGAGGTTGCGGGGACTGCACCTCAACCGATTGTGGTTAGGGAGCGGCGTGTCCAGTGTGTCATCCCTGCAGGATAAGCAAACATGTCAAGTGTCAGTCCGTAGGATCGCCTAGATTTGCAGCATAAATTGCCATAATTAGAAGTAACCTTGCAGTAATAATTTTTCCATAATTCGAAGTAACCTCAGCCATCGCATCTACCCATTTCCCCATACCACCATCAGCAGATGTCAGAGCACACCTCAGTAGGCGATTGATCACACGATTATTGCCGTGGAGGATTCCAGCAGGAATTAATTCATTATGGGGTCTCATCAACCTCCCTCGTGTTGGTTAATTACATAGCCTGCATGAAGAAAAGCATGAGAATTTCGGAGACATCCGAGTTAGAATTAGAAATTTTTGAAGATGTAAAGGCAATTGGAGCAGAACCAGAGCAACAGAGGTGTCCCGAAGAAAAGAGCCAAGAGAAGGGGCCGAGAATGATTCTGAAAGTGTATCAACGCCATGCAAAGATGACAAGAGCCAATCCAGAAGTAGTAGAACCGCAACTAGATAGTCGGATTCATAAAATGGAGTCCCTCATCGGAAAGTATGACAGTGTTGCCCTCATGATGCATACCTCACGGACTCTTTCGAATTCCCAACGCTTAAATGCCAAGTGTATATGGAGAGCTATACCACAGAATCAAAGCGCGCAGCAACAAGGATTTTTCCTGAGTTTCGAGGCATCCAACAGTCCTCCATTTTGCATTTGAGGAATCTGCGAGTATTCGAGATGACAGGAGCAGCCATGCAATGTACCAAGTTCTTTCTTAGTCGAATTCAGAATGGGTCCTTGTGGTTGGGCAAAGAAATTCCAATCCATGCCGAGGATATTCACCGGCTCACAGGGCTCTCACAAGACGACCCGGATGTATCCTCTGCATGCCAGACCACCTCCAAAAGACAAATAGGTCGGGAGATGCAGATTATTATGTAAAATATGGCACCCGGCGGGGAGGAAAGGGAGCGAAAATGGAACTCATCAACAATCCCGAAGTCAGGTTCACGTGTTACCTCATTTCCAGTAAGACAATGAGGCACTACAAGAAGGGGGAATGTACCCTGGATACCATTTCCATTGCGGAGCACTGTGTCCAGGGGACCAAGCTGAACTGGTGCTCCTTCTTGCTGAAGAACTTGTTCGACGCATGCGAGGATAATTACAAGAGGGCCACGAGCTTCATCTATGGATATTTGATAGTCGCACTGGCCATGTGGAAGTGGCATGCTCCCCTCGTCAGGCTGCCGGTAGAAATAGTGGAGGGTCAGCCTCTGGCAATGAAATTTGTCCCATGGAAGGTGTCGGGGGATCCCAACACCAAAGAGGTCAATGTAGAGGCCTTTCGGAGTTGGTATGATTTAATGACTGATGTGGTGATAGGCCAGCGGAGAATTCCCAGGAACCTGCTAGACGGGTACAACGAGCAAGTATGGTTCAGGGTCAGCCACAAGCACACCTTCCTCTGACCTACTTGCTTGCTGAAAGAGACATTTCAGATGCGGCCAGTGAAATTCCAACTCGATGACGCAACCTTCCACAATGAAGTTTGTTCGTGGCCGGGGGTCACGATGGAAGTCTGAAGCGGGGTACCCACATACAATTTCGACAAAATGCTACCACAACAACTGCCTGGTGAATCAGAAGTGGAGGCGGCACAAAGGGTCTCCAACAAGTAGCTCTTCCCACTCATTCGTCAATTAAACACTAAGGTACGCAGCCTCAACGAAGTGGTCCGAGTAGTCTCTAGTGGTGCCGCTCCTTTCCCTGTTTTTTCTGAATTTCATCTTTCTCAGTCCAACCCACTTCTCCTCACGACCTCCATCACCTCCCCCATTCCTAATGTTTTATTTACTTCACCAAGTCCAATGACTACCCCGATGGGGGAAAAGAGTAAGTCTGCAAACCCCTTAGAGGCTCCCAAGGCCAAGAGGGCCATAACCTTAGAGTCAAGTCCGGTGGTGGACCTCACTGAGGAGGATCCACCCCGGCCATTGAGCCCAGGGGTACTCATATAGGAAGAACCACTCATCAAGACAGGGGCACTAGGTGGGATTCCACCTCAACCTTCCATTGACCCCTCCGACTTCATAAACATCCGTCTTTCACCACCCCGTACCGACCCACCTCCACCTACCACTTAAACCGCACCATCCAACTCATCTGCCACCATGTCAGACCCAGTAATCCGGGATCTAATCAATGGGGACCACGAAATTGAGGTCGACTCAAGTACAGTAGTGATACCACCGGTCAACCCTGCTGGGGATCCCCATATCACTTTTTCTGATTTAATTACACAGATGGCACAAATCGTTGCAGACACAGCTGGAACACAGCCTGAGCATATTCCATTTTCGCAAACCATCCAAACAGATCAGCAGGAGTGGTCGGACCTGAATATGGCAGATTCCGTACCCCATCCAACTCTGCCACCGTCCCCTCAAGAACACTCCACCAGATCAGTTTCCAGTGGGAAACCACTGCAGGAGCGGCGACCAGATCAAGTTACTTCAGGGGCCGACAACATGGAGACGTGGGGAATGGCTCAGCTGTACCACTTCATTCAGAGAGCAGCCCAGTAGGCAGAAAGGATCCATTCTGAGCTACAATAGAGGTGTGAGCAACAGTAGCAACAGATCATCGCACTTACTGAACAGCGCGAGCAACTCACAACAGCACACGGGCAGCTCCAGGACCGAATGCACGAAGTGGCCAGGGTGTTCAAGAGACTATGGCTGGAAGTAATGGCTCACTACACTCGGATGCCTATAGATGTGCCAAAAACAGATATATTACAGTGAAAAATCCACCTCAGGGTGGCATTCACCGATCTCCATCAGGGAAATGCAGAGCTCCAGGCAGCGTTAGAAGCACGGCCAGCGCTGCCCGACCCAACGACAGTCTACATAGCACAGATTAGGGAGAAACAGGGCCAGGTCACTAAGATACAGGAAGCTCTCAGTACTGCAGCTCGAGACACCTATGACCTCCTAAAAGGTATCCAGGAATGCTCGATGGCCCTTACAGTAAAGACTCAGTCCATTTTAGTGTAGCTGCAACAACTCTCAAAAGAAATTCAGGATGCCACGGACCCCTCGCAGTTGGACCATCTATATGCCCAAGCGGATGCTCTGGAGATCCAGATCCAGCAGAAAAAGGCCAGCTTGGCAATGGCTAAGCAGGCGATTCGAGAGCTTTTCCAGCCCCTCCAAATCAACGCCCGGACAATGCAGCAGTTAGCCGCCGAGGCCAGAACCCAAATCAGCATGGTATTCAGAGCTGTACCGGCGACCGTCGGGGAGGAAGCTATCACTAAGATCGCTATAGATACGGACGCATTATTATAAGGGTGGCAGCAAGCTGTGACAACCTTCAACGAGCTTAAGGCTTCAGCATTGAGCAAGGTCTCAGAATTGGGGCCCTTTTTTGGGCAACAAAACGAAGGTGCACAGCAAGAACAGGGCACGAGGTCCGACGAAGCGATGGAAGTGGAGACAGTGATTTGTGATTGACTCGAGACGAGTCAAGAAACTGTGGTTGAGGCCTGTTGGGGCCCTTGTTTTGAATTTTGAATAAAGAACAGATTTTGGGTTGCGGATCAACACATGGTAGCCGCAACAACGGTAGGTAGCGGAGCCGCCAAGGTTGTGGAAGAACAAGAGATAGCTGATGAGGCTCACGAAGATAAGTGCAGACGAAGAGAAGATACGACAGAGAACAAATAGCAGAACTCATAGGCAACAGAAAGAAGCCGAAATCAGCTAAAGAAGAACACATGAGGAACTAGCAGTTGCAATGGCGGGTGAATAAATAGGCCGTCACCCAGTTGAAAAGGAGATCATGCACGGATATAGAGGGATTGAGGAGGATCGAGCCGATGCTGCAGAAGAGCTCTATCCTGAGCTCGATATCCTTGTAGTTCTTAGGCTTCTATTGATCTATCATGGCTGTATTATCTATCTCTTTGTCCTGTGGGATGTCCGTAACAGAAGTGTAAGCTCTTCATGTTGAGCGATGTAAATGTGGATCCAGCTGAAGGTTATTAATATACTTGCAGGTTGCTGTCTTGTTATATGAGTTACAGGCATGCATGATGTCTGTGGTACCTTAAAATTTTATTTTCTTAGTATCTGAACAATGTTTTGAGATTCTCTTCTATGTATGATGTTATGTATGAAAATGATTTCATGTTAACTTCAAGTTGCGGATCCATCTGCCACTACTGATATGCTTCCTTTCTACATGTGGTCATGGCATGCGTCGGGTGAGACTCTCTGCTCTCCGGAGTAGGGTGAAAATGTCGGCGTGATTCTAGACTACAGCGGACTCCTTTGTTGGCCCCAATGCCTGAACCTGGGTCTTGCCCGCGAGACATGTTTTCTCGCCAACAGAATTCAAGTCGGGTTAGGCCAGGTCATGCTGTATTGTGAAGGCACCCAAGGAAACACATTCAGGTGGGTTGGGTTGGGTCGGGTCTAGTTAGGTCTTGTCGTGTGAAGCTGCCCAAGGAAACGCGTTTGGGAGGGACAAGTCCGGTAGTTTGAGGATGGTCATATCAAAAATGCTAAGTTGTGGCTACCCGTGTTGCTTGTGCATGTTTGTGCGATTTGTTTTCTGTTTTCTCCCTCGTGTGCCCTTCGTTCAGGTAGGTCGGGTCGTGTAGTGTAAGAGCGCCACAGGAAACGCGTTCGGGTTGGATCGTGTGAGGGAGGAGGTATAAAAAATGTTAAGTTATGACCGCCCATGTACCTTGTGAAGGTTCGTGTGACCCGTTTGTCGTTTTCTCCCTCGTGCCTTTGACGTTCGGGCGGGTCGAGTCAGGTCGGGTTGGGTTATGTGATGACGCCCAAGGAAACGCGTTCGGGTCGAGTCAGGTCAGGTCGTGCCGTACTATGAGGGCACCCAAGGAAATGCATTTGGGTGGGTCGGGTCAGGTCGGTTCATGAGAGGGCGCCCAAGGAACATGTCTGGGTTGGGTCTAGTCGGGTCGTGTCGTGTGAGGCCGCCCAGGGAAACACATTCGTACGGGTCGGGTTGAGTCGTGTGATGGCACCCAAGGAAACACGTTTGGGTCAAGTTAGGTCGGGTCGTGCCTTATTGTTAGGGTTCCCAAGGAAACATGTTTGGGCGGTTCGGGTTGGGTCGGGTCCTGTCAGTTCGTGCAGTGTGAAGCCGCCCAAGGAAACATGTTCAGGCGGGTCGGGTTGGGTCAGGTTGTGTGAGGGTGGTCATATAAAAAATGCTAAGTTGTGAACGCCCATGTTGCTTGTGCATGTTTGTGCAATCAATTTTTCATTTTCTCCCTTGTGTGCCCTTCGTTCGAGTGGGTCGGGTCGTGCTGTGTGAGGGCACCATAGGAAACATGTTCATCTCAGATCGTGTGAGGGAGGCCGAATAAAAAATGCTAAGTTGTGACCGCCCATGTCCCTTCTGCATGTTCATGCAACCCGTTAATTTTTCATTTTCTCCCTCATGCATTCGACGTTTGGGTGGGTCAGGTCTGGTCGGGTCGTGTGATGGCGCCCAAGGAAACGCGTTCAGGTCGGGTTGGGTTGGGTCGTGCTATACTATGAGGGTGCCCGTATTGTGATTACCCCACAAATCATATAAGCCCAATGTGGGCCCTCCCCACCTACTTTGACATGGTGACAGATCACACTTTCAAGAGTTGCAACATGAATGTCACTCGCCTAGTGACTAACTTACCCATCACCTTGACAATTCACTTCAACATGAAATTTTGCCTTCAACGTTACTTTTTGTACCAGGCCATTATAACCTTGCACATAACCATGTCATGGTTGATGGTGAAGACTTTGTATCATAATTATAATATGATGGATGTCATTCATTATCAAAAAACCCCTAATCACTTCCCCGAGGAAGCAACCACCATGGAAACCTTGTGAAATAAGAGAATTGGTACGTAGCACAATCTCCATCGCAACTCCAAATAGAGTGCAACACCCTTAAATCATGCATAGTGTGCCCGAATAATGGTAATGTGATATCCCTTAGTCTCATTAATATTATGAATTCCAATACTCCCATGTGCTTTAATTACCATGACCATGCAAATTTATTTAAGATCAACAATATCCCTTTTAGCTAGAGCATATCATTCGGTGTAGGTTGCAATCTGTGTCATAAACTTGGTGATTCAACCTCTTAGTGAAGGCCTCTTGACCTTAAGGACTTGGCCTTTTAGCCATTATCTACCTTCAATAGCTCTCCCTCTCTAGCCTTCTTCTCAACCTTTCTATTACCCTCTCCTATATTCATGCATGTCATCCCTTTAGCCTTTTTGCAAGCTTCACATCCCAATTTCATCTCCTCTATCTCTTGCCTATTTCCAATTTTCTTAATGCCAAATTCATCCCCCTCTTTTACTTCATGATCTTCATCTCCCCTCAAAATTAATTATGTTAACTCAACTAGGAAATCCTCATCCTCTTACCCATCCAAACGCCTTTTGGCCTTCCCTTAGTAGGCTTCTTTGATACATCATGACTTGTGGAAGACAGACCAACCCTCACCGAGGAAGAAGCAAAGGTTACCCCTCTATTATCACTCCATGCAGCCAACAATTTATCTTCAACCTCTTAGTTGAGGCCCAAATGAAAGCAAGAGATTCTTTTACTTTCCATGAACAGGTTATTCCTAAGCTAGTGTTTTACCCTAAACCTCTAAACCCTTAACCCCTAACCCCTTAAACCCTAATTTCTGACCCCTAACCCATTTAACCTCCTAATCCCTAATCCCTTAACCACTAACTCATTATTACCCTAACCCCTAACTACACCTAAATCCCCTAACCCCTAATCCCACAATCCCTAATCCCTTAATCACTAACTCATTATTCAACCCCTAACCCCTAAATGTGCCTAAACCCCTAACCCCTAACCCCCCAATACCTAAACCCTTAACCACTAACTCATTATTCCCCTAACCCCAATCCCTAATCCCAGCTTAACCACTAACTCATTATTACCCTAACCCCTAAATGCGCCTAAATCCCCTAACCCGTAAGCCCCCAATCTCTAACCCCTTAACCACTAACTCATTATTCCCCTAACCCCTGAACCCTAATCCTCTAACCCCTATTCCCCTATTCCCCTAACCCCTAAGCTCCTAACATAAAAAAATAAAAAATAAAATTAATTAATCAATTAACATTATAGTCTAATTAGTAATTTTTAATTAAGTTTACTAATTCATGATTAATCAATTGGCATTAATTATTTTAGTCTAATTAGTTAACTTGCTTAGATAAAAGCATGTTTCCATTTTATTAATTTTAGTACCCTAATTATTATCTCCTTTTTTCCTTTTTTTCCAGCAATGCTCGATGAATGCAATTCTTATTGCTAAATTTTTCCAACAATGCCCAACGAATGCAATTCTTACTGCTAAATGTTTCTAGCAATGCCTGACGAATGCAATTCTTACTGCTTAATGCAAATTCTGCTGGCCTTGTAATCATTTTTTAGTTCCATATTATCCAGCAGTTGGAATGAAAGCATATATCATGGATGCAACAGAGTAATAGAGGTCGGAAGTGGGGGCAACAGTGAAGGGAGCTGCATTTAGCCATTTTCACATACGTTGGTTCAGGGGGAAATTTGTCAACCCAAAAAATGTTAATGATGTTTATTTGATTTTACACAGACTGGTTAGCAATAGGACCATGTTTAGTCTTCCAATAGGACCTATTTCTTCTTTTGATCTAGCTTTCAACATTCTATAGAAATTATTTTGTTTACATTTAAGAATATGGATTACGCTTCTCTCTCATCTTTAATTGTTTATTCTTACTCAAAGTCGAGCTCTAGCTTGATACCTCTAATAACAAATTTAGGGTGTTGATCCCTTCAGTGATCAAGTACCAATGTATGTGCACAGTGACATGTAAATTCCAATTTATGGATTGCAGAGGTTTTTGCATCGTTCGACTTCCCTATAAGAATCAATAAGATTCAAAATATGCATATTTGATGTGGAATTTTGAATCTTATAAGAATCAATAAGATTCAAAATAATGAGTTGAACTCTTTTTGGAAGAACTTATACCCAAATAATCAGTGCAATTTCTTTCTTTCCTTGACAACAAAATGTAAAAGGTTTTGAAAATTTAAGGAATGTAAATTCTTGAACTTCTTAGTCCTTCACAAAACCACCACTACCGACCCCCCAGATTCTGCATTGGAACAACTCCTCTAAAATCAATACTTCTTCTCACTTTAAGAATATGGATTAAGCTTCCCTCTCGTCCTTAATTGTTTATTCTTACTCAAAATTGAACTTTGGCCACTATATACTCCATACATCTACGTAGTCATGGCACATTCTAATACTAATAAAAAATTTGCATACATGGACAGGAAATATGGAGACATAAAATCATAACAAGTCCATTAATTAAACATGAAGGAATTATGTGAAGGGGAACTTCTCATGCTTGCTTCTAGAGCTCTTCTCTTTTTTTTTTCCAAAATCATGTGCATAAACCCTAGATATGTTATTCTAATAGCTAAAAATATAACATAGAAAAATAACTAGAAATTTGTCCTACCTAAGCTAGAAAATTATCAAATTTTCAAAAATCTACATCAAAATATCATAACAGCTAGACAATCCGGATTCCTCTGGGAAAGTTCACCCTATTACAAAGCCCTCTAATTAAAATGAGAAAATAAGACTCTATATACAATTTACATATCCCTATTGGGCCTTTAAAATAAATGGTACAGTTAGCACTGATGCCTCTGCATTAAAATCCCTCAATGAAAAATGTTGACCTTTTGGTAAATATGATCAATCCTCTAGGGTCCCTAAAAAAATTGTTGTTTATGTGCATATGCACAACTATTGTTTCATTTACAAACCAATTCCAGTCTCTTCCGAATAAATTTTACTGGTCTTCATCTTCCACGAGGATAGTCTTTTCAACCTTGAGTACTGACAAATCTGCGTTTACATAAAACATGTCATTTTTAAACAGATGAGCCCTTCCAACATCTTCTGACGTCCTCTTCAACAGTTCTTTTCTTTCCACTGATGACTTTTATGAGACAGAGTTTCCTCTTCCTCCATTATGAAAAATTCAAGTTCCCTTCTTCCTTCAATTCCTTGGGAAGATATCATGACAACTATGTGTGGTTTTCGTCCCTCATCATTATTGAAACCTACATTCAGATGCAATTTGTTAGATTTAAAAATGTAAGGTTATTTGTCATCATTTAAAATCTTTGCACCCAAATTTCGATTTTTTTTTTAGTGTGTGCTCATGGTCTTCTCATTTTTGTAGGGTTGCAAAAGCTTTATCCAATTCTTATTGTCTACATTTTGCAGCTTTATTTTCTTCCAATTTCAGCTTAGCATGCTAGATGCATACCTTTAAATCAACTATCCGATCCTAAAAAGAATTAAATTCCATATAAATAAAAATAAATATTTATTTATGTATTATTATTATTATTTTCCAGCAACTCAATTTATACATCATGCTCCATGAGCTCTTCACTTAAACTTGTCCAGATGCCACTCTTAGAACTCTATTTTTTTCTATGTCTCCTAAAGGATACTCCTTAACCTTTCCTTATTTATGAAAATTTTTACTGATTGTTTCCCTTCATGATCTTCATGACCTGCACATGAAAAAACACATTAATTTCAAAATTTTGGAGATTTTGAGCCTTTGTAAATACTCCTAGTGTCAATTTTTGTTCATGGAGATTCCCCATAGTCCATGAGACTTTTGATAAGAATATCCTCTTCACCCTCATCCTCACCTTCACTCATTTGCATAATACCTTTTGATCAGGGTTTATCTTTTCCCTCAACATCATTGTTCCCATTTTCCATTATGACAGTCTCTGATAACGGTTTGTAGCACCCCTTCTCTTCCTACTCTTGGTTTGAGATGCAGTCCTTACACCCATTTATTTTTGTTGGACATTTTGTTCTTGATTCTTCTTTTGATTTATATAAAGTTAACCCACTTTAAATATGAAAGGCCATCTAGCCACCTCTAGTATTTTCGCTACCAGTTTATCCTCGGTGACTTCTTCCAATATCTCACTAGCATCATCAATGAGGCCTTCTTCACACTCAATGAGACATTTCACTAGTGTGTCATCAAGATAATTTATTGGCAGCCATATATAAACCTTAATTTCTATCCATATCCACACTGATATATTCAGGGAATTTGTCTCCTTTTCATTATATGGCTTCCAATTTTCTACATCCCCATAATACTAAATAAAATGTAGAATTCCAAAATGCTAGTAACTTTCTATCAATGTTTAGTTTCCTGTATTCCTTAGTTGCAAATGAGAAAAAAGTCTCTCGAGACAAACAAGTCTCATTAACCTTCTCCTCTCCCTCATCTCTTGGAAGCGTATCTGCATCCTTTTCAGAATCCCAATAGTCCACATATCATATTTATTTTCCAAAAAATTCACAAAAATTGGGTACAATTGTGTGGTTGCTTTTTCCATGCAGCTTTTGTGAACTACAAATTCGTATTCAACAATATTTATACTTTTATTTACTTCCCCTATCAAAACAATGGTCACAATATCCTTCAACCAACTCAAGACTTGCTAGATGTCTATGTCATTGACAAACCAATTCTAGTCTCTTCCGAATAAATTTTCCTACTCTTCATCTTCCACGAGGACAATATTTTCAACCTTGAGTACTGAAAAATATGTGTTTACATAAAACATGTCATTTTTAAACAGATGAGCCCTTCTAGCATCTTCTAACGTCCTCTTCGAAATTTATTTTCTTTCCACTGGTGACTTTTATGAGGCAGAGTTGCCTCTTCCTCCATTATGAGAAATTCAAGTTCCCTTCTTCCTTCAATTCCTTGGGAAGATATCATGACAACTATGTGTGGTTTTCATCCCTCATCATTATTGAAACCTACATCCAGATGAAATTTGTTAAGTTTAAAAATGTAAGGTTCTTTGTCATCATTTAAAATATTTGCACCCAAATTTCCATTTTTCTTTGAGTGTGTGTTCATGGTCTTCTCTTTGTTGTAGGGTTGCAAAAGCTTTATCCAATTCTTATTGTCCACATTTTGTAGCTTTATTTTCTTCCAAATTCAGCTTAGCATGCTAGATACATAACTTTAAATCAACCATCCTATCCTAAAATGAGTTAAATTCCATACAAATAAAAAAAAAATGATTTGAATATCTTTTTTATCTAATCCTTTTTCATCCATTCATTTCTTCCAGCAACTCAATTTCTACATCATGCTCCATGAGCTCTTCACTTAAACTTTTCCAGATGCCACTCTTAGAACTCTATTTTTTTATGTGTCTCCTAAAAGAAACTCCATAACCTTTCCTTATTTATGACAATTTGTAGTGATTTTTTCCCTTCATGGTCTTCAAGACCTGCACATGAAAAAACACTTTAATTTCAAAATTTTGGAGATTTTGAGCCTTTGCAAATACTCCTACTTTCATTTTTTGTTCCTGGAGATTCCCCATAGTCCATGAGAATTTTGATAAGTATCTCCTCTTCAACCTCATCCTCACCTTCACTCCTTTTTATAATACCTTTTGATTAGTGTTTATCTTTTCCCTCAACATCATTGTTCCCATTTTCCGTTATGGCAGTCCTTACACCCACTTATTTTTGTTGGACATTTTGTTCTTGATTCTTCTTTTGATTTATATAAATTTAACCCACTTTAAATATGAAAGGCCATCTAGCCACCTCTAGTATTTTTGCTACCAGTTTCTCCTCGGTGACCTTCTTCCAATATCTCACTAGCATCATCAATGATGCCTTCTTCACTCTCAGTGAGAAATTTCACTAGTGTGTCATCAAGATCATTTATTGGTAGCGACCTCTACTAATTTTTAATTTTCACACAGTCCATGACACTCTCAAACAATCTTTCATTATTGTCTTCTATGAAGATGTCACCTCTCACTATTTCACTATTTCACAAGTGTGAAGCGTTTAGTTATAAAATTAGTTGCACTTAGTTATTCCTCTCTTATTGAAGCAATAAACAAGTGATTCAACTCTTTCCCTAGCCTCTTAAGGATATTCTTCTTGAAACCCTTCTATTTAACAAGCAACTTGAACCTTCTTCTTAGTTCCAATCTCTATCTCTAATGTTCTCATTCTAGCATCATATGATAGCTGCGTTTCTCGCTCTCCATATGCCCCATATGACATAGAACGATAGTGCTTTGTATGACGTATATCCCCAAAACCAAAGTGTAAGGCATGAATCAATAGAGGACCTATCCCATGATACACTCATGTTAAGGATATGGCCTATCCCTAACCATATCGCAACTGCAAAGTGACACTTCAAGAATCATACATCGTGGAGCCAAGGGGTGGCCATATTGGTTTCCCCTCCTTATAAATGCGCCTCTAACTTGTTGTGTTGTATGTTGATATGAAAACTTAGAGAAGACACTGTCTTAATATTTCTGATTTATTGTTTACTCTCTTTAAACTCGAATGTCATTTGATGGTAAAGTTGTACTCTTTAATTCACAAAGTTTATGTATTAGAAAGGTAAATTTAGAAATTATTTTAGTTTTCATTTTTTGTTTTCAAGTTAGATATTGTTTTCAAGTTTTCACATTTCTAATTTTATTGCAATGTGGCAGACTGATTGTGGCAGTATAGGAACAACCCCAGGGCAGGTAAAAAAATAACATTTTTAGTTTCATATTAGTTTCTTTATATTTAACAATTTTTTTATATATATATTTCATGCTTCTTATTATTTTATAATGTGGCAGGATGATCGCGGAAAGGGGTCATGCGAAGAACATGTAAAGTGTCAGCCTTGCTCTATCTTCAGGTATTTTAGTTCTTTGCATAATTAAAATAATGTTAATTTTGTTCAAATATGCAGACGGCTGGCCATGGTGTGCGTGATGATTCCCTCAACAAGGAAGAGTTGTCTTCATCCCTATGTCCATTGGTGTTGCGGCGAAAAAAGGCGCTAAAAGAAACCAAGGAACTTGAGCGTTGGTAGACATTGTGCCTCAAACACCTAAATTAGGAAAAATGATAAGAAAAGGTTATGACCCAGCTAGAAACATATAAGGTAATAACAAAAAATCAAAAGGATATTTTTATTGTTTTGCATGAGATAAATTGTGAT
Organism: Pinus albicaulis; assembly: GCA_034641835.2. Classification (NCBI taxonomy): domain Eukaryota; kingdom Viridiplantae; phylum Streptophyta; class Pinopsida; order Pinales; family Pinaceae; genus Pinus; species Pinus albicaulis. The sequence goes on along the minus strand of CM076572.1, from coordinate 814,146,427 downwards.
AGGTTGATTTTTAATTTTTACATTAACTAAACTAACAAAAAAATTCTTTTGTATGTAGCATTTTTTGGGACTTGATGTCCCTAGTGTTGGTGGTAGTGGGACAAAAAGGCAAGAGATTCCCAATGAACCCTCTCGTACACCTTCTACGCCTTTAGGTAGTGTCCAAGAAACACACCCCCAAGAAGACACACAGCCAACCGCTGAACGTGTTGGCAGTGATGAGGTTGGTATGGCCAACTTTATTATTTCATTTCTTGTAGCTACACGTGTCACCTCCATGGGAACCATTCCAGGCATGTTTTTGGTGAAAAATGAAGGTGTTCCTATAAAGCGAGTACAACTTCTAGGTAATTTTTTATATTTTAACTGTTTCATGTACTCAATCTAAAACATATTTTATCATGATTATTATTTTAAATTAATAATAATTTACTTTTACTATGTAGGAAACAATGATTTCTATAGGGCCTTGGAGATCAAGGCATTGGTAATTGTTGGCCCAACCATACGCACAAGGTGGAATTCAAAGAATTCCAACCTGAAAAAGGAACTTCTAGATTATCTAGAAGGCCTTTTTGGGGTGGCCAGATTTGATAAAGCAACAGTCGCTCGGTAGTTGGAAAATATCTGAAATATACCTGGGACACCTATAGGACGCACTTTCAACTTAACTCTAGATACGAGTTTCCTATCATAGTTCCAAAGAGGGAGTGGAGAGCACTCATTGATGACGGAAAAGAGAAAAAGGCCAAGAAAGAAGGAAAAATGCTAACTGGACCCGCAAGGTAAATTACAACTTTAATTCAATAGCTTTAATTTTGTCTATGTCTAAAATAAAAGTGTGCTACATCACTGACTTCAAGCTTTTAATGATAGGTTTCCTGACACCTCGAAGGCGACCAAAGCTAGGATTGAAAAAAAAGGCCATAACAAGCTAGGCTAGGGCGGCTACTTGAAATTAGCCGCAAGAATTGTAAGTAGCTAAACATCTTATAATTAATTGTATTTCTTGCCAACATTTTTTTAATCCCATCAAATAACATTAAAAATACACAATCATATGTAATTTAGGGTGACGAATTTGGAATGGAAACCACAAAGGAAGACAGAGAGATCGCTTTTCGTTCCGACTATTAAGCTGCAGTTGAATGTCGTAGAAGCTTGGGACAGGTCCCAAGATCCAGAATGCCTGATAAGGTAAAACGTTAACCTTTCAATATGTTTGTTTTCATCCATAAGTTTAATGTTTAAAAACTTTTTTTAAATCAGGGGAGAAACACTTTCAACGAGCCAAATAACCTAGTTGTAGAGTAGTGCGTTGAGAATGAAATATTGCCAGAAGTACATGGTCCTCATGTGCAACTTGATCATTCCAGTGGGGACCAGGCCGACAATGCTACTATCAGTGAGTGCCACGACGGAAATTAATTTCTACTTATATTTTTTTCTAATTATACCCTAATGGTTGTGTCCTTATACTGTTTTTTGTTTAAATGACAGAGAATGTTGTACTTGAGCATCCTACCACCAGAGAGGAACACAGGGAAACAGTTCCAACGGTGACAACTAGTGCACTAGGTAAATAATGTCATTGCAATTTTTTATTTATTAATTTTACCGAAATACTTCAATTATATTTAAAAAATGACAATTAAAATTTAATATTATTTGTTTTTATAGGTGATGCCCCGTCACTACATGAGACTAGACATCATGAGTACGCAACTAGGTCAGCTATGCGGGAAAGATATGAAACAAAAGTAGAGAACAATGATGTTGATGATGTAGTTAGGAGCTTTAGAAGTAGGAATAAGAAAAAGAAAATTTGATAATGTAAAATATTTTATTATTATAAGACAAATGTTACCATACTTGAAACCTTTTTTGCGTTATATAAAAACTCATTTATCATACTATTTTTATGCCAATCACTTTCAATGTTTTCTTGAGTACTTTTTGTTGCATTGATTTTTAATAAGTTATTGAATTTTTTTTTTTCTACTCATGAAAGTAAAAAATGAAATATAGATTGGGAATTGGGGAATTGAGAGCAATGCGAGGGGAGGAGGGGCCATAAGAGCTTCCACCTTCACATGGTTGGCCCTATTTAATAGAGAATAATTTATTGGAGCGATTTAATCTTGGAGCAAACCTCCCTCAATCCAACGTAGTAGAAAAAAAGTCATTGTTGACTTAGTTGCTACTCTTTGATATTGTGGGAGGCTTCTTCCAAGTTCAGGTGACTCCAATAAATTGTTCTTGAAACAAAGAGGAGCTTATTCAGGTATGTTTTGACATTGTGAACATCTGTTCTAAAATTATCATAAGAATGCATCTTAGAGTAAAAAATATTACAAATATTACTTGTATTTATATTATAGATAATTATGGATTTCGAATGACTTGGCAGTGCAGGTACAAATCCTCTTGCATCATGAGCAATAAAACTTGTCAACCAGGGTCATGTCCAAGATCTTTTTGCTTGTGCGCTTGACCAAGTTCATAGTGTCACATATTGTAAGTTCCTTTACAGTTCATAATTCAAGATGAAACTTGTTCATGATTATTATCTGGTTTTTTGTATGTGTTTTTTCCTCTATTTGATTGTAAGTTTGAACATGCTTTAAAACATTGAATTTTTTTTTGTTTTTATATTATTTTTATACTTATTCTAGTTATGGTGATATAACCACCATTGTATCGTATCCATCTTATCTCATTCCCTTGGGTTGTAGTTAGGTACAAAGTAACTCCCACCAGTTCCAATTCCCTCACATTCCAGTTACAAGGACCATTGCAATAATTGGCACATACCACGTTGGCTCAATTTTTTGGCCATCTTCATTCAAGTAGTCCAAGATTACATCATAATATTTTGGGAACAAGAAGCGTGTTATTGGTCACATGCATGTGAAAACATATCGAGCACTTGCATGATATTTTCCACCCTAGGCTCTGGTACCAAATTTCCCGAGTGGAGCAAGGATGTTAATGTTGTTACTTCCAACAAAATCTTGTGCCATTCCAATAATTGTGCTAGCAAGAATCTGCTCACCATGATGGTAAGAAGAATGCTCTGAGACATAACCAGAGAATTGAGCAACCTTTGCTTACGTAACAACATTTCTCTTAAAAGAGAAAATCAATATTTTCCTTTGCCCTGGTTTCAAACCATCAAACATGGATGGGATGGATCTTTGCAAATCAGCCATGGAAAATAGGATCAGTTCCTTGTTTACAAAGTCGATGTACTTGAGAAGAGTGTCGGTCTAGTCCAAATATGTTCCTGGCTCAAAATGTCTTAGCTAGTTCTTTCCGGCCTCTATTTTCTTCTTACTGAAGGCCAATTCAATTGCATCTCCATTTTCCTCATTTATCCACATGAAGTCTTTTTTATGTATGTCCAAATTTTTAAAATATTCTTTCCCCTCTTTAGAATTACTTATACCGAGACCTTTATAGTACTTTATGGTCCATCCTGATGTTGATCCACCTAGATATTCTCTCCATGATTCATACTCAGGCATGGAATAGAAAGACAATACCTGTCCATTTTTATGGGTAGCCTTGAAAATAGGAGTAATGAATTCAATGAGAAATGAAGTAATCTTGAGTAGAGATGTCCAGAAAGAGTGTATGAAGTTGAAGTCTGCCCATGATAATATGTTCTCAACAACTATACATTTATCAAATTTCTTCAAAAACTCTTGAGAGAGTTCACACTTTGAACCAAAGCTATTTTGACAATTTGTCAATGTCTCCTTGGTTTGGGATTCAAATGCAAGGTTGTCAATCAAAGAATTGACAAAGATCAATAAATGATTATTTATCGTGTGTGCTTTCACTGCAATTGTCTTATTCTTCTTATTTACAATGTTCATCACATGGGTTGTTATCTGGTTTACTACTAAATCAACGTGGGAACCACCTTTAATGGTAGCCATTCCATTAACAAAGATGAGGTACTGGTGTCTGTACCTCATGTCTTTTCTATGTGGATAGTTAGTTGATTACTTTTGCAAGCAGTAGTGAACTTAGAAAAACAAGTGAATCTTGGGGAGGTCCCCTATCATTGTCTAGAGTTAGAATGTTGTGGTGATCTTGAGGATTTATTTGAAATTTGTACCAATGAATGATATTTTGTTACCATTTTTTTCACACGGTCACGATTTGGATCAAAACCTGATCCTTTTCTCTATGTTTTTCTTGTAGATGAAAGGTTTGATGGATATTAACGGATCATAGAAGCTTTTAATAACTACTTAGTGTTTGAGATGTGATCAGTTGAAAATGTTGGTGAAATTTAGACAAGATATAATCAACAAAGGGTGATAAATATCTATTTTGATTTAAGGATTAAGCTCAGAATTAAGCTATGACGGCTGAAAAGTTGAATCTATAATATCTTGAATTTCTAAAAACAATGTCATGCAATTGATGAATTGCAAATCAAGTGTGGAATGACACTCCCAATAATGGGTGCATGTGGAGGCCACCAGCTCAACTGAAAATTCCAGCCCAGGTCTTGCACTCTACAAATGGTTTCAATATAAGAAGGTTCAGTTAATATTCATCAGCCTAGGTCTTGCAATCCTTTTTCATATCTTCCACTACTCAAGATAGAAGTTTCACTTATTGGGCACTAGGAATTTGATAATTTTGCAAATTTGGCATCAATATTGAGGAGTTGATACCAATTTATTATGGACCAAAGATAGAGCAAGATGAGAAAAGCTGAATAAATTTTCTAGTTGAGGTAAAGGAACCAAAAACTTGATCTTGAAACATGATGTGCTCAGCACTCTGTTACATTGTTACAATCCCAGCTTATGTATTTCCTCTGCTTCTACTCCAGAAGGCCTATTGTTCAAGGCACTATCATTAAAGTATTGTAGCTTCATTCTAATATGTTCATGAGTTTCCTTTAGGCTTTTTGTAAAATTGTGAACATCACACTCGTTTTATTCTTTGTTTCTGACAACTTGAGAAAATCAGCGCCTTTTGGAGTCCCACCATAAAGTTACTCCCTAAAATGAACTTCTGTTGATGTATCTATTCATTAAATTAATATAAATTAATTCAATTGAGATAAATTCAAACCCATTAACCAATTGTGTTGTCCGGTAGTGGATATGGTTAAAATGGCACATGGTTCGGTAGCACATATGTTAAACTATATCCACTACTTTATTCCAGATCATCTATGTGTTTGTCATTGAATCAAAGTAACAAAATATTGTAGTAAATTATTGGAAATTACCTTTTATATATTGTTGCAGGTCTATGAAACACATGCTCGATTAGCTTTGGAGGCTGGAGACATGCCCAAATACAACCAGGTACAAATTATTGCGTCATTTAATTTTTACCTGCTGCTTTTGTATCTTGTGTTTCTTTATAGTTGATGGACATATTCTTAAATTTTAAATTTTTGTGAGGAAATTAGTGTCTTGTTTCAAAAAATGTCCACATTTCGGTAACCATGTTCAAACAGGATTAGTGTGTCTAGACTCTATATCATATCCTTTCTGATTCCATCTGCTATTTTCAAAGACATCTAAAAAACGTTTTATCTTCTTTAATTTTATGTCTTAATGCCTCTAGTATTAGTCATAGGATTATTTTTGAGATTTATGCCTTCTCTTCTTATAGTTATCTTGTTCCTCTACTTATGAATCTCACCAGAATTCTGTGACTACTGTAAGGTACTTTGCATTGTCTTTGCCCATAGTGGCTAAGACGAGTCTCAATGTTTTAGTTAAGATAACTGAGTCAATGTAGTGATATAATTTGAACACAAGGGAACTTCTTAGCTCAGTAGAAGTCATATTCTTAGCACATTTCATAGTCTTATTTATGAAAAGAGTCCATGTGAAAGATGCAAAAAATGACTAAAATATGCATTATCAGGCCTAATAGTGAAAACTTAAATTAGATCTGGGATGTGTTATTTTCCATTTTTTATTAACTATCTACATTGTTATGGTACAATGTCAGTCACAGCTTCAAGGGCTATATGTTGAAGGCATTAAGGGTCGTCGTCATGAATTTGTAGCTTACAAGTTATTATATAGTTGTTTGAATCCAGGCTACAATAGTCATATTTTGTCTTCAATGGCAAGGTGTGTATGATATGATTGGCATAAAGTAGTTCAAAGCTCGTTTCTTGATTAAATACAATTTTACATTAAGCTTATTTTCCTAAACTAGAATTGCTTGGTTTTTTATATCAAAAAACTCTGATATGCTTCCCATTTATTCGTTGTTTTTGGTAGCTTGGTTTAAATTTAACCACTCACGTCTGCATTGGTCTAAATGGATCAATATTCTGTGAGCCTTTTTTTTTTAAGCTTGTATTTTGTTAATTTTTTTTCTCCACTTAAGTAATAATTTTTATTCTTGGTTCTAATGCATGCATTGTGTTCTGGAAAGAAAATAGTCTTTTAGATTGAATAATTCTTTAGGTTTACAAACAAAACAGATGTGAGGCAGAATTGCTAGTAGTACAATATATTGATGTTTAATGGCTGCTATATTAATGGGAGCCTTCTCTGGCATAGATCTGAGACATTTCTTCTTTAGAACACATGAAATCATCAGTTTAATTTCAAATAACTCACTATCATTTACCATGAATGATTTTAGTACTGCACCTTATAAAGGACATTTCTATAGAATGATACAATATTGCAATATTTATCATGAATTCATAGAAGTGAAGTAGAAGTGAATTCGATATGATACCCTATGTTGGGGCAGGATCTCCTGCCAACATCCTCTCCATTCTTCTCCTTTTCATTAGTGTTTATCATGAATTCATTATCCATGGTTACATGAAAACATGTTGGAACAAACACTTTGTATCCTCATAAAGCTCAATGTTGGTGCTTTTACAGTGCTACAGTCTTCTCTAATTCTTATGCAATTTAGGTTTTAATTTTTCTCTCTGTTTGTGATATGGTCAACTTTCTGTCACAATATTTCTTATTCTTCATTTCCTCTGACACAAGATTGTCCTCTAGTTAAATGTCTAGGGTTTATCTGCTTGAGAGACCACTCTATTTTGTTATTTTGTTATTTGTTTTTTTTCTAGTTTAGCTTCTTACTTTTCATCCCTCCGTTTCAAGAGATGCCTTGGGTACCCCCACATTGCTATGTTTGCTTGATGTATGTTAAGTTGTTAACTATGCAGTGTGTACATATGATTTCTTTCTTTCTTCTTCCATTTAATGCAAACACTAGATTTTGATACTTTCGTTGAGTATACCTCTAATATCATCCTGTTACCCCGGGCAGTCTACCAAGAAGGTACCAAGTATTTGTCACCAATGTGTTTTTCAAACAGATTGAGTGAGAATATTTGATGAGTTGTATGGCCTTCTTTCTCAAGGAAAATGTTAAATTTACAGTGCTGAAAGCATTGAACATGCCCTTGCAACAGAGGAAAAAACTAAGGGGAGGAGTACTTATGATAAACCAATACTAGATCTATGGAACATATAGTCGATCAACGTATAGATGCAAAGATGATGGGAGTTTAGTCATCAACCAAGACAAGGGTGGTGGAGGAAAGGGTAAAAAAGTTTTCAAGAATGAAGATGCAAGAGGGAACACTTTATATTATGTTAAGGGATGTTTTAATTGTTGAAAATTAGGGCATTTTGAAAAGGATTGTAATGAAATTTTTTTTGAACTCATGAAGTAATATGTGCTACCGAACCATGTGCCACAAAGATCTTAGTTTAGAATATGTTAGACTGTATCGACTACCTTAAAATGGAATATGTTAGAATATTGTTGTCCAGTAGTGGATATGTTAGACTATGCGCTTGATAGATTTGAGGTTAAAATGGGTTTTCTTAGTTTAAATAATAGACCTTTTTCTTTTTCTTGAACCTGTTCTTTCATTTTTCAGTGAAATGAGAGATGCTCCCTAATTTGAATTGGCTCCCATGAGAATAAAAGTTCAGTGTGATGTAAAAGAGTGTAGGATATTGTCCATCCTCTTGTATTGTCTGAGTTGTTGTAAGATCTTTGACACATGGCTAGATTAAGCCGGAGTCATGATTATATGAGGGTAGTTAGTTGGGATTTATCCAAAATGACCATATTATGACTCCTTCTAGCAATCTGTTGACTTTGTTCAACAAAATATTTAGTGAGCCACAGTTAGGAACCTTTACACATTCTATTGAATAGAAAAAACTAATAGGGTGACCTACATTGAAACATGGCATGTACAAAGTCAATAGGTGGATTTTCAGTCAATAAGTGATATGAGTAGATATTGAGCAAGATAAGAATTGAACATAACTCACATAACTCCTTCAGTGATGGATGTGATATTCTAAACTTTGAATGAATGAGCATGGATGATGAGGTTCCTAAAATACAAAGAAGACATCTCCTCATTAGCTCTATGTTACTTCTTACTAATGCCACATGCAGTGTTCCTGAGGATGGGCCATGTGGCCTTTTTAATTGTAATGTTACATGCAAAGTGTTACGATTAGAATTTGTCAACTAATTGTATCTATTCCCTTTATTGTAGGGATGAGGTGGCATTATTCAAGTGGTCTCTAATCTAAACTAAAATTGTGATTTTATTTGAGCCTGATATTATCAATTCTTTATGTATGATATGTAAATTGCATTGTAACTTCTGGGATCTTGAGGTTGCTATTGGCAGCTTTAGATTTTTAGCTTCAACTAGACATACAATATGTTACATTTAATTTGAGTTTCTATTTATCAGAAACGATGGTAGTTGTATCTATGGCTCATTCATGTTGTATTTCTATGCAATTGCTTTGGGAAATGTTTCATAGGTGTATGATGTAACCAAATTTTTGGAGGACCATCCTGGTGGAGGTGAAGTGTTGATCTCAGTAACTGGTATTGTATCCTTTCTAAAACCACTGTTCTTAATGATATTTCCTATTAAAATAAGAAGCATATTTACAAGACAAAATGTTGCTTTAAACGATAGATTTGCATGCCATAGCTGTGTTACTGAGCATAGGATTTATTTTTATCAAGGTGTTGTTGAATCTAATCCCAAAGGCATGATTATGAAGTAGATCACCCTGTTGTAGCAACTTAGATAAAGGATTACTTTCACAAGCCCACTTGCTCTTGTTGACAGGAAACATCTATCAAAAAATTCTATTTAGTGTATTTAAAAGGGACTGAACTTAGCATACCCCTTGCACGCATGCAAGCAAGCTCTATATTCGGTTATCTATACTCTACTTATTAGATGACAAAATGGCACCTTTCTTACATGATTTCTTTGTTGGTGCATGCATGCATCTTCGCTTTATAACCGATAGATTGTTACCTATTAAATCTCTCTATAAGGATCACCAAAAAATCATTTATTTTCTTGACCCCTTAGTTGTTTGCGTGGTGTGAAATATATAACATATATGCACATAGCACCAAATTATTAATCACATATCATTTTTGACATCCATCTAATCTTATGGCTTCCAGTTTGAAACTTTGAAGCATATTCCAATTTCCCACAGAGAGAGCGAGGCACTGAACAACCTGGGGTGTGGGAGATCTTCTATACTTTGAAGTGTGTATGTATAATGAGTTATAATAATGTAAAACATCAAAAGAGCCAACGTGTTGGAGAATCTACCTATTGGAGAAACTCAAAATAGGATATGTGGCAACCAACGTGTGAACAGTCTTGTAGCTTACCTTTTTTGTGGACTGTCACCTCTAGAAGCTAAAAAAAAAAATAGCGAACAGGAAGGCTCGGACTGGTAGTGACCTAACTCAAGGATCAGTGGAGAGGGCTAGGTGTAATGATAAAATTTAAGAACACAATACTGTGAAGCTTGGATAGTCAATAGTAAGGCTTGAATCCATGTCTTATAAACTCGTGAAGGCTTAGAAGCTCAAGCTATTAGCAAGTGAATAGGTATTTGTGGTAGCTTGGATTAGTAGCACAAATACCTGTGGAGAAGAACCCGGACCAATGAAAAAACATTTTTGGAGGGTCAGATTAGTAACTTACCTGTGGACTTGACCTTCCTTTAGAACCTAAAAGAGCTCAAACCTTGAGAACTGTTGCCTTAGCCCAGGATTGAGAACTGTTTCCTTAGCCCAGACTTGTAGTTTTCAGTGAAGAACAATAATATATTCATTGGTATGTGGAACACCCACATGGAAGATAACATGTCATTTTTATTTGGTTCATGATGTTGTGGCAATAAAGTAGAATGATGTGGCACACCTATGTGGTAGATGGTGTATCATCATGACATGGCTCATTGGTGATGTGGTGATGACATGGTGAAAACATTGCACTGAAATGGAGAGGAAGTGGAAGGTGATGTGGAGATGGGTATTAACCTATTGTTATCCTAGGATGTCGAGGAATTGATTCTGAGAAATTTGGAATCCATTAGTTGGCCTATCTCCCAATACTAATAGAACCTAAAAATTTTCAGTTAACAAAATCATTGGACTCTATCAACTTTATCTCAGTATCGTATACTCAAGACTTATTATTGGCTGAGATAGTTGTATTTGTACTCAAAACTAATACATTAGAATCCTAAGAATCAACTGTAGATCCAGTTTTCTAGCCTTTTCGAAGACCCTTGGAAGATGAAGGTATAGAGGTCCCAAAACTTGAGTTTCTAGTTAGGTTAGCCTCAATTCTAGTTGAAGAGACGGTCTGTATCCCAAGTGCTTGTGAAAACAGCCTCTGGGCAACTCTTCCAGGAATATGTGCATTTGAAATCCTTATCATTGATGAAATATTTTGAGGATGAACTCTTAGTGCCTTATTGATAGAGGGTTGATCCACGTTAGCCCTTGAATAATTTTCCTCAGGTCTCAAATGAGATGTCAAGGAAGTGCTTCTCCTGTATAACTTCACCTAAATATGAAACATGGCAGGCATTCTTGTTTGAAGGAATATCTACAAGAAAAATTTCCACATCCGCAAAATTGTTGCTTCCAATTTCACGTCTTGTTGTTAAGTCTGAAGCATCTTTAGAAGGAAAATTTGCAAATGGAAGCCCCAATGCCTAGGAAAATATTCTCTTAGTGGCTTCTGCAGGTTTGTATTCAAAAGTGGCTTTTGCAGGCTGCAAAGACACATTTGTAACTTGTGATGAATCATTCAAGGAATTATTTTTCATATTCTCATCTATAAAAGGAACCCTTGTGTTTGCATCTTTATCTGTCATTTTATCATCTATACAGGGAACCTCCGATTTCAACTTCTTTCTCATCGTTCTTTTAAATGCTGTAGAAGTTGATTGTCCCAATCTGACCTTTGCAGTCTGTGGCGCTGTGGAAACATCCTATAATGTCTCACACAAGTTTTATGCTCCATTTTCACATCTATATATGGAACTTTTGTATCCAACACCTTATCCTTTCTTTTTTGATCTGTGTGTAAAGCATCTACGTTAAAGTATTTTTCCATCATTATTTTCATAGCTGTAGTAAGTGTCTATTCACAACTGTCCTTTATAGGGTGTGGTGCTACTCTTTGTATTTGTGATGATGCACGATTCAAGCATTTTTCTATCATATTCTCATCCACACATTGAAACTCGGTATTTTTAACAACATCAGGCTTCTCATAAGATGAATCTAACAAGATCCTCTTTCCCAAAGCATGAGAAATCATTCTACGAGCAACTACTAGTACAGTTCTAGGTCTTGGCACTAAATGCTCCTTTGGCTCGTCAATTTCTTCAGATGAACTAGGAGAAAAATATGTTTCCGTGCAGCCAGGTAAGCAGCTTCCCTCTATTCAAATGATATGGAAGGAAATTGGTCAGTTATCTCCTTATGTTGCAAGTCTTGTAATGTCATCTCCCACTTCAGTAATTGACAAGTAGCTTTGTGGAATTTGAGTATCAAAGAATCCATATGATACAATCAATTCTTCGATTTTTTTTTCAATATTAAATTGTTAGTGTCGGTATTCCATTGCTAGCTTATCGACGTTTTTTTTAAATTGTTTGTTTCCGTCGGTACTTTCCGTGTTATGTTTTTTTAAATAGTTTGTGTCATTGGTATTCTAACCTTTTAGCACCATCACTCTAGCGACATTTACTTTTTAATTTTTTTCTTCGGTCTTCTAACCGTTTAGAGCCGTCGCTCTAGCGACATTTACTTTTTTTCTTTTTGGTTTCGTCGATCTTCGACCTTTTAGTGTCGTGCTCTAGAGACACTTATATTTTTAAAAAATATTTTTTCTATTAGTATTCCTATGTATATGCCTTCATTCTAAAGTGACTTTTGGAGGCATCGTACTAGCGATGATTGTGCACATCGAAACGTGATGATTCATGAAACGTCGAGTGTACCAATATAAAACGTTAGACGACGTTTAATTCAATTGTCGAAGTTTTTGACTTTAGGAGGAACCAAGTTTTCTTTGCACCTAAAGATCACTCTTGGGATGCCTATGTGTCACAAGGTGACATTTTGGCCATTGGAATTTGGGAAAACATGCTAGTGTAGAAAGCCTAGATCTGCGATCAGAGCATTTTCTAAGCATCCTATCAACGGATCCATGTATTTGCATTTACAACAACGGTAAACCCTAGCTGTTGCATTTTCTTAGCCTGCGGCATTATTTTACAACATTTTTTTCTTCTGTTTTTTTATGTACGCTTTTGGGTCTCTAGAGGCTTGTTTTTCCTAACCCAGTGTTTTCCTCAAGATCTTGTACACTACTGCTATATTGTTTAATAAGAAGGCTATGATGCAACTCCCATTTTTATGTGTTGATGTATCACTTCATTTTCCGGTTTATTTTCTATATTCTGTCTTTTCCATTTTTTGGATATTACAATCTTGGCTTTAGGGTTACTCAAAACTAGCATAAAAATTGTAAGTATATAAAAAAAAATTTGCATCAAATTTTATATTCTTAATCATTTTAATTTAATATTGCGGAAAGAAAAAAATTTAATGTTGTCATGAAAAATTGAAGGGGGAACAATTCAAAGAAACTCCCACGGAGGAAGACTCCAAAGCTTTCTTACAAGCACGGATAGCAGAGTCGTTGTTGAACATAGGACAAGCACGGGGTCTTCATGTACTAGTTCGATCCCCACCTAAGGTAGGGTAAATAAAAGCAACGAAGAGAATTTATAAATCAATATTTGTATACAATCTATTGTTTTTTATTTTTGGCCATAAATTAATGTGCTTGATTGCAAAAAGAAGGTAGACAATGTAAATACAAATATCCCAATAAATTATGGAAGACATGAGCCTAGTTATAGTGGAGTGAAAATTGAAACAAATGTTCATCGATTTTGGAGGTATTTCATGTGAATTATATTATTTTTTAGTATGGATTAGAATTAGAAAATATTTAATGAAAATGGTGTATTAATTATAAATATTATTGGCTCCTACTCTAGAGCATGTACGGGATGAGGCCAACCAAGGGAGGAACCTATGGCCACATTCCAAAGTATCCGCTTCCCTCTACTACGAAGTGGGTAACAAAACTCTACTACCTTTTGTTATTAAAACATATATATTAATAATTACTATAAATAATAATTTAACGTTTTTATTATTATTGCATTTGATGCTCTTGTAATATTCCCAAATTTCCATCGGTTAATTGGGAGATATTAGAGTTCTTACTTTACTATGTTAGTTAACTAAATAAAAGGGTGGAGGGACCCATAAACCCCATAGATGAATAAAGTCCACTTTCGTTGTGTGAATGTGGGTTAGTTACACATAGTATATCAACATTATGGAGTAGTGGAGCAACTTATTAATTAAGGAAAAGTGGAATCATGGCGAGAGAATGAGGAGATGATGGAGATAGTGGGGGAATAAAGTAAAGATCGGAGCAATAATGAAACAATGATGGAGGAAGTGGTGGGTAAATGAACCGCATGATGGACGGAAAGTGGAGGGTAAATACGGGGGATGATGGAGAACATGGACGGACAACGCGATCTTCATGGAGGCTAGTGGGCACATGTGCAACATGGTTATGAGGTGGGCCAAGGCTAGGGAAGGCTCACAACCATAAAAAGGAAGATGAGGGAAGCAAAGAAAATCACATTAGGATTTTGATATTATATTGTTGTTAAGACATTTATTTGCCGCTTTAGTTGTTTAGCTAAGTTTGTTGTGTTTTTAGCACACGAGTGTGTTCGAGTGGAGATCTTGTTGGGTATGTGTTATATTATTTCCACGATTAGTTGCACATGCGGGCGGTGATGGGGGGTGATATAATTCCCTATACATTTCACTAGGCACAACGAGGAGGTGGCGCGCGGGGGTGGCCGGCCCCACATTGTTCGAGTCCTAGGCGGCACCCCGGGGAAAAAAAAAATTCGACCCTATTTTTTCGGTGGGCGGACCGCGAATCTGGTTTTGTGCATGGTTTTGGGGCATGATGGTTTCGGCCACAGTATTTTGTAGATAGGGTCAAGGGAACTACGGTTATGTTCTAATCCAAGGTTAATGTATTTGGGCTTATGAATGCTTCAACATGTATATATATGTGTTTGTAACACCTAAAAGAATATAATGAAAAAAATCAAGCTAGTCATCACAGTTTCGGATCTAGAAGGAAAATCTCTATGTATATATGTTTTATATTTTATGCTCTCGCTATTGTTTATTTTATGTTTTGAAGATTCATTGGAAGATAATTTGCAGCAAGGTTTCGTACTACGGATCCCACCCTTATCCATGAGGGACTTCGAGGGTACCTGTAAATTTTCTTTGAGCAACCATTCATTATCGGACATTGGTGCCACATTCATCCCCTCTCTACAACACATACGATTCAATAATTACGCATTCCTGCTTGAGGTTTGAGAGGAGGAGGGTAGTTCTTAGCATTTCAACTAAGAAACGTTGGAGGGATCATCCTTTGCCTTGTGCTTTCATTTCAATATTTCGGGATTAGTATTGCTACATCGACATTAGGCCATCATTTCTACACCTCCATCGCGCTACAATACTGTGAGATTATGCATTCCAACGGTGTAGATCTAGGGGAAGAAGGAAGTTCCAGTATTTCGTCTTGGAATCCTCTAAGGGACCATTCCTTGGATTTTGGAGAGATTATTTGCATGAGTTGTGAGCTATATTCCATCACATATCGGTAGGCTACAACTTTAGCCTCCTTGACATTGCGAGTCCGGTACAATAGTTGTGCGGTTGCAAGCGCAACTTGAGAAGGAGATCGAAGCTTCTGGCTTGGGAATCTAGAGAAGGGATCAACCTTTCAAGAATTGGTGATTCTTATCAGTACGGTATTTAACTAATTTATGCCTGGAGTCTGCATGCCATGATGTATTGCAAACCCTAGGAGGGTGATTTTCCAAGGTTTGTCGATACGGAAATCCTTTCACGGGTTATTTGAGTTTTTATCGTAGAGCTAGGATCTCAAATATTGACATTTTCGAGCTCCCGAACAACACGATATACACATTATTTTTTCGGTCATCGGTTGTGGTCTCGGTATTTTCGGCGGGGACGGCGCGGTATAGCCTCCAACGGATCAACATTTACATAGTGCCTTCGGTGACGATACTTGAGCGTCCTCTAGCCATATTTTTCGGCAAGGTGTTGCTATTTTTTTGCTGCTTGTTGTGCATTGTAATATACCTCTTGATTAAAAAATAACTCGGCTATTTTGTCTATTTTCATGGTGTATTTATTTTAATTCCATATTCTTTACTTTGATTTCCTACTGCTTCTATTGTGTTTTGTGTCTTTGTATTTTCTATTTTTGAATATTAAGTGGTATCAAAGCATGATCTTTGGCTCATCTTGTGGGAAATACATTTCATGACATCGGAAGAAGAAGCAAAAAGTATAGACCTATAATGACGGAGGGATTAAGTTTTTTGCAATTCTCTGCTTCGAATCCATGCGGGATATCTCCAAGGAGGTCAAAGAAATGAGAAGGGTGAGGAAAAAATAAACCTCAAGAATGTTTCGGAATGAGGAAGGTCCTAGCACTTCCTATACGGCTATTAAAAATGCGGGTACTAGAGGAATGATGGTTCCCTAAGGCTTTGATCTTTTGCCTAGGAAAAAGTGTCCAAATGTGTTTATCCTTTTCTCTAGTGACTTTATAAGTGGTAAAGTCAAATCTAATTTAAAAGTGAATTTATAAGTGATAAAGCTATAAAGTCTAATTTTAAAGTGACTTTATTAAAGTGTGTAGAAATTCAAAAGTGAAAAAGTGATTATGGAAATAAAAGGCTAAGTGGATCTTTTTTTAAAGTGGGGTGAATTAAAAAAATAGAAAGTGAGATTTAAATGCACATTTAATCTCGGCCCTAGATCTAAAGCTATATCAGCCATTGAATTTATGGATTCCACAAAAGTCCTTTAGGGTTAGGTTAAAGGAGGAAAATAAGAGAAAAGGTCATCCGGTCTTTCATGAGAAGATTGAGAGAAGAGGAAAGCAAGGGGATTTTGAGTGAGTTGAAGGAGAGTAGAACATTGGCACACATACCAAGGCAAAATTTAGAAAATCCGTATAGCAAGCCAACACACATTTCAAGGCATATTTGGGCATGATTTTCAAGGTAGCTTTTGTACGGCGGCTTTGGCACGCATTCCTAGGCAGCCATACAACATTACGGTATAGTTAAGAGGTGAATTTTTGTTGTTTTTGTAGCACGAGGTAGGCGTACGGTTTTCGGTTATTTGTGCATGAAAATCAAGGCAAAATCCATACAGCATTTATTTCTGTCCTACCGCACAAATCGAGGAGGCCATACACCAACATTTATTGTTGTTCTATACACAAATTGAGGAGGTCATATAACAACATTTATTAGTGTTTGTTTTTCTGAGCACTAAATTCAAGGATTCCATACAACAATTATTGATGTTCTTGTTTTACTATTTGCACAATTTGCGGGGGCGGTGGTTAAGCACAAAAAATGAGATAAGTTGTATTTGGTTGCTAGATTTTTTGTGTATTTACATTTCACTCGAAAAATTATTAGAAATAAAGAAGAGCTCTCGAATTGGTTTTCCCCCCCGAAGAGTTGTGGGGGGTTTCTATGGGTCATATTGACCAAAAGTTTACGTGTCATTTTACGTATTGGCTAAAATATTTTACCGTGTTTTTATTTCTACAATTTTACAACGCGTAGAAATTTCCAAAAATTGTGTTTTAAATATTGTCATTTCCGGCGTGTTGAATGTATGATTATGGGAATGGGCATTTAAATATATGGGAGTGATAAGGAGAAATTATTAACCGTGGTTGGTCTAAAAAATTTCTACATAGTATCGGACCTTGGGTGGGTGAAAAGTGGAGTTTTGGGACCCATAGTGAAAAATTACAACAAGTTATTTTCACACAAAAAAATGAACCTTTACCACCAATTTGATAACTTAAGTTTATTTAGGATTATAAGCTTATATTTGGGCTTGAGGGTGGAGGATAGGTTGGATGGGCGGAAACTATAGTGCATGGAGGAGAGAATCAGAGCATCTTTGAGGAAGCGAAGTTTGGGGCATCATGGTTAACAACACACAACACCCGATGGCAGTTCTTGGTGACCCTATTCGGTTGGTTGATTTTAACAAGAAGAATTACAAGGGAAAAGACTGATTTTGGATGATGTTAAATACCATTTAGCATTCCTCACGTGAGAGGAAAGACATATGCACATGAGATGTGGACACCCTTGACCAATCTTTACCCGGAAGCACAAATGAAAATAAAATAATGGTACTAAGGGATAAGTGAAGGCCATTAAAATAGCTAAGGCAGTGGTGTTACAAATAACTCACAAAGATCCCTTGAAATATGAGTTGGTTGTTGTTGGAGAAGACATTCCTTGGCAGGTTGGTGTGGATTACATTGAATGGTCTTTCGGACATGGGAGATTTTGTGGATGGGATTGTTGCATGACGGAACCTTCCTAGTTGGGGAGGGTTGTGGGATGATTGCATTTAGAATGAAATCAAGAAAGAACCATCTTGGGACGACCAAACAAGTAGAGGATAACAATGTAGAATTTTTATCAAGGGAAAGGGCAAAGGAAAAGAAGAAAGCTTCAAAAAGTGGTGGTTGGGGAAAAGAGGAAAAGGTAAAGGTAAGCGGTGAATAAGGAGAAGGAATTTTCCAAATTCAAATGTTGAAATTGTCCAAAAGTTGGGACACTATGAAATTGTGTGTGGAGAAGAAAGAAGAAGGGAAAGGACAAGACCATGGCGACATCAATAGAGATAGAGGACTTCTTGGAGAGCTTTACTTGAGATTTTGGGTTCATTTCTCTTGATTCCACTGGTAGGGATCACATGCCACACGGGTATGTTGACGGTAGGGATTCCTATCATATGAGGGTACGTGAGTACTTCTTAGATCTTTCGAAGAGGTAGGAACTAATATAGAGGTAGTACTCGAGAGAGAACGGCATTGTTAGCGCGGTTGGTGTGGGGACATTGACATTTGATAGGAAACCCAAACTTCCCTTGAAAGTGTCGGATGTTCTATATGTACCGGATGAATAAGAACCATATATCCATCTCAACATTGGAGGAAAGGGTATGAGGTGTTGTTCGAGAATAGGGTAGGTGCTTATATATCCTAGGGTCACTCCAACTTCTTGACTATAGTGATTGGTGTTTTCCATGCCAAGGTGTACAATTTTTCATTTGAGCCCCTTATGGCATTGGCGTGTGTCGGTGAAGAGCTATGGAGTTGAGATTTGTGCAATATTTGGAACTACATGATGTGGCATATGTATCACGGGGCCTTGAGGACATTGCGGGAGATCACCACGGGTGTGCAGTTTTAGTTCGATCACTTAGATACATGCAAAGGATGTGCTATGGGGAATTTTTCCAAATCTCCTTTTTTCGAGCGGTGACGGATCGACTAGGATTCTTGATTTGATTCATACCAATGTGAAAGCGGTCGAATGTCTCATGTTCCTTGAGTGGATGTGAGTATTATGTTTTATTCATTGATGATCACTCCGGAAGACTTGGATTTATTTCTTGAAGACCAAGAGTGAGGTCTTAAAATGGTTTCGAGAGGTTGAGCTCTTGTGGAGACTCAAACATGTCGAAAAGATCGAGTCCCTCGAGGTCGAAAAATGGAGGGGATTATACCCTTGGTCGGTTTGATGATTATTGTGTGGAGGTAGGCATCGGGGAGGGAGTTCAAAGTTCCTTACAAGCCCCAACGAGAATAGGGTTGCAAAGAGGAAGAACATATCCATCGTTGGGGCTGCCAAATCCATTCTACATGATCGGGGGTTACGCAGTTGTTTTTGTGGGCATAGGCTTGCAAAACATTGTGTACTTGTAGAACGGGAGTCCACATCATGGCTTGGGGCATGTGACTGCGAAGGAGGTTTTTTTACGGGAAGAAGCTTGATGTTGGTCATGGTATCCTTGGGTGCATTACATACTCCTCTATTCCCAAGGGAGAGAGGACCAAGATAGATCCCACATGAGAGAAGGAAATCTTTGTGGGTTATAGTCGGGACCTAGAAAGGCTTTCGAATTTATATTCCTACGAGGGAGGAAATTTTTTCTCGAGTGGGATGTGGAAATTTGAGGAGGATAGGGCTTTCGAGGAGGTCATGGGAGTTAAGTATCTTGATTCACCGGACCTCGGGGAGTAGGCAAGGCCGGTCACGGGGATCTAGTGGACAAGGATTAGGATGTACAACGGTGCTGATGTCAAGTCCATCGGTGAGCGGTGGCTCTCAAAAGTCGGATGGGTGTTGCTGGGTAGCATGCGGAAAGCGATCTGCAAATCATTTCACGGGGTAGCCCATGATGGACGGTTCATGGTACTTCAACATCTACGAGCACGAGTTTAGACATGGGCGAGTTGGTAGGCCTTGAGAGTTTAGGCTTTTGATGAGGATGATGATTCTTTCACTCCGGTGGGAAAAGTGAGCTCGGGGAAGAGGAAGCCCAAGTGGCTTCGGGACACCTTGAGAGAGCCCACATATGCTCTTTTGGGCCGAAGAGACGGGTTAGAGAGAACAAACCACTTCGGTGGTTTTGTAGCTATATGGAATTGATTGCTAGCATCGTTGATTCTGAGCCTTCTACCTATGAGGAGGTATAGCTATGCGGCGAAGTCAAGACGAGGCCATGTAGGAGGAGTATTCTTCTATCATGAAGAACGATGTGTGGGAGGTGGTGCTGAGGCTTGAAGGGAAATCGGTGGCTACTTCCATATGGCTTTAAAAGATAAATCATGTTGCATATGGCAACATTGAGAAGTTAAGGCTTGATTTGTCGCTAGAGGGTTCTCCTAGGTAGAGGGAGTTGACTATGAGGATACCTTTGCTCTCGTGGCTCGATATACTTCCATTCGCTCAATTAGCATAGTAGCAAAAATGGGTTGGAAGATCCATTAGATGGGTGTGAAGACCACATTTATCAATGGATTCATACATGAGGAGGTGTACATTAAGCGACCGCGGTTTGAGGTGCATGGGAATGAGTCCCATGCATGCGTGAAAGAAGGCACTTTATGGCTTTGAAACAGCTCTAGAGCTTGGTACTCGAGATGATACGTACTTTCGGGAGTTGGGTTTCACAAAGAGTGATGTAGATCTAAACCTATACTTTATTGTGGTAGGTGGGAACCTCTCATTCTGGTGTTGTATGTTGATGACTTGGTCATTGGTGTAGAGAGACTCATAGAGAGTTTGCAAGAGATCTTTCTTAATTTGAGATGAAGGACATTGACGATGCATTACCTTTTGGGATTGGAGGTGTGGAAGGAGGAGTTGCATTTCTTCTACGGGATAGGGGAAGTATATTGTGGACATTCTTAGCATACTTCCCGCGGTTATGAAACCATGTCGACACCTATGATCACTAATTGGGAGAAGCTTCACACTTCGATTCGGTAGGTGGATCCTAATTTGTATAGAAAATTAGTTCCTTGATTTATTTGGTCAACACTCGACTAGATATATGTTTTGTAGTCAACACGATGAGCGAGTTCATGTGTGAGGCTAGGAGAGTGCAGGTTCTTTGAAAAACACATTCTTTTTTACTTGCGGGGGCCGGTGGATTATGGTCTAGATTATAGATAGGGAGATGGAGTGAGACTAGAAAGGTACACGGTGCGATTGGGCGAGTTGTGCTTCGATAGGAAGGTCACTTTAGGGTGTTGTTTTGGGTTGGGTTCGACGGTTGTGCGTGATTTAGCCGGAAGCAACGGTCGGTTTCTGATGAGTTCGGTAGAAGTAGAGTGGCAACCAATTTGGCTAGTTGTGAGGCCATATGGCTTTGTAGATGTTGTTTGGCTTATTTTTTCCAGCGTTGGGACCTTCGGTGATTTACTATGATAATCATAGTTGTATTAAACTCATAGAGAATCTAGTATTTCATGATGGTTCAAAGCATATCGGGATCAAATATCATTTCATCGAAGACTATGTTCCAAAGGGAGCTATCAAGCTTGAGTATATTTCCATAGATGAGTAGGTAGCGAGACATTCGAGCCAAAGCCTTACCACGAGGCAAGCATGCCTACTTCGAGAGGCAAAGATGGGTGTGGTGAGGAACACTTTCCTCGGTAAGAGAGGTGTTAAAATTTGGGTATGAGAGGACAAGTGGTTCCCTAAGGCTTTGATCTTTGGCCTAGGGAAAAGTGTCCAAATGTATTTATCCTTTTCTCCTAAAGTGACTTTATATTTGGTAAAGTCCAAATCTAATTTAAAGTGACTTTATAAGTGATAAAGTTACAGTCTAATTTTAAAGTGACTTTATTAAAGTCAATGTCAAATTAGAAAAGTAAAAAAGTGACTATGGAAATAAAAGGCTAAGTGGGTATTTATTTAAGTGGGGTGAATTAAAATATAGAAATTGAGATTTAAATGAACAATTAATCTCGACCCCTAGATCTAAAGCTATTACTCATCCATTAGATTTAGGGATTCCCCAAATGTCATAGGGTTAGGTTAAAGGAGGAAAAAGAAGAGAAAGATCATTCGGTCTTTCATGAGCGATTGAGAGAGAAGAGAAGGAGAGAAAGGAGATTTTACGAGAAGTGAAGTTGAAGGAAATCAGAACCTTGGCACACATGCAGAGAGCATTAAACAAATATGTATACAGGAAGGCACACAGCTCAAGGCAGATTTGGGCACGATTTTCAAGAAAATGAGTTTCCATACGGTAAACTTGGCATGCATTCCTAGGGAGTCGTACAACATTACGGCATAGATTTCAAGGTGAAGTTTTTGTTCGACTTTTGTGTCACATTTTTTGAGCGGGCTAATACATTTTGATGTTGTCCCTATGCCGAGAAATCGAGGTATAATCCGTGCAACATTTATTTCTATCCTCTTTGCACATAAATCGAGGAGGATGGACAACAACATTTATTGTTATTACGCATGCAAATCGAGGAGGTACGTACAACAACATTTATTGTTGTGTTTTACGGGCATGAAATTCAAGGGTACGTACAACATTTATTGTTGTTCTTGTTTTATTGTTTGCACAATTTTCAAGGCGATGGTTAACGTACTGGAAAACGAGATAAGTTGTATTTGTTTTAGTTCTTTGGAATTTTGTGTATTATTGTTTCAACGTAAAAGAAAATTATCGAAATAAATAAGAGTTTTCAAACTAGTTTTCCCAAGAGTTGTAGGGGGTTTTTCCGGTCATATTGACCAAAAATTAGTGTGTCATTTCGCGTATTGTGTGAGTTTGAAATAATTTCTTGTGTTTTTATTTCTGTGATTTCCGGCTGCTTGTGAAATTTCAATAATTTTTGTTTTTTAGAAATATTTATCATTTCCAGCTTGTTGAATGTATGATTATGGGAATGGGAATTTAACTATATGAGAGTGATAAGGAAAAGCGATAGCAGGGTTGGTTCTAAAATTTCTACATCGGCAACATAAATAAATGGCCATGCAAGAGCTCCACATCACTCTTTTATGTCCCACTTTCCTTGCGAAGGAGATGATTGGCATGGAGATGGAGGATACTTAGAGCATGAGACTCTGAGTTATTACCTTGAAAAGTACAAATCTCTGTCAAGATCCTTCAAAGAGAATATAAATCTCCTAGCGAGTTCTTTTAGATCAAATAAAATTGGAGACCACCTTGCTTGTAATAGAAAGAGAAAAGGGCACATACATAATAGATTTTTCCGCCTACATTTGATGGGTCCTCCACGAGCATAGAAAAATCTTGGAGGAAGGAGTAAGATCATTTCTTCTAGCTACATCTAGTAGCGGAAGAAGAGAGGTTGTTGAGATTATAGTCTGCACCTTGAAGTTGGAGCAAAGGATTGATGAAGTTGACCATATGAAACATGCAAGAGTGATTGCTTATGCGGACTTAGATCAAAAGGATGATAAAAAGTTTGATAGAAGAAAACTTGAGGTAATTCCCATTGAAAAATTTCTCGACATTGATGATAAATCACATGAGGGAGAAAGGAAGATGTCGGCACTATTACTTGAAGGAGAAAGTACAACCAACACCGGTTGCGGAAGTACTTGCATCGGTAGAAGGAGCACTTTCATCTTTGCAAGATGATCTTGAGGTGACATTGATAGTCCCATGCATGATGCATGAGGAAGCGGGAGCGATACTAGCGCTAGTGCAATGACCAGAGGAGAAATCATCACCATCACCGGTAGTTGGAGAGGCCATTGCACCGGTGGAGGAACTCTTGTAGCTGCAGATGTCCCCAAGTATTAGCTAATTCAAGGTTTGCAAACATTTGCATTCCCTATTATTTAGAGCACCTCATATTGAGATTTGTGGGGTTATGCCATCGGGGGCAATTGCATAACCAAGGGTTAGAGCACCTTGCTGAATTGGAGCAGGACTTTCACTTCTGAGTACCCTTGACTTTTTCAAGGAGGAGATTATATGGATATCCCAGTTTTACATTGTTGAGCTGCACACAACACTTTGTGTTGGAGTGTGAGTTTCATAGGATGGGATTAGCATAGTCCTATTGCAAGGGAGCTATACAATAGCTTTCGAGAGTTAGAGAGGTTACTATAGCATGAGCTGTCGTATTCTATTTATCACAATGCGTGAATTAAATTTCGACAATTTTTTATTGACGGTAGATTTCGGGTTAAGAAAATACCATGGTATTTGACATAATTAGGGAGGAGCGACACCTACGGAGAGAGCTTAATGGTGGATCGGTACACAATAAAGGACTATGAGTTCAACCTTGTATGTATAGAGGGCCATGAAACAATAAATGCACTATCATGGATATCGAGCGGCGTTGACCAGCGAGCAGTGATGATTTGGGGGCCCAATTATTCTTGGAGCATTCGATGACAACTTCACTTATGAAGCATTGGATGGGAGAAGATAGTAGGTGATATAAATCTTATGGATGGCATCTTCCATTATCATGATAGAGCTTGCATCTCACGGCTCAAAGGGAAGCTTCTACCTTCAACATATTCGGAACCTCATTATGGGAATTTTGAGGTCTAAAATGGGCCTCTAGAGAAAATGTACAACAAAAATAAACTTTATAAGAACAAATAGGATTAAAGATGATGATGTCAACCATGGGGGATGATTCACCATTTTTAAGTAAAAGGAGTAAAAATATTAAAAAAATAATAAAATAATAAAACTACTTTTTCAACTTGTATTTTCAACTTATCTCCCAAAGTTTTTACTCAAATTTCGAGTGGGAGTACTCATTGGATGCAAAATTTAATTCCTCATCCAAGGATTACCCATGTTGCATACTTTCGATGGATCCTACTACGTGAAAAAAGAGAAATACATGAAAAAACGTGATTAGAATCACATTTGCTGTATTTCTCATTTTCATGTACATGACCCCGAGAAAAGTATGCAACATGAGTACTCCTTGGTTGCGAGGTCTTTTCATCTTGAGTACTCCGCTCGCTGATGACTTTGGAGATAAAGTTTAATATGGATGAAAAATTAGTTTTCTTTTCTTTTCCTCTAAAATTTGATGATCTTAATCATATCTTATTTTATTACTTCACTATTATTTTATAGTTTCCTTAGGAGGCCCATTCGAGACCTCAAAAATTCCCCTAATTCATAGGTTCTACCAGGCCATCGGTGAGATGTTCTCACGAGAGAGAACTCAGGAGGATGCACTTAAACATATCATGGAGTGTAAAGATTGTCATCAAATTAGAGAGGATGGTATTCTCCATTGGGTGGATACCAAGTTGAAGCATGATAGGAGTCATCACCCATAGTTGGATGGATGGAGTGAGGACGATGAAACAATTGGTTGAAAAGGGTACTTGCGGATCTATGACATGGAGCAACGGAAGCATGGTTGCGGTGCTCTTGGGTGAGTATGGTTACCACCCAACATTTCACATTTTCATGATCCGTACCTTGCATGAAATGCGGTGTGATCTGACAACGGGGAGGCATGGCTATGCGGTTATTTTTGAGAGAGTTTGGTCATCACATGTCAATGTATGTGACATTGCATAAAACTCACATGATATGGAAACGGGAAGTTTGGTGTGTTGGTCTTATGTGACATTCTACATATCAATCAATATATTATTTGCTCCATGTTGATGTGAGTTGGCAACAAAATTGCATTGTTTCTTTGGTTACTCTTGGGAGAATATGGGCTGACATTTTCCCATACTTTGCATGATGATTATGTAGGATGGAAACAGAGGCCTTGATGCATTGGCTTCTATTAGGAGAGTATGGCCGCACCATACTTGGTATGATGATGAGGTGCTATGGCAATAGGCATTGCTACGGTGGTTTCTATTGAGAGGTATGGTCGAAATTTCACATGTCAACTCATATGTCTCTATTTCCTATTTTGCACAATGTTGAGATGATGCTTGAAGCAAGAAGGGCTATTAAGTTCATTGATAGGGCATGGAGAGATACATCCTACTCCCATGTAGCATGGGTTGGAGGCAGGTTTATGAGTCGGGACTTTCCACTTCGGGAAGGAACCACTTCACTTCATATATCTCTGTAAGAGAAGGAGGCTGGGACAACAAATGGTTGCCACTTGGAGATTCATTGATGAGGAGAGCCATCTAATGGCTAAATAGTTAGAGCCATTCTATACATACTAGAGAGGCAACTGGATTTGGGAATTCATTACACAGGTTGGAGAGAAAATGGAGTCCTTCCATATGAGGATGCCATTTGGAGGGATATGGATTTTTGCGGCATTCAATTTTGTAGTTGCTTGAGGACAAAAAAAAAAATTTGGCGAGGAGGAACGTAATATTCCCAATTTTTCATCGGTTAATTGGAATATTAGAGTTCCTTTTTTTACTATGTTAATTAAGTAAATAAAAGGTTGGAGGAACCCATAAACCCCATAGATGAATAAAATCCACTTTGTTGTGGGAATGTGGGTTAGTTAGATAGTAGATCAACATTATGGAGTGTGGAGCAACTTATTAATGAAGGAAGAATGGAGATCACGAGAGAGATAATGAGGGAGATGATGGAGATAGTGGAGGAATAAAAGTAGGATCATAGAGAAATAATAAAACAATGATGGAGGAAGTGGTGCATTAAATGCACACATGATGGAGTAAGTGGAGAGTAAAGTAAAATATGATGGAGATCATGGAGAGACAATTTAGTCTTCATGTAGGCTAGTATTTTTAATTTAACGTAGTTATGAGAGTGGGCCAAGGCTAGGGAAGGCTCACAACCATAAAAGGAAGATGAGGGTAGAAAAGAAAATCAGTGCAGTTTTGATATTGTATTGGCTTTAAGACATTTCTTTGCATACTTCGAGTTGTTTAGCTAAGTTTGTTGCGTGTTTAGCACCGAGTGTCTTTGAACGGAGATCACCATATCCATGGGGGACTTCGAGTGCCTACTCTTGAAATTTTTCTTTGACGATCTCGTTGTCATCGGGCATTGGTTCCACATTCATCCCTCTCACAACACGCAGGTCAATTATGCATTCGTCCTTGAGGGTTTAAGAGGAGGAGGGTAGTTCTTAGCATTCCCGGCTAGGAAACCGGTGGAGGGATCTTCCTTTAACCTTGTTCTTTCATTTTAGTCCTTCGGGATCGGTATTTCTACATCCGGCATTAGGCCATCATTTCTACACCTCATGCAACCATGAGTCCACGTAGAATTACACATTCCGGTAGTGTAGATCCGGGGAGGAAGGAAGTTCCAAGTATTTCGGCTTAGAATCCTATGAGGGACCATTCCCTCACTTTGGAAGATTATTTCCATTAGTTGTGAGCTATATTCCATCACAACGATGGGGACTCCCCAACTTTAGCCTCCTTTACGAGTGCAATCCGATCCCGGCGGATTGTAGTTTTTGCAAGCCCGAAACTTGAGAGGAGAAAGGAGGAGCTATATCTCAAGCTTCTGACAGGAATATGAAGAGGATCAAACCTTCAAGCAGTGAGCTGATTGTGTATTATTTCAGCCATTTGATATCCGAGTTCATGTCATAGATGCATATGCCAGCGGTAATGTATTGCAAGCCCTAGGAGGGTGATTTTCTAAGGTGTGCCAATCTAGAAATCCTTTGCGTTATTTTGGGTTTTCTTCATGAGGCACGGATCTAAATCTTGACTTTTATGAACGCAAAACAACCTTATCTACACATTATTTTCCCATTTGTCATTTGTAGTCTCAACATTTTTCGGTAGGGACAGCATTATAGCCTCCAACGAATTTGTAGTTACGCGATTACTTACTTCGGCGAGGAGACTTCGGGGTCACTCTACCCATCTATTCGACTTGAGTGTTGCTATTTTTTAGCATTTTTGTAAATTGTAACCCACCTCTTGATTAATAAAATGACTCGGCTATTAAATATTTTCATGATGTATTTAGTTCAATTCCATATTGTTGCGGTTTGCGGTTATTGTGTTTTGTATTTACGGCATCTTTTTCTATTTGGATATTACAACTCTTTCGCCCTTACAACATGTAATTTTCACCAAGTTGGGAGAAATACATCTTAGAGCTGAAGGGGATGATGTCCTTTCTTCATACATGAAAAATTTTAAGAAAGCGAAGAATAATTGATTATACTTTTAATTTAATTAGAACGACCTTGACATATTATGTATAGAATACAGTTTATTATAAATCATAGGATCAAATATTTTTTAAACTCTATGAATGAATGAATAAATTTTTATTATATATTTATTTATTTATAGTGTATCTTAATATATTTCTTTCAAATATTTTATATTATATAGATTAGTGCGGGAATTAAAATCTTGTGAGTGGGGGGAGGGACTATGAGAGCTTCCACCTTCTGTGTGGTTATACTGTTCAATAGAGAATAAATTAATATTTAAAAAATATTGGAGTAAAAATCTGAGATCAACAACAACAACAATAAGGTCAATGTTGACTTCGTTGTTGCTTCTTCGAGTGGAGCGGGGTTTTCTCAAAGATTAAACTACACCAATAATTTATTCTCGAAACCAGAGGAGATCATTGGAGTATTCGTGCACTCAAGTTTTTAATTTATTTATTGGTGCAATAAATTTGTATTGGTCAGAATTTAATCTATTTTTCCTCATTGGTCTTATGAATATGTGTAGTATGATCTGTGTGGAATTTGGATGTTTGAAGAGGAACAACTATTAGAATAAAATATCTCAAAAAGGTAACATTACATTTGGCATTCAATTTGCATTGTTTTTGTTACATGAATTTGTTTGGTGGTTCTTATTATTTGAGAAACATTTGTTTTACCCCTTACAGCCTTGTATTTTTCATGTGTATCCTATTTCTTAGAATTAGAGATACGTATTCTCTCTATCTACTCATTATTGCCTGGTTTTCAAGTTGAAGTTCGGGAAAATGGAGGAGGCTCCAAAGATAGTCGTTCTTTAGAAAGGTATTTTCCTTTTGAATTTCTCAAAAATTTTATTTTGAAACTAAATCGATGCAGACCTTTAATGTAGATGTAGCCCAATTACTTATATTATGGTTTGAGCAAAAATTGGAGAATGTGTAATTTATGCATGTGCTTCAATTCAAGAATTCACTCAAATGAAATAATGTACATGGGATGCAAGGTTCGGCAATGATGTGCCAAGGGATTGTACTCCAAATTCTATGCTTATATTGCATTCAATCCTCTTTTGGCACAACATTCTTTAAAACTTGGATCCCATTTACATTATTTCATTTAGGTGAATTGTTGAATTGAAACATGACAATTACACATTCTCCAATTTTGCTTCTTGAACCATAATCGAGTAATTGGGTAACATTTACATTAAATTTATAGGCGAGTTAGTTTGAAATCAAATTTTATAGAACATCCAAAGACAAATACCTTGTTAAAAGTTAGCGACCATTCCTTGGAGCCTCTTCCATTGTTGCAATAATAACATGGGATATTCGACGTACATTTAACAAGTGTCGGATATTCATCGACGTAATCAATGAATCAATGTCGGACATTCGTCTACCGTTCGACGAAAAATATCATCGGATCCATAACATCTTCGTAGAAGAACGGGGAGATAACATCGGTTATATGACATATACACAAACCGTCAAACACGATATTTTGGTTATTGAATGAAAAGTCACAATGTCATCTAGCGATGTATGATGGTTGGATATTCGATAAACACATGCGATAGATGGATGTAGAATTAGACAGCAGTTTACAAATTAAAACGTCACATATTCGATGACTATGCACATCGAACTAATTCTTAAATTGCTTGACAGTTTATTTGGTATCAGGACGGTAGATATCCAACATATAGGTTCGACGATTTCCTGGTTGTTGAATATTAGAAGCGAAATCCACCTACAATATCTATTTCTTGGATTTTTCGAATAGTATACGAATTTGAGTCATATAAGCGTAGTGACGTCATATTTTGACCCCCATTTGTACTATTGTTTGGTTCAACTCAATCGATGGTTAGGTGGTACGTGGAAGTCCCTTGACTTGGTCGGTATTTTCAAGTATTAATAAGATTTATTCTTATATTGTGATTCATGTATATTTGTCTTGATCATTTTGGTGATATTATGGTTGAGTTTCCATGGTCCCTATGCTAGTTATTTGCGGTTATTTTTTGGTTACATGATGTATGTTTATTTATGGATCTGTCATGAATGATTTAGCTATTGATTGGTTGATGAATGTATGGAATAATAGTGTTGTTGCAGCTATTTGGAGAGGGAATAGGGCCTTCTTTGTGATTTTCAGATGAATATCAAACTATTATGATCATATAGTTAGACCTATAACACATTTTCCATGTGTTTGATGAAATTTCGGTGTCTTCTAAGTAATCTAGGTCAAGTTTTGATTCGAGATTAGATGTTTAGCTTTGTCATTAGTGTCGGGTATGATTCTGCGAGTGAGATTATTGAATTAATGAGCATATATCTATTTATAACCTATAGGTTCTATGTACACAAAGTGTTTGTATAAATGAGTATTTCAAACCTCCAACCTCAAGGTCATAACTTTGGCATAGGATCTCCATTGACTATCATAATACCTTGTTTCAAATATCATAATGAGAGGAAAAAAAAAATTTCATGAATGAAATATTTTGGCACTTTTATTGTCTCTTAATTTTCCGTAAAATGTCATTTAGGCCCCAAACGACCTCAAAAAAAAGTTTAGAACTTTGAAAAACTGCCAAAACTAGAAAGTTTTTGTTAAATTTAAGGAGACAAAGTGAAAAGATATCGTGTTGGGTCAAGTTGGGATGATAACAATGTGATCATGTTCACTTGGTGGTTGCATTCGAGTTCTGGCCATATGCACCAATTTCTCCCCAACTACATCTTGTAAATCGTGTGTCACATTGCTTGCTTCCCATCTTCATGTTTCCCTAGTGAGCAAGGTTAAAGTGGGTAAATATGGGGTGAGGTGGTTACAAATTTGACATATACATTTTTCTCAAAAAAAAATCTTATTGTTCAATTTGATACTTTAGGAATATGTGGAGAGAGCATTGAAATAAGGGCCCTGGTTTTGGGAAAGAAGCAGAGAGGATCTCCGTACCCCCTAGTTGAATTTTGATGGTACAACAATGGTGGTCCTAATAGCTCTGGTATGGGTGAGCCTGAAAATCATTGCTTCCTTTGCTGTCACAAGGTTCTTGAGAAAATGGGAACACCATGGGGTCACTGAAAGATGGATCTTGAGAGAAGTAGGGAAATGTTTATTTGTTTTGATATAATTTGTTTAGAAATATACCTAAGTAAAGGTCCAACTAATGGCATTCAATTCAAACATAAGAAATTCTAGTGGGCCCAATGTTTGGATTATGAAATAAGACATTCGAGATTCCAATCATATTTACCAAATAGGACACTTGCGAACATTCCCATAGGAAAAAAAACCCATAAAATAAAAAGGAATGACACAAAAAAAAGATGGAAAGCATTATTATCCCTTACCTCATAGAGGAAGAAGAAGAAGAAATCTTGATGTCTGCCGCCTCCTCCCACATTTACCCACTTTCACTAGGCTTCTCGAGGTAAAAATGAGCTAGAGATTATGATAATACTAAATCTCCTAGGCGGCCTTAATGAAATGGAGATGACTACTTAAGACCTTACTAACTTCCCTCATGTGCTATAGGACCTCCAAGAGTAACAGCATACAAGATTGTCAAATCCCTTAGACAACACTTTTTCCCATGACCTGAGCCCTATTCGCTCCCTTTCCATGGCATGTGTGACTATGGGTTCTAGACACTCATAAAAACTGCTTCCATGTGACTATGGTTCAGTTTCAATCATAAGCCTTCCTCCATGCAACGATGGAATTTTAACTCATTTCTATGTCGTAACTACGTTATACCTTGCTTTTTGAGGTCGAGACTCGGGTATCTACCCGGAGCAGGTAGAAACTTCTAGATAAGATAAATAACACATGAAACTCATTCATATAATAAAAAGCTGAAACTAAGACTTGACCTGACCTACCATTTTCAAAGAGGACTTAATTCTCTTAAACACTTGGTGAATCCCTATTGCAACCTACTAGTCTTGAATGCGAGTTGAACATGGGGGCCAGCTTCTCTAAGGTTTAGCAACAAGGGTCACTACCTTCTCACATTAGTTGACATAACACCAATTATGCCTTGCATTGATTATTCATTTAGTTACAAGTAAAAAAATGAAAAGAGTCATGACTAAGATCTATCATAAAACCATGCTTATAACCAACATATAACGGAATAAATAACAATAAAAGAAAAACCATTAAAGCCACATAATAAACAATACATTTCCTCATAAAAATAAAGATAAACTTAGATATTTATTAAACATAGGAAAAATATTGATTTGGTTGGGACTTCATGTTACACACGACCTCTGAATTGGACTGAACCAAATATTTCTTTCAACCAAATACATGTACTTATATTCAAACATATGAGTGTAGGATCGCATGGGATAAACCAATCAAAGATAATAGAAGGGAATACGGGGGTTAAACCACCTTCACCCTATCCATACCATGCTCTCATCAAATCGGTGTTGAGATTACAAAACCAAACGTGAGCTTGGATGCCCCTCTAATTATTCACTAATACCTTGAGCAATTTCCCCATATCCATTGTCAATCGTCTTTGTCTGCTATCTGTCATTACCGATCGAGGATTCTAGGCCTTCATGAATTTTCACAAGGCCACCTGCTTGAATCCAAAATTATTTGGAAATACAAAGATCAAAGCTAAGAACAATCCCATCACACCATGGCTATCTAGAAATGGAAAGGATAGGATAAAATATATTTTCAAAACCCAACAAAATCCATGACAATGACAACAAGAACCAAATATCAATATGCACATACCACGCATGTAAAAAACAACTGAGAATTCATACATACAGCTTTGTTACCTACAAGTATTCCTGCTTGTTTGCTTTATGCTTGCTTCCTTTTATTTCCTTGTCCTTCTTTTATTTTCCTTCCTTTCCTTGCTTTCCTTTCATTTCCTTTCATTTCCTTTCCTTTCTTTATTTCATTCTCCTATTGGTGGTATTCTCCTCTTTAAGAATAATTCGAAACATAGCGGCAAAAATCTTAACAAAAGCTATCAACTGATCTGAGAAGCATTTTTATCCAATGACACCTCTAGTTTCTTCAATTTTGCATAATTTCCTTCATTTTCCTCCTCGGATACAGCTTTATGACCTTTAACATTCCTTTTCTCCTAATTTCCATTATTTTAATAAATAATGTGCCAAAAATACCCTTTTTTCCTTTCCAAATCCATTTCCTTTGCCTTTTCCAATTTCCTTAGCCATAATAAACCAAATGAAAACCCACATTAGGATGTTTTCCCAACATTCGGCTTGTAATACGTGTCCCTTGCCCATGGTCATATTTTACTTTTATTAACTTTTATTATGAAATTTTAACCTGGGTTTAGTGGAGCCAGCTCCCCCTTGGGGAACACCATCTCGGTGTTCAATGACACCTACAACAAGAGAAAAAATACTGAAAACCAAAAACATGTGTACTAACATGGGGCTTTTATATCCTAGATCATTGTAGTATTTATAATGAACAACTTTGCTCAAAAGAAAAAGCCATCATGACAATCATGAAAACCATACTTCTTACTAGAGCTTTATAACAAAACTCATTGTGGTATTTAAATAAAAATCACATATACTTATGCACAATTTCCTAAACATTAGATAATCATGTTTTTCATGGAGCTTTATAAATCTAGCTCAATACGGTATTTACATTGTATACACATATATACATATGCATATTTGTTTAACCAACAAATAAAAGGATATGGAGTATACATGCATCGAGGAGTCCAAAGGTTCACACCTCCACCCTCGAGAGTAATAACGGTTATTCACCTCCTTCAGAAGTCTAGAATCTATCGCCAGGTCAACTTGCACCCAATGTCCAATGCTACGATCCTTGCACTTCCTGCCCTCGCGGTGAATAGTTGCGACTCATTTCCATGGCACACTCCCAATGTGCATCGATTCCATGCAGCGTGTTAACAACAAAAAAAAATCCCATTCCTTGGCCTTCCCTTCTCTTCTACATAACCGCTGCGAAATGCGGGTCACCCCCTTCCATGCAATCACTCACCTTCGAGTTCCTCGACATCCCCTTATCTAGGCAGATCATCCCTTGGAAAGGATTCCTCACATCATAAGGTAAAAAAAAATATGGAATATACCTTCCTCGAAACCATCTGTACTAGTCATAGCATGTGAATGGAAATCAATGGACACTATTGGGTACCGGTGTCCCATAATGACTTCCTACTCTTGAATGCTTTACCGACGCACTGCTTGTTCTAATTCCCTTTTCCTTTTGATGCTAATCCTTGCATTCGAGTTTCAACCACCCAACGTGGGACTTTCCATACTTTCTGGCCATGAAGCACATAATTTCCATTTTGGGTGCGTGTTATATTTTTTCCATGCCTGATGCATTTGCATCGGGCGCGATGGGGGTCACGGGGGGGGTGCATCCCCCTTGTCAAGGGGCTGTAGGGAGGGGTACCTAGAATTTTTTTTGGACCCTATTGGAGAGTGGCTAGACCTATATATGGTTTTGTGCATGAGTTTTGAACATGGGTTTTTGGCATGATGGTTTTTGCCCATGATATTTGTAGATCTGGTCAGGGAACTACAATTATCTTCTAATTCGGGGGTTAATGGATTTGGGTTTAGCAATGATTAAACATGTATATATATGTATTTTAACATTGGAAGGAATATAATGAGAAATCAATCTGGTAGTCCCAATTTTTGGATCTAGGGGAAAATCTATGTGTATTTGTTTTATTATGTCTCATTGTTTATTTTATGTTTTAAGAATTTGTTTGCAAATAATTTATGTATAGGGTTAAAACCTACATTTTAAGTCATAAGTTTTTTCGTCTTCAAGGGGGGGACGCCTTTGCCTCTTGAGGGGCTTTGCTTGGGCTGTGGTAGACAACTGTTCAATGGGAGATGCGAGATTGATTCTTGCGGTGAAAGAGGATGTCATCGGTGGAAGGTAAAGATTGAGAAGGTCAATGGTCGGATTTTTGAGTTGTGGAAGCTCAAGGATGAAGGATATCTTTGGTGGAAGAGCATTGGTTGTGATAGATCAGGGGACTAAACCAACGAAAATGTCGGATGAAGACTAGGCAAAGTTGGATCGGGGAAAGAAAGAGCACACTAAGGTTGTGTATCACGAGATTCGATATTGTTGAATGTATCATAGAAGACTACAATGAAGGCTTTGTGGGACATGTTAGGGGAATTTGTACCCATATAAGTATATGGTGAACAAAAATTTTCCTATGGAAAAATATCTATAACACGAGGATGAAGGATGTAGACTCGGTGATGAAATTTGAACGCCTTTAATACTATGGTAAGCAGTTATTATCCATTGATATTAAAATTTAAAATGAATACAAGAATGCATCGGTTTATTGTTTTCTCTAATAGATTCGTAGGATATTAAGTTTGGTTGTTGCAATAAGTGGCAATACAACTAGCTTGAAGTTGATGAAATAGTCTCATCCTTGTTTTCGGAGGAGATGGGGTGAAAAAATATGGAGGAATACGTGATGCGTTGTCTATACGAAAGATCCTTTAACATAAGAAACAAAAATAAGTCCTCGAGTGGGAGATATAAATCTAGAGGATATCTAAATCTCTTAGAAAACACCAAAGGTGTGATGGAAATGCAAAAACGAAGGGCACTTTAGAAAGGACTATATATCTAAGTCTCGAGAAAGGAAAGGTATTTGATGATGTTCCTTCCGTAAAGGTGAAAACCATCTGAGATGAAGGTGGGAATGTGTACTTGGATTCTTCTTCAAGTACACATGTAGATCATGGTATGGTTGATTGACTGGAGTGCATCCATTCACTTCACTCCATAGGAGTGGTTACTAGTATGAGAAATATGATGGTGCTATTATCTTCTTAGGGGATGATAGGAAGGCCAAAATCATTAGACGTGGAAACGTCAAGCTGAATTTTTAGGGTGGAAGGATTAGAACACTTCCTAGTGTTCTTCATATTCTTGCATTGGACATAAATATGATTTCTATAAGCAAGTTGGATGATGAAGGTGTAAACACAATGTTCGAGAAGGATATTTGCGAGATGGGTCGAGGTACTTGGCATTGATGCGGGAGTTTGGATTGGAAATTTGTACACAATTACGGGTTGCACTTTTATTGTTGGGTAAAAAAATTCTATGGTTCACCGAAAGTGGAGTTGAAAACCTTATGGTATCTAGATAAAATACCATTCGGTGGCATCAAAGGCTTGGACATATTAGAGAGAAGGGCCTTCGAATACTTCATGGTAATGGTATGGTAAAATTAATATACATAATTTCTCTTTATTTTTTTATTTATGTGAACATTATGTATATGGGAATCATAATTAGATTGTGTTTCCCCTCGAAGTGCTAAGAGGGTGAAAAGGGGATATTCTGACTTGTGCATAGCGATGTGTTTGGACCTATGTTAGTTCCATCATTTCATAAGTATGCGTACTATGTGTCACTTATAAATTTCTTCTCAAGGAACATGGATATATTTCCATAGGAAAAATTTGAAGTCTTTGAAAGATTTAAAAATTTAAGGCTCGGTGGAAAATTAGATAGAGAATAAGATAACAATGTTGAGGACGGATAATGGTGGAGAGTTCTACAAGAATGAATTTGAAGAGTTATGTAAGAATTTTTGGTATAACATGGAAGAATATAGGTCACACACCTCAAAGCAAAATAGAGTTTGAAAGAATGAACATAGGCGTTAATGGAAAAGCCAAGAAGTGTGCTCGGTGGTGTCGGGTTAGGAAAATAATTTTACAGAGCGGAGGCGATGGAGGCTGCAAGTTACACAGTTAATAGATTACCTTAATAAACATTGAAGGATAAGACTCCACATCGGTATGAATTTGGTAATAAATCCTCTCTTTCACATATGATGGTATTTAGCTATGATGCATATGTACATGTTCCAAAGGAGAAAAAACTGAAATTTGGATAGTAAATATTAAAGGTGCATCTTTATTAGGTATAGGATGGTTTAAGAATTTTATGGGCTTTGGAACAGAAATATGGAATGTTGTGTACAAGCTGAGATGTGGTGTTTAGAGATACGAAGATGTTATTAAACATGAATTCATACCAAAGGAACACGAGAATATAGAGTTTGAGCTAAGGAGGAAGAAATAGACTTTATAGCGAAGACAAATGTTCGAAGAGGAAGAGCCACAAACTCTAGTACTTTGAGAAGATCATTTTGAGAAAGGAAGGAATCCAAATGGTATAGTCCCGATGACTATGTTCATATTTTGCTTTATCTATTGGTGATGATGATCTGAAATATCGGGAGGCAACGGATGAGAGGATGGAAAGCTATGGAAAGGCCATGGTTGATAGAAATGGAATCTTTGGATAAAAAATGAGCTTGGGATCTGGTGATTTTCTGAAAACAAGAAGAAAACATTTCTTTGTGACCAGTCGGTGGTTAAGAATAATATGAATGTAGAAGAAAAGGTGGAGAAATACAAAGCTCGGTTGGTAGCAAAATGTTATTCTATGCATGGGGAATTATTTTGGTGATATTTTTCTCATATTACCAGGTAACTTCTAATATTCATATTACTTTTATTTTTTGTTGTTGATTTTATTTTGAGGTAGAACGGATGGATGTGAAAAGCAATATTTCTTCATGGGGATGGAAGAAGAGATCTCACATTAGAAGCAACCTAAAGGCTTTGCACTGATGAAGGGTAAGAAATAACTAGTATGAAAATTAAAATTGTCTCTTTATAGATTTACAAAAAATAGTCACCAAATATGTGGTATCATAAAAATTTGATACATATATGCAGAGGACTTAGATTCTACCAACACTAAAGCGACTCATTGTGTGTATTTTAAATTAATTGGTGTTAGGTATTATTTATTTGGTATTTGTATATGTGGATGATATTTTTGTTGATTGAAATGAAAAATTATTTAAGAT
The DNA here is from genome assembly GCA_034641835.2 of Pinus albicaulis. Classification (NCBI taxonomy): domain Eukaryota; kingdom Viridiplantae; phylum Streptophyta; class Pinopsida; order Pinales; family Pinaceae; genus Pinus; species Pinus albicaulis. The sequence continues at coordinate 814,108,451 of CM076572.1, read as the reverse complement.
TTGAAGATCCAATTTTCCTCCAAGTAATTCGCATGGAAATTAAATGAGATGGGAAATGAGAGGAAGCTCTAGTTAAACTTGAGAGGAATTATATTGAGACAATACTACAAGGTTTCATATGTATTGGATAGTAAACCCGTGAAGTTTCCTATTCCTATAGGTGTAAAGTTATCTATTGAATAGTGTCCCAAAGACACACAAGAGGAAGAGAGGACATGTATCATGCTCCATATGAAAGTGCGGTCGGTAGCTTAATGTGAAATGGTTTGTAATAGACCAAAAATTGTGAACATGCGGTGGGAGTATTGAGCAAATTTATGCCAAAATTAGGAAGGCGCATTGGATAGAAGTGGAGCGGGTTTTCGGTATTTGTGTGGCACTAGTGACTATAGTCTGTGCTACCAAGGAAAAGCAATAATGAGAACGGAAGTTTTGGACATCCATGGCTTTGTTGATGCATATTGCGGAGATCTGAATAGAAGATCTAAATTGGGTATGTGTTTAACTGTTTGGAGGAGAAGTCGGTTGGATGATAAAAATACGCAGTCTATAGTGGCTCTTTCAACTACGGAGGATGAATATATGCATCCACTCATGCAATCAAAGAAGCGAGTTTGGTTCCATATATTGTGCTCAAGTTTGGGTTGGTAATGAGAAATTTACTCTGAGATGAGCAGCTGTTTTGTATTAAAAGTGAAATTTTTCTTTGAAATAACCCTACTTATCATTCAAAGAAAGCACATTGATGTTTAATATCACTATGTGATGGATATGGTTGAGGAAAAAAAGGTGTTGCTAGTAAAGGTGGACACTTTGAAAAGAATGTTGTAGATTCATTGACAAAATATGTGAGCATTGAGAAATTTTCTTGTTGTATAGATTCAATGGTTGTTGCGCCATTTGGAATAATGACTAAGCTCTCTTGTGAACCCCTGTGTGGAAACAAAAACAACAAGTAGGAGAATCTTGGGTGTGTACTATTTTCTTTCCATGACTAGTCGCACATGCGAGGGGGTTATAGGGGGGAATTAGTACCCCCGCTGTTCATTATGCTAGGTGTAACATGGGGAGGTATCTAGCATCATACGGGGGCAACAACAAAAAAAAATGGACCCTATATTAGGTGGGCAAACCTACCTATGGTTTTGTGCATGGGATTTGAACATGTTTTTTTGGCATTAGGTTTTACGCACGGTATTTTGTAGATTTGTTCAAGGGAACTACAATTATGTTATAATCCGGTTAATGGATTGGGGTTTTTGTGAATGCTTGACATGTATATATATGGATTGTAACATTGAAAGGAATATAATCAATTTGGTAGTCCGATTTTGGGATCCGGGGGAAAATATTTGTGTGTATTTGTTTTATGTTGTCGCCATTGTTTATTTTCAATTTTAAGAATTCGTTTGCGATTAATTTACGTGAGGGTTAAAGCCTACACCATCGGATTAAAAAGGAATTGAAATAAACTCAAATCATACCTCATTAGGTGGCTTGTTAATAAAGTGCAATTGCAATTCTTTTTACTTCTGTCACAATAATTCAAACTATATCTTTGACCAAATCATCATTTATAAGAAAATCTCATTTGGTTAGCTCAAAATACAACCATCATAATCATAATCATAGATCCTGCGGAATTAAAAATTGAAATAAAATATTGATACTTATCTTTCAATTATTCTTTTCTTCTTTATTTTTGTATATCCTTTACGTACATGAGACGAATAAGTTTTCAAACTTGAAGCACCCAATTCCTTCTCTTTAAGCAACAAGGTAATCAGACAATCAAATACTTCATAATATAAAAAACAAGGGTATCCGAGACTAAAACATCTCAACCCTCATAGAAACAAGGGTATCCCAAGACTAAAACCACCTCAGCCCTCAGTAAAACAAGGAATCGATACTAGACCACCTCAACCCTCAATAGCAACAACAAGGGCCAAGACATTCCTATACATGCATTTCCCCATCTACTTGTACAACACATACATACATAGTGTATAACACAACACATACACTAACACCTGGTGTACAACATGACATACGCCTACACCGAATTGTACAACACAACATACACCTACACGGTACTGAAACACAAAAAATACACCTACACTCGGTGTACAATGCCACATATACACCCACACTTGGTGTACAACACAATACGTATACATACACACTATACGATACCTCGAATACACATGTCGTGATACAACGACTACACAATACCACTTAACACCATGCCAAATAGCAAGCAACATAACATGTACCAACATGTACACAATACCGGTTACAACATGTACATAGTACCACCTGTACATAGCACCACACATTGTGTACACAACACCACACGTACACTCTTTGCACAATGTTTTCACAACACCATATGTACGAACACACCTGCGTGTACGCTGAGTTGTGACATGTATATAACACCATGTACATAGCACCATGAACACCAACATGTACACAACATCACATGCATGCAACATGACATGTACACATGTAAATATCCATGTATGCAACACCACATGTACAATCATGCATCCCTACCATATGTACACGAGAACCACATGTACAAATTATACACCATGTACCAGCACCACATATACAACATGTACACTACACCAAATGTACATACACAGATTACAACATGTACATAACACCATCTGTACATGTATGCATATACGCCATGTATTTAGCACCATCGTACCCAACACCGCATATGAAATCATGCACACAGCACTATATATGAAACATGCACACAACATTATATATTCAACATGCATACAATGTCATATGTACAAAATACTACATATGTGCCATATGTACACGACATTATTCTTACATCTTAATACCACATTATCCTTACTAGAGAGCCTTACTTTTGGTGTATTTTCCACTATCCATGATTGTCAACATGTCACATATCACCTTGCTTTAATTTTTTTGATGTATCCTCATCATTACTTGTTATAACATAAACATGGGAATAATACCATTATAATCTCAATTCATATCCACATGATATTGACCTCATAAATATTTCGGAAGTTACTCTTCCCACTTGATTCCTCATAACCAGGAACCTCTTCATGCCATTCACCATAATCGTCCATTCCTCCACAAGAATTATTCCTAACAACCCTATCATATAACTACATACATACATATATACATATAAACATCAACATAAAACAATCATGATCTCATGACCGCCATAAAAATGGCATTATATATATATATATATATATATATATATATATATATATATATATATATATATAATCATTAACATAAATAAATCCATGATGATCCCTAATGACCATGTGGTTCAATGAAATACATACATACATACATTATCACAATCATGATCACCACATAATTACCGGATATCATAAATTCCTAGGATTCAGATAATTCCCTTTATTCATGCAATGCATGAACAAAAATGAGAACAATAGTTCCCAACACCCTTATTAGGAGCATCGATGCCTAAAATCAATTTACTTTACCTTTCCTATTACGTTTCTCATTACTATCCTACCATCATCTATTTCTCCCAAAAAGACCAACAGTAACTAAGCATCATATTCACACAAAAACTTCCATTTACTTATGCACCAAACTTCATATGGTCTTACATTACCCACTATTGGACTTCTTTCATCTCTCCCCCAACTCCATTATATTTCCTCTCTCCCCAACCAATCCCGAAGACCCTCAAAACATAAAAATAACCAAAGAAACTAAGAAGAACCCCATGAAAACCAATAGCAGTACAACACCATGAAAAAAGTGGCATGGCCATACACTAGACATAATCAAATCCAAAATCAAGCACAAGAAATCACAAATACCAACAGCAAAAGACTAGCAACAAACACCATGAATCAATCCCCATGGTTTCCCAATACTTCCAGAAATCTCAGCCTAATCCTTCTCCAAAATTGCATAAGTCTCTTTTCCATGAGGCACGACATGTATCCTCAATACCATAATCACATAACTACTAGTGTGTAAATAAATATAACGATATGCATGTCATCTTAGCTTTTTGTGCAAGCACACCTCCTTATGCTTAAACACACATCTTTGGGCATATGTTTGGAAACATCAAGACATCGTATCTATTGATTTGAAATGTCAACCTTTACAAGTCCTAACAACCATGTCATAATCAATAATCAATTCATTTTATCAATCATAATACACATAATGCTTCAACTATCACCTACTTACACTCATGTCGAGGATGTTCTCAACACATACGTGTTAGTGAAACCATCTCAAGCAAGATCTCATTCAGTCATGCAATCTTATAGATACAAACTCATATCATGCAACTAGTCAAACATTCAATCAACATATAGATGACATATGGTACCAAACACTAAAAACATAAAATATACGACATAATCAAACATTCAAGCACTAAGTATATGACAAAAGCAAACTCATACCCTAATATATCTCGGGAGATATTATCTGCACAATAATATATATTAGCATGATATAACTTCTGACATATCAACCCAAACATAATTATCTGGTTATGATATCGATAATAATAACTAAGCTAACATGTTCACATCATAAAAATCATAAACAATTGTCATTCATGCATAAAAATCATATATGCACACTCATTCTAGATTAGTATGACACAATACCATATTGACTCATACAGATAATAGCCAACCTAACCATTCACATGGGCCAATCCAAATTAGAATGATACATATAACATCAAGATCCTAAGTAGAATGATTATAAACATCATGCATACGACTAAAATGCATATAACAACAAGTTACTATCCTTCATGACTCATCGACATAGGTATATATGATCACACTAATGAACTAACATCTATCATACAGCATAACCACAACAACCATAGAATGACGGACATGTACAAACCATAATGTATATCAATCATTAACCAACATGCCTACATTCTAAACATACAATACTGGCATGACGATCTTCTCTTACCAGGAATACTAGTGGTGCAACCTTGCTTTGATGATCTACATCTCCTACTCTATCTCATCCAACACATTATCATAACATACCATTAGAATCATAATGACATATCCTTCACACCATAAAATCATGCATGGCATGCTTGGCCATAAAAAGTGGCACATAACAACATGCATTCAACCCATCCGATCGAAGTATTGAACCATGATCTAATACCATCTTGTGGTATTAGATATGTTAAAAGGTTAACTGCTACGATACCACCACATAACCACCTCCTCCAACATTTACCCACTTTCACCGATTTCTAGGGTAAACACGAGTTGAGGGTCACTATGATAAGACTCAACCTCCTAGGTGACCTTAAGGAAATGGAGCCAATATTAAGACCTTACTTGCTTCCCCAGTGCTATAGGACCTCCGGGGAAGTAACAACCCCTCCCACGTGTCCAACCCTTAGAAAAATACTTTTTCCCTAGCCGAGCCTAGTTTCTCCCCTTTCCAAGGCCTCCATGCGACTACGGGTTCCTAGTCACGCTCACATGATTTACCACCATGCGACTATGGAGTTTTTTCGAGTTCTATGCCAATGACTTGACTTTTTGTGCCAAATTTTCGGGGCCAAGACTCGAATTATTTTCCTATAATTGAGTCAAGCTTCCGAAAAAACATAAATAACATAGAAACAATTCTTGTAAACCAAAAAGTAGAAATCGGGACTTGACTGACCCATCCCAAACCAGGCTAACATTCTTTCAACCACTTGGTGGATAGCAAACCTGCGGCCATGAATGCAAGTTTGAAAATGAGGGACTAAAAAATTACATAAGGTTTAACAAGAGGGGTCACTTCCTTCTCACATTATCTGTCATAACACCAATTAGGTCTTTCATTCATTATTCGTTCGATTCACAGTGTAAGTATGAAAAAATCCATGACTAATATCTTTGTCATAAAACCATGCTTATAACTAGCATATAACCAAATAAATAACATTAGAACAACCATTAAGGCCACATAATAAACGATACATTTCCTCATCAAAAGCGAGAGAAAATTAGCTTTTATTGACATAGGGAAAATCACAGAGGCAAGTTTGGGACTTTACCTTCCACCCAACCATGAATTGGCTGAACCAATTCTTTCTTTCGGCCAATCACCCCCCATGCAATTAGGGGAATTTTGAGGTCTAAAAATGGGCCTTCTAAGAAAAATGTACAATAAATAAAACATAATAACCGTGGGATTCAAGATGATGATGTCAACCATGGGGATGATTCACCATTTTTAGGGTAAAAAAGTAAAAATATTAAAAAATAATAAAATAATAAAAATAATTTTTCAACTCGGGTTTTCAACTTATCAACTGGTTTTATAAATTTAAAAATAGTACTGGAACAAATGAAAATTTTAATTCCTCATCCAAGGACTACCCATCTTGCATACTTTGATGTGCCACTGTTACATGAAAAATGAGAAATACATGCAAAACATGATTGTCAACGTTTTTCATGTATTTCACATTTTAAAATTATGGTAAGTCCATCAAGTATGCAAAATCGTTACTCATAGATGAGGAATCAAACTCTAGCGAGCAGATATTCTTGCTCAAAATGTTAGTAAACCCATAGGGGATAAGTTTAAAATACGAGTTCCAAATAGTTCTTTCTCCCTCTAAAATTTGATGACTTAACCTAATCTTATTCTATTATTTCCACTATTATTTTATAATTTCCTTAAAAGGCCCATTTTAGACCTCAAAATTCCCCTAATTCATGTTCCAATCATGAATGTGGGATCTCATGGGGATAAACCAATCCATGACGAGGGAATCTAAAGGTTAAACCACCTCCACCCTCTCCATACCATGCTCTCCACTAGCGGGTACTTAACATCACAAAACCAATAGATCTTATGAGATGCCTGGAATTTTTTTCTAAAATAGCAGTAATTTTTCCATCTCCACCCTCGAACTTCTTTAGTGTATCTTGCCATTACCGATCGAGGATTCTATGTCGTTGGGAATTTTCTGAGACCACCGCACTCGGATCCCAAAATATTCGGAAATCCAAAGCTCAAAAGCAAGAAAATTCCCATCACACCATGGCTATCTAGAAATGGCAATACTAGGCTAAAATCCACTATCAAACCCAACAAAATCCATGCAAGTGACAAAAAAGCAAATACCAACATGCATATGCCATGTCAAAAATAGCTAGTAAGTCATACATGCAACCTATTACCTACAAGTATTCCGTGAAGCTGCATTCAGATATTTCCTTTGCTAACCAATAGCCTCTTTTCTTTTCTTCTTTCTTGCTTTTCTTTTCTTTCCTTGCTTGCTTTCTTTCTCCTCTTGGTTGTGTTCCCCTCTGCGAGACTAATTATAAAAATATAGGCTGACAAAAAACGTAGCTAAAAAATCTACCAAGCGGTCCTCGAAGCCTTTTTATCAATGAGGCCTCCTAATTTCCTCAAATTTCCATTATTTTAGCCAATTTCTCCTCACATGCAACTTGTGACCTTTCACCTTCCTTTTCTCCTAATTTCCATTATTTTCATAAATAATGTGCCAAAAAAATACCCTTTTTTCTTTTCAAATCCTTTTCACTTTGCCTTTGCAAAATTTCCTTAGCCATAATAAGCCAAATGAACACCCACACTAGGATGTTTTTCCCAACATTCGGCTTGGAATACGTCTCCCTTTCCATGGTCTGTTACCTTTATTAAATTTATTACATAAAATTTTAACACGAAGTTTTGTTGCAACGGAACCTTTTGAGACCAAGAAGAATGGGATTCTTTGATTACAAAATGGTCTACAAACACAAAGAAAATGATACATACTTAAGACGATCCATGAACGAGAACAATAAAAAGCATCGGCGCATAAAAAAAAATGGGGTAGTGGACACAAAGAGAATTTCATGTCCCAGTTTAGGATCAGATAAAGAACTCCCATGAAGATAAATGAAAGTGATTTGACAAGAATTCTAGTTGACACCAATTAGGGGGGTTGGAAAGATTTAAAAAAAGAAAAGGAAAGAAAAGAAAAACTAAGTGAATACTATCACACTTAACTTCATAGGTTTCTATTTTTTCTTATACACATAAGTCGAGAGAGTGCTCTTCTTGAGGTAACTTAGCATCCCCTGAGCTAATTTTGTTCCTTTTCTTAAAGTTAAATAAAATTATAGGATTTTTTCCCTTAAAAATAACTAATTTCAGACCATAAAAACTAAATATTGTTCCTTATACATCTCATTTTTATGAGCATAAAACGCAAGTGGTATTTTTTATAAGTATCTCATTTTTATATGTTTATTACATTGTGTATTGTAAATAAGTGAAAAATGGACAAACTTTTTTCCATCATTTTATTTTATTTTTAATTTTTAGAGGTGAAACAAAATTTATGATTATTTTTTTTTGTTATAAAAATTTAAATTTCCTTTTAAAGTAATTTAAATACTTAATAGAAAAAAATTATTTTCAAGTTCTTATAAATTATCTTGGAATTATAACTTTTAACATAATTTGTATGTAATATTTAGGAAATAATTTCAATGAAAAATAATTGAGTTTGTATACTTTTTAATATATTCAGCAATGTAAATATTAATGTGTCTAAATATTCAAACAAAAATTGACATTAATATAAAGTAATTTAACATAGCTAAACCTTATCAACATAGTTATAATTTTATCATTAGTATAACACAATTAAAATTGCATTCGACATAAATAATTAAGTGTTACTCTTGATAATGTAATTACTTAATAAGAAAATATTAGATTTTGAGAACTAATCAATATTGTTTTAAGTCAAAATTTATTAACATAATTCATATTTTTCTAAGATTTTTTTTATGATTTCCTCCATCTCTTAAAAAATATAGTCTAACTATTTTACATTTTTGATTATTTTTAGCATATTTTCAAGTTAGTACTGCTTGAAATATGCGGGGATTTGCAATCACATGTTTGAGATGTGTAGGTTATATAGTCCAAGTGCCCCAATGGTTTCAAGGTATTGAATCTATTTATACATTTAAAATATTTGTGTCAAAAGCCACATTTTACACTTCAAAGTATGTCGATTTTGTCGGTTCTCAACATGGAGCTCACATGGATATCTTAAAAAAATAAAAATAAAAAAATCTATAAATAGAAAAGCAATGTCAGATAAATAAAAAAGAAAAATGAATATGCATGTTTAGTTTAAGTTTTAATTAAAATCATTATAAAACATCAATAATTCCAACCTCCATATGGTCATTTGGATTTTTGTTGTAATTCATGTTGGGAAAAATGCGAGGTGTATGGGGGGGGGGGGGTGGGGTGGTTAATCGGTATTTAAAACTCACATAAACTTTTATTTTCTTTTTGAATTACGTACGCGACTTGAATGAAGCAAACCGAGCGTTTGTAAGGCTACTATTAGGGAAACTATGACGTACCCGATACGACTTATAATTCGGATAAATCTTCAATTACTTGAATTATACCGGTGCGTCATTGATTCATCAAACATTTAATAAGTAGTAAACATGTGCGGTAGAATAGATTAAACAATCACACATAAGAAACACACATGAACACCGGGATTTAAGGTGGAAACCCAATGGGGGAGAAAACTACCATTATTGTTGTATCAATCTTCAATATTATTATTATGAATAAATTTTTACATTCTTGTACTAACGCATACTCATACCAGCACCCTAGCGCCCACCTATTAAAGGATACAACCTTCACGCATTCTCCATCTCCTCCTAGAAGAACAACTCACTGATCTTGTTACACCAACACCCACTAGAAAGGATCTTCAACCCCACGATCCCGATGCCAGCTACTCTTGGAAGGAATATTTGAATTTCTCACTTTGAAGGTTTCCAACCCTTAACACCATCTATGGACCACGTTTTAAAAATTTTCACATTGGATCCACACACTTCAACACATCACAACTTGTGAGCAAATTTTCATCAGATTTTCTTACCACTAAACCCACTAACATCATTTAAGCTAAACTTAAAAGCTGAAATTGATCACTTTGTACCAAACCAATCACTAAAAATAACCACTAAGCAATCAATCACTATAGCAAACATTCTTAAACAATCACCAACTTTAATCGAAACGAATAGTGAGATAACTATAACTAGGCGAACCCAAAATACTACAACAACATGCGAACCAACTACAACCACGATCATCCATAAAACAAAATATACATGCCCTTCACTTAAGGAAACCCACATGTATAAACACTTTTCTAAACATAATCCTGCATACGGATCTCAACCTACAAGTTACGAAAGCGTGGCAATTCAAAACACACAATTTCTCATAGACATACGGAAGTATTTTTTCATTTTACGGATCTGCGAAACCCCATATAGTTAGTTGCAACAAGGATATTCTCCAATAAATCAACATTCAATAGTTCAACCCGGACAATGCAACTCAACCTAGGTAAACGTAGCTTTAACCTTGAAAAAGCATAAATACAGCAACACGGATTAGTTGATCAAACATACTTTCGGTAGAAACCCTTCCTTTATGTATGCAATTTTTATGAAGAAAACCCACATGTATACGCACTTTCACCGATATCACCACAATACGGATACTTAAAATTTTGACCTATAATTTCCCAACCCTTTAGAACTTTAGAAAAACCCAAATCATAATATTCAAAGACAAAGCACGCATCAAATCAGAGATCTATTTAATACATAGAGTGGATCATACAATGGAAATTAATTTTAGGTCTCACAATCTTGATCCATCATTATATTTATAGGTGCATAATTATTTTAGATCAACTTATAAACTATATCTCATAATATGCAAATATGCTTGATTGATGTATTCATCGAAAACCTTACACGTGCACTACTTAACACTTTGATCTTCTCCCTCCTTATCGTTTGAGCCTTATGCAATACCATGAGCCAAAACCCACACTAGTGTCGGTGATAATCTTTGACGTGATAAAATATACATTACCTAAACAATATTTTGGGCTAATACCATGTTAAGGACCCTTGGTATTTAATAAAATAATGTGCCAATATGTACACGAATTTTCTTCGTCATCTCCGCATGTGTGAGTGACTTGTTCTCATCTAACCCACATATATTTCTTCAAATATTCACTTTTATAAATCTTCTCTCTCTAACACAGCCAAAATTTTCCTCATCATTTTTTTTTCATTCTATTAAGTCACTTTTTCACCTTTGAACTCATTTTTGAACTCATTTGGTTACGATATCTTGGTTCTATTACAAGTGGGTTACTACCATCAAGGACAACACATACATCATAATGCCAACAATCTCCACCTTTAGACTAGGTGGAAACCATGTTGGTGTTTGATCACCATAACCTAAGATACTTGAAAAACATATTAGTCACCAAATTCAAAAACCAAGATATTCTCCCCCTTTGTCATCAAGGAAAAGAATGGATAATGTTCCATGAGCACATCTTTGAAGTTTATGAAATATTTATAATGAATTACATGATTCTATGACTCGGCTAAAGTAAACTTACATCAGCCACCCAACCAAGTGGGGTTATACCATGGGATTAAATATATGACTCAATCACCCATTAATTAGGGATTACATAAAATCGGTGAATTATTGCATCCTCGGTATCACATGACCTTTACAACAAATGACAAATATAACTTGTATAACCAACCAAGGATAACCTTCTATGTGGGAATCCCATGACATAAAATAAGGAAATAAAAGTATCATCCATGGCGAAACATCACCATCATGTAAACATAGAATAGGTCTTCATATATACATCGCAATCAACCACATGAACATCTTCGACGGCTGTCCTAAGCATAATGCCAACAATGCATCGTGCATGAGCAATGCTAAAGCACTACCCTTGAACATGTGTTACCTTTCTAAATCGCATCATCAATTCATGCATTAGAGTATCTTCATCAAACAAGCATAATGACATATTGAACTGACTTCTAGTGCTCAAAACCCGGTTATAAATAACAATGCAAATTGTAATCAACATCTAACTTGATGAAAATAGCTAACAAAATCATATCAGAAATTGTTCATGAGTTGGACCCAAATTTTATGTTCATAGATATATATACACATATGTATGAATATAAACTACTTTATATACATGACTATGGTTCATGGAAACCCATGTATAGAAAAGAAAATTTCTGAAATATCACCTATGTGAGAAGGTATGGCCAGTCTTGATCAACAACAAATGAGCGGAGAGACTATTCCTAGTTGTCTAATATATTCAAATGTGTCTCTTGTTAGAGTTTTAGTAAATATATCATCAATTTTTTCTTTGGAGGGAACGTACTCCAATTTAACCTTTTTTCAAAGCACTTTTTCTCTTAGAAAATGGTACTTAATTGGAATGTGGCTGGTTTTGGGTATAACATGATTTTTCAAAATGCTAATAGCACTAGTATTATCACACAAGTTGGAATGGGTGGAGAACATTTGATTTGAATATCATGTAATGTACACATCTTCCGGATAATTTGTTTGCAACAAGATGCAATAACCATATATTCTGCTCTGTTGTAGATAAGGCAATAGAATTTTTTTCTTGTTGAACCAAGATACCAATCGGGGCCCTAAGTAAAATTCACCTCCACTAGTTCTTTTGTCATCAACATTTCCGGCCAAGTCCGCATCTTTGCATGCATGAAGGGTAATTTCATATTTAGGATACATAAGCTAAAGTATCGGGTTCCTTGTAGATATTTGAATATTCTCTTAACCTGAAGATGTGTTTCCTTTGGATTTGCTTGGAAACATCCAACGATCCCAACTCCATACATGATATCTCATGCTATTACATATTAGATAAAGTAGACTTCCAATCATAGACCTGTATTCGGTTGGTCTACTATGGGAAGTTCATACGTATTCACTTGAGGCTACATGTTTTATCATTGGAGTGCATATTAGTTTGGAGTTGTCCATCCCATATTACTTTAGAATTTTCTTGAATAAAATTTTTGTGAGACAAATATGCCATCTTTGCTTTTACTTGTAAAGCGAAAATATGTTAGTTCCCCAAGTAAATATATTTCTGAAACTCTTGCTGCATAACATAAGAAAATTTTTGACTCATATATTCTTCATTATCCCAAAGATGATATCATCGACATAACGACAATAATTAGCGGTTTATCATCTTTATTTTTTTTGTACATGTTTCTTTCTACAAATCTTTGTGAAACCTTGTTTTTTAATATACTTTTAGAGACGATAATACCATGTCCAAGTGTTTTTAGCCCATATAAAGACTTTTTAGTTTTACATACGAGGCTTTCATCATTCCTAGAATGAATCCTTCTATTTGTTCAATATATAATTCTTCTTCTAGATCTCCATTAAGGAATGCATATTTTACTTCCATTTGATCAACTTTGAAATGGCGGAAGCTTCGAAAAAGACATGAAACATTCTTATGGCTTCAAGTATGGCTATATGTGAAATTTTTTCTTGAACTCTATACTTTCTTGTTGAGCATAACCTTTTAAAACAATTCTAGCCTTGTTTCTAATGACTTCTCCATTTTCATTGAATTCATTTTTGAATATCCATTTTGTCCTAATAATTTTTTTATCCTGGGGAAATGTGGAACCGATTTACGATGTATTATTCTTCTCAACTTGACCAAGTTATTCATCCATGGACTTAACCAAACATTCATATTTACTAGCTTGATTTTACATTTGTGGTTCAATAGTGGATAATAAAGCTAGATAGCTAGGAGATCCTACAAGATTTATTCTTGTTTCTTTTGAGTTCCTTTTCTCCTAGAATTTGAGTTTCTAGATGATTCTTTTGAACATGCATTTTTGCTGGATGGAGCCTTTTCTTTATCGGTTATTCATCTTCTTTTTCTACTTCATTACTTTCTTCTTCTATATCATTTTTATTTTTTGTGGGAAATCATTCATCATCATCCTCTTTTGTTGTTGTTATCCTTTTGGGATTAGTGCATGCTTCATCAATCACAACATCAATAGATTCAACAAATTTTCAAAGTCTCTTATTGTAAAATTTGTATCCTTTCGTTAAATAGTAACCAAGAATAGTCCATCATCTTCGCCGACTTAAAACTTAACAGTTTTTCATCATTAATTTTTATGAAACATTTACTTCCAAAGACTCTAAAATGCTTTATCGTAGGAGGTCTACTGTACAAATTTTTGTAAGAATTTTAATCACTATTTACTCGAACATGAGCTTTATTGAGAATATTTGCGGTATGCGCTACTTCACCCCGAGAAGGTGTTAGGTGTTCCGGACTCATCGAAACCATAGCAAGGGCCATTTTTTGAACTATTCTATTCATCCTTTGCCATGCCATTTTGTTGAGGAGTTGGCTACAAAAATTTTCCTTTTGATGCCATTTGCAAACCAGAATCAATAATTCATCTGATATATATTGTCCTCGTACGTGAATGTGAGATATTTTATTTTTAGATCTAAATTATTTTCAACTAATTCTTTAAAGGCTTTAAATTTATCAAATTATTCATCTTTGTATTTCAATAAACCAATGCAACACATTCTAGAAAAATTCATCAATAAATAATATATAGTATTGTTCTCCTGGAGGTGAATTTTTTCCTTGGCCTGGAATTGGACATGTATAATTTCAATAGGCTTTGTAATGCAGTCCCTTCTTTAGAATTGAATGAACTTTGGTTTTCTTATCGAATTGACATAACTTGCATGTGGTACTTTTTGGCAATGTGATGTTGGGAAAATCACAAAATATTTGGTTGACTTGATTTGTGCAATTGAGAGAAGCTTAGATATCCCAACTTTACGTACCCTTGAGTTTTCCTTTTGCTTTTCCTAAGTAAGATTGTTCTTCTACATTCCAATATAAAGATTACTTGGAGTTCTTTTTCCCTTTGTTATGGTCTTCCTGTGTCAGGATTGCTGAACCACACATTCTTTTGATCTGAAAACAACCTCATTTCCTTAGTCACATTTGGCTAACACTTAACAATTTATGCTTTAATCCATCGACAACATAACATTACCGGCTTTAACCTTTTTTCTTTTAGAAAAAACATATCCTTTACCTTTAATGACATTGGTTGAGTCATTTCCAAAGGTAACATTATTCTATTTCTCTAATGTATTGTATGAAATGAGTTATATTTATCACCTTTCATGTGTTTTGAGCATGTTGTCAATGTGACACTTAATTTTGTGACCTTCGCATACAAGTTATGCCACAACTTTTAATTTTAAGTCCTTCCTTTTCCATACCTTAGAAGTTGTTGATATTTACTCCTTTTGATATGTTGGTTGTAATTTTCTCCAACATTCAGATTCTTCATCTCCAAAGTTATTGCAAAATGAGTAATTTTGTCTTTAAGAGGTGAGAAATTATTATGGGTGTTTTTCTTGATTCATGCTCTCATTTCTTTGTTTTCATGCTTCTCTATCATGATGGTTTTGTATGCAGCACATTGAGCAACCTTGTGACCAAAATTATGACATGAAACATTGTCGGTTGGAGAAATTCCTGTGATCATAGAATCTTCTAGTGTTGTTTACCTTTTTGATTGAAGCCATTTTTTTATTTATCCTTGGATTAGAGTGGACATGATTTACTTGTGAAGTATCTATATTCTTTTCGAAGGTACAGAAGCTTTTCGACTAGTTTTTGTTTCATTTAGATAGCTTCGGTTGTAATGATTTTTACGTATTTTGATGATCCTCATTATATCCAAAATGTCTTCATAAGGAGAGCATCGAACCTTGATAATTCCATCTAACGTTTTAGATCCTTTAGCAAATACTTGATTTAGTGTTTTTATCTTCTCAGAGTTCCTTTCATAGACTTACTATTTCCCATTCTAATTTCTTAATAGCTCTCTTTTCTATGAGTTGATTATTTTAATTATCTATGGTTATTTTGTTTTCTTCTAAACATAATATTAGCTAAGTAATTTCTTCAATGAAAAAATCATTTTCCTCTAAAGCATCACAAATTTTTCATCAGACTTATCATAAATACTTATTTCAAATGCCATGAGTAATTTAATATCTTGATCACACTCTCGTTCTTCACTATTTGACCAACCATCACTATCTTCATGAGTATAATAACTTTTCTTATTTTAAGAATTGTTTCCTATTTCCTTTGCAATTTCCTTCCCCTTTATAAGGACACTTAGTAGCATGACGGCAAACTCTACCACAAGAAAAACACTTGAAGGGAAGCTTACCTATGAACCTTTTGGTGCCTAGTTGGAGTTTATTTACAAAAATTTACCTCATATTCTTCGTATATAGTCTAATTCCTTTGTTATTATTTTCCTTTCCTCTTGCGAGATGATTTGAATACGCTTATTTGATTTACGAGGACCTCCATTTCTCATTCAAAGGTAGCTGGGATCCCATGAAGTTGAACAACGGTAAGGTTACGCAAATCCTTCTTTTCTTGATGGAAGACACTTTTGACTTGAATTTATGAATTAGAGATCTCAAGATTTTCTCTAATAAAATTGGGTCTTTTTTTATAGCTTCACACATATTTATCATACGATTCACAATATCATCTATTTCTAGAAAAAAGCACAATACTTTCATCGGTATGCATTTTGAGATTTTCATATTGAATTCTAAGAGTTTGAGTTTAACACTTTTTACCTTGTCATTGCCTTCATAGATCTGGATATTGTCACATATTTCATTTGCTAAATTTATTCATACTTTGACAAATTTTGAGGTTCTTCCCGGCTTCCCATTAAGGCATTGACAACTTTTTTGTTGGTTTCATATTTCTTCTTTTTAACATCTGTGAAATTGCGGTTGGATATCGTACGCTCCTTCAACAATTTCCCATACATTTCTCCAAGAGACTATCATATAGGATCTTCGCATTCTTTTCTTCCGAAAAGTAAATTACTATTGTTGAAGAGTGGTGGTATGATAGATGTTGTTAAGTCACTTGATTTCTCATCTTGGGGGATCTTCCTTTAAGCGATCAAGCTTCTTACGAAGGACCTACTCTCATACCAATTGTTATGAAAAATGCGAGAGGGAGGGCGAATTAGTATTTAAAACTCACATAAACTTTTATTTTCTTTTCTAAATTCTGTACGCGACTTGAATGAAGTAAACTAGCGTTTGTACATGATTGTTATTAAGGAAACTAGCATATACCCAGTAAAATTATAATTTAGAGAAATACTTCAATTGCTTATTTATACTAGTGCATCATTGATTTATCGGACATTTAATAAGAAATAAACATGTGCGGTAAGAATATATTAAACCATCGGAAACATAAGAAACACACATGAACACCGAGTTTAAGGTGGAAACCTAGTGTGGGATAAAACCACCATTGTTTTTTTGTCTCCAGTCTTCAATATTATTATTATGAATAATTTTTCACATTCTTTATCTTTGGTGCGGACACATGCCGGCAGGCACCTGCACTAAAACATGACCTTCACTCGTTCTCTAAGCAGCTCCCTGCGAAAGGAGCTCCAACTCTGATCTCATTTACCAACACCTTTAAGAGAACTTCAACCCCTGATTTGATCACTAGATACTACGGGAGGAATATTTGACTTCCTCACTAAAGGCTCAATATAGCACCATCCATGCCTTGCAATGAAAATACCTTGAGATGTTTTTGAGGAACCCCTTATAAAAATACCCAGAGACATCCATTTGTAGTAGAGGTTCCTAGAGGGACGTTTGGCGGTGGAGGTTTTCGAATTTTTTTCATCCGATGAACTTATCATCGTAACCATACTGATGCGTTCAACCGAAAAAGCACGGTGTGCAAAAAACATTATCTGCTTTGGACACCATGCGCTCGGTACAAACACCTTGATTCATCTTATTATTGTAGTGCAACGGTGCTTTACAAAGATTACGCACCAATGCATCCTAAAACCCGGTGCCAAAACTGAACGCGAATTCGATTTTAAGCACCGGTGTGCCTATAAAGCCCCGCGCACCCCGAGAACAAGGTAAATAAAAAAAAAATTACGACCAAAAAACCACATTTATCACTTTTCGGTGCTTGCGATCTCTTAACCACTAGTGTAAGTTATCCTTGTACGAGCCGCCACGACATCGGTGCTCCCATTGCACCCATTGCCGCCTTCTTAGAGCGCACCATTTTCCACCAATCTTCATTTTGAATTGCAAAACGGTGGGAAATTTGCTTTGCAAATTCTACGACCAATATGCCTCCTCGGCGCGAATGTATAGGTATTTTTCTTTTTTCCATAATTAAGCCTTTTTAAACGGATTTTAATTGTAAATTAACTTAAAATTAACCATTTAAAAAAATTAAAAAATATTTTACGCACGGTGCACTTGAGCCGTTCAGCTCGCACCGGTTTGTGGTGTTGCACAGCAATTTATAGGCCTTACCACATTTGGTGCTTCTGACCTCCATACTTAGGGGCGATGCCAGAAAGGCACAGTGATATTTTAAAATTTAAAAGATTTGGTGCAGTCGGTTACCTAGCCACACCGTTGACCATCGAATAACGAAAATGTAGTGCGTTGACTTAAATATCCACCCTAGGGCGGGTCACCGCACTCGGAGTGCAGCACGGTCGACGGTGCGGCCCTAGTAAAATGTTTGCATCGTTGACTACGTAATGATGTCGGGAGGGTGGTGCATTGACCAAACCGAGAGGCCCTAGGGTGTATAGTTGTTCAACGCACTACCCTCGGCCCCACCAGATCCATAGTCAATGGGTGGCCAGTCGTATACCACCACACGCGACATATGAACAATGCCGGGGGAGGCGGTTGCTGACATTTCATGGCCTGCATCTCGAATGCGCGACCAAAGATGCATTGTTACGCGATGCATGCACATTTTGTGGCGTAGTGACATTTTTATTTTTATTTTTCAAAAAAAAAATATACATGTATATTCCTAAATACATGTCTCATTTAATAAAAAAAATTGTATTTTATTTGTCGATTGTTTTAGAGACAATAAAGAAGAGAGAGGAGAACGGAGGGAACATTGGCAACAACGGGCGGACCGGTATAACATGGTTTGCAAGTGGGAGGCACGAGAGGGAGAGATAGATGCGTTCCCTCGCCCTGTACGACGACTACCCGGGGATCCTAGGCGAGGTAGGCCTCCTCAGTTTCTATGGGGAGGCTACTTCCCTAAAGGGCCATGGTGTGTTTTTGTGACATCTTATCCATAGGTGGAATGCCCATGTATAAACTTTTCGGGTTGGTCCTAACTGGTGGTACGCACCTTTGAGGAGCACATCTGTTCATTCTTGGACTATTGAGGAGAGAGGGATGGATTTTCCCTCGCTACGGATGTTCAGTTGGATATGAAAGCGAGGAGTCGGTTAGGCGTACTCCCCGGAGATACATTAGTGTGGATATATTGTCTCCTTTAGATTTTGGATCTCTAGAGCGATTCGTGTTGCATTTGGTATTGAGGTGGTGAGGTGCCTCTCACTTCTGATTTCAACCATTTCACACGGCACCGATAGGAAACACATTAGTTGCCCGATTCTATATTATGTTGATTCTTTAGTATAGGAGCCACGACTTATCAATTGGTTTGCCATTTTTTTGTGGCGAGTTTTGTCGACCTTAGATAGATGTCATGCTCGACCCGGGGAGGGTTAACTTCCTTTTTCTTGAGGAGCTATTTTGTTTATTTTTTGAGAGGTTTCCGAGAGAGACGAGGCCTACTTTTGTTCGACAACCTCGTAGGCGGAGTGTTTCATGCACGGATGCATTTAGCGTGAGATGATGCTACCCAAGGGGGGTGATATTGAGTTTTCCACAAGGATATCACGCTGATGCTGCTTGGAGTTGTTAACCGGTGTCGATGATCATCCCTTCGTTATGTGGATCCATTGTCCTTATGTTGGTTTGGATTTGCGAGGTGTGCCAACGTACTCTTCACGAAAAGGATGAGCCATCGGATGATAGAGGTAATAATATTGTTTTATTTAAATTTTATTCTAACATGTTATTTAACTTGCTTTTATTAGATTGTGTAATGAAATTGTCTAATTATTGTTGTGTAATTGTATATATTTTGCAGAAATTGGGTCTTTTGATGGCGAGGACATGTCGGCGCCACGAATGATCAAGTGTGGATCTGACGATGATCGGGATATGCCATATTTTGATGATCATGAGGTCGATGTAGAGACACAGCAGTGACCAGTGCCTGATCTGCCTTTTGCTAGGTGCGGTAGCCTTGATGAAGATTCAGGTTGGAGTTGGGTGACCAACTACGCGTGATTATTGGCGGGGAGCGGAGCTGCTACTATGAGAGACATACGGCCAGGAAGTGGTAGGTTGTTACATATGTGGAGATGCATGTCGTGTGACATGTATAGCACGATGCGCGTATGGTAGGAGCTACAACCTTAGTTACATGGCTAAGGAGGACCGTTGCACGTTATAGGCATGGTCGGAGTGCGGCACATGATCGACCGGTCCGCGAGTAGCGATGCATCATACGATGATCATGATTAGGGGAGTAATAATGTTCACCTCGCGTCGCGTCGATTGAGCCATCTCCCACGCCGCGTCGGCTTTGACAATCATGGAGAGGAGGGTGGACCATCGACCATGTCGATCACATCACGGTGATCGCAGAGCGAGGGCTAGATCATCGACCATGTCCGGTCATCACAATGAGAAGCCGACGATTGATCCCCGTCGACGCAGGCACTAGTACCAAATCGAGCGGGCACGTGATGATCATCATGTATCAGCGAGCTTGTCGAGGCTCTGCATTGATTGAGGCCTTGACTAGTACTTCTATTGGTGATGTACTACTAGGCATTATATGACATTTATATTACAATTGTATATTTTTGACATTATTCGGTTATATATATATATATATATATATATATATATATATATATATATATATAGTCCATGTATTTTATGTTCATGTTATGAGTTGTACATAATTTACATGCTGGTGATCATCATGATGTGTATGTTTTTATGTCATGTTAAATATGTTCATTTAATGTGCAGCTTGTAGATAGATGTGTATGTGATAGCAGTTATTTCACATGAGATGTATATTTGATGTTTGTGTTGTGATGATGTTATATAATGCTAATTGTGTTTTGTTAGATTATCATGATCATGATGAGGTATTAGCGAATTTAAATGTGTTTTTTAGTGAGAATATGATCATTTTGTACAATGGTTATCATGATCGTGATGTTTATTAATTAATTTAATATTAAATGATCATGATATTGTAAAATTGTAATATTTGTAATTCTAATTATATGTAAAATTCTAAAATTGTAATTGTATTTGTATTAATTGTAATTTTTTATATGTAAAATATTTGTAAAATTTAATTGTAATTGTAATATTTATTTTATTGTGAAATGATTGTAATTGTTATTTCGGTTGTGTATATATATGTAAAATTGTAAAATTATAATTGTAATTTTAATTCATGTAAAATTATAAAATTATTAATTGTAATGGTATATATGTAAATTTGCAAATTTATGTAATTGTAATGGTATATATGTAAATTTGTAAAATTGTAATTGTATATATGTAAAATTCTGAAATTGTATTGTAATTGTAATTGTATGTAAAATATTGTAAAATTTTCTTTATTATTTGTGAAATTATTGTAATTGTAATTGTAATTGTGTAAATTTCTAAAATTGTAATTGTAATTGTATGTGAAATTGTAAAATTGTAATTGTAATTGTAATTCTAGTTCTAGTTCTAATTGTAATTGTAATTGTAATTGTATGGAAAATATTTGTAAAATTTTAATTGTATTAATGTGAAATAGTTTTATTAAAAATTCTAGAATTTGTAATTTGTAAAATTTTAAATAGTTTGTAAAATAATAAATCTAGAATAATATGAATTATTGTAACATAATAAAGTTTAGAAAATAATGCAAATAAATTCATGATATACTGAATGTATTATTTTATTATGATCTTACATACAAAAAAAAGAACTTTATAAAGTACGCCATTGTTTTTAGATGCTTATAATTGCAAATTATCGAAGTGAAATATTGATTTTGACATTAACACGATATAAATTACCAATTAATTCAAAATATGTATTATAATGTTTCAAAAAATCCATCTTAAAGTATAAATATTGATGAAATAACACATGTATCATATCACTCTCGGTTCTCATGATCACCCACATTATCTTCCAGCTCATAGCATGATAACGTTATTGTTCTCAAGCTTTCATTTGATTTGGGTTCATGTCTCAATACGAACCACGATCCCTACCCAACACATACGAGTAAAAAACACCTGGTTGCGGTGTTTGGAAAACATAGGGCTCCTTAGCTTCATCCCACATCTTTCCATAATTGATACATATCAACCTACTATCGCGATCTTCTTTTACATTATTCCGATAAGGTGTCCCACCACTTGCACCTAAAATATAACACATGGAAAGAAGTGAAATCCACTTCAATGATCTCTTGTATCTTTGACGTAACCTAAAGTTCCTCCTACTGGTTTTGATCATGGTGGCTAGATGGAAAGACTAGATTGATGGAACTCGACTTCCACTCCTGAGTCTTGTGTGATGTTTCTAGCATCGAAATTTTCGTGTGAAAATCATGTCCATATGCCCACATAGATAGGAACAAATGCACCTATTATAAAAAATTTAGAAAAATCATAGTGTCATGTGTCTTATAATAACCCAACGGTTAAAATATGAAATATAGATGTCTTATAAGTTTCAAATGTTTTGTATACAAATTAAATAAATTATTCTTGAGTTCTTGCACCCAATCCCTACTTTTTAGCGCATCCTCTTCAACACACAAGTAATGATAGGTTACACCATATTTCTCCTAGCAGTCGACAACCCAAGCTTGTTGGGGTATATTTTTTCTATATTTTCTTTTAAATTATCGGGATAAGGAACACTTCTACCATTAAACCATTTGAATTATTTCCTTTCACTATCTCGTTTCATCCTCTTTTGTTCGTACAATGCGACTCGCGGTTGTGTCGCATCGAGTGTAAACGAATTTATTGATTGCTTCAATTTCATTCGTTGGTGAAATCAAACAGACACTTTATATAGTACATAAAGATCAAAAATATACATTATATCAAAGTTCAACATGAATATTTACTTTGTGTAAATTTTAAAAATTATAAGTCGCTTACTCTTTATCAAGCACTTTCCTTGTTTGGAAAACTCCCCTTCTCTTTGTCTTCATCCATTTCATCATCCCGATCACCGCACATAGTGCATTGTTGATCTGTGATGTACTCATTGGCATAATACAAAGGCTCATATGATAAGTACCCCTACACCATAGACCCCTCGGTTTGCCCCTTTATCGGAACAAAACCTTTCAATTTCTTCATGTACCTCTCTAAGAAGAACATCCAATGACAATAAACCACCCCATTTAATTCATATCATCTGCAGGTGGATTCGAAGATGAACCTTCAATTCCATGAGCTCGTCGACGGTTCCTTCTCAAACATACAAACAATCTCAACTATCTCTTGACACCAGGTGGAGATGCTAGCCACATGAATCTCCTTTGACGTGATCCAATGTACAAATACGAGATGAATTTAGATATGGCACATCTTAGGTCTTGAGGGAATTCATGCTACACACCCACACATGAAAAAAGGATAATGATATTGCAAAGTTATAAACACGTGCAATAATATACAAAATTAGTTATGTTTTATGATCCCTACATGGGATAACTTTTATTAATATAACAAATAATAAAATCATGCTTTTGACATTATACGTACTCTTAGAAGATTCAAATGGTAATGCGATTTCAACAGGCAAATGGTCATCCAAGGTGAAGTAGTCTTGTAGTGAAGACGTATGAATGGAACCCTCCCACCCATTATAACTTCCTTTTCCAAAGAAAGATCATCTCTTTTTTAAAATCCACGGACATCACCTTCTTTGAAATACTATGAATTGAGGGGACCAACGCACATATAAATCCTGTACTTTCTAATCATCGGCCAATTTTTATTTTTATTTTTTTGAAGTAATAAGATCTTCCCTAATAGCCAATGTGTCACTTGATTCAATGATATGTTCCTCCATAAATAATATGAAACATTTTTAAATATATGCATGGGATCTAATAATCTTAAGATGCTCCCAATATGGGAGGTTATAAAGGCAATTCCTTTTCATCCTAACGGGCCATTTTCTCAGCATAGGTGTCGAAGAATTCTTGATCATTAAACATAGACTCCCCATTTGAATCGAAAATTTCTATGAACTCCTTCTCCTTCTCTCTCATATGCTCTAAGCCATTTAGCTAGTGTTGTTATTGGAGGCCTTTGGGTTCTATCTAGTTTACCATTGAAAGTGGATGTTTCTCTTCTTTAAAGGTTGTTCTTGGGAGGAATACCTTGGAGAAATCATACAGCTTTCGTAGGTCCTTGGACCATCTAGATTTTAGAGAAGGTCCACAACATTTACATCCAAAATACCCTTTTTTTACAGACATAACGAATTATTGTATACAATTAGTATGCATAGCACATTAAAGAATATCATGAATATCGAACAATTACAATGAATTAAATAACTAATATGTGAAATAATTTTGTTACGTATATAAACAAATCAATAAATTAAACATTTAATTTACCATAGCAAAATCTTATATTATGTTTTGCTTGGATAATCATGTGTCATGTAAGCACATACCATACAATGTAAAAAATTTCTCATACTGCGATGGGTCTTGATACATCGTATGCATTTATCCCATCCCATAATTCCTTCATTCATTTACCGGTGGTTTACAATAATTTATCCATCTTCTTCACTTGTCTTCTACCGGGGACTATGAGAGCCAACATAAGATGTTCATTCTTCACGGACAACCATGGGGGGATATTGTTATTAATCACTACTACGAGGCCAAACCGAATAGTTGGTGTTATGGAGGGAATATGGGTTGACATCATCCATGCCTATGTTGAGTCATGGGCTTCGTACTTCATCCTTGAATTTTTGGGCCATGTATCCTCTATATGCTTCATGGCTATTGAATCGGTTGGGATTCACATAACTCCCAACTCATTTCTATGTGAGGCATGCCATCCTACAACATAGCTAATTATTTGCAATGAAAGAGCCTTTGAATCCTTGGGATTATGGGCATGTTCCTCAATATCTTAAAAGGAGGACCGATCGTGATTCCTTCCTTTTGATTCATCATACCGTTCATGCCCATTTTGAACATATCTCTTTGTTTTCAATATTATCCTCTATATAGAATACAATCATTTGGACATGCATGATATGATATGCACTACACTAGAAAATTTGGCCCAATTTACGACGGCGGGTTCATCGCCTATTCCAGAGCACATAGTCTTCGCAAGAGCGATAGTTCGAGGCCGAACAAAAACATGGTTAGTCATAACGCCGCAATTCGATGCACTCTTCAAGTGTGGCAATACCAACACATTTTCCAATGTTTCCAAACATTAAAATGCACGCTCTTACGGCGCTTTCGAACATCACTTTTCAGAAGCGTGTGAAAACGATGTAAATTCCCGACGATATTGAGTCGACGTTTTACCGTCGCTCTTCTGAAGTTCATAAAATTTCACTCTTCCGATGTGTTAAAACTTCATAATTTCGACTAAATGTGGTCCGATGTTTTTCTTGTCGCTCTTCAGAACCATTCCGTCATGTCACTCTTTCAACGTGTGAAAGCTATGGTAATTTCGACGATAAGTGGTCCGACGTGAACGTGCGCTCTTACGACGATTACTAGTGGCTGTGTCTTGAAGCGCTATGCAAAATCATTGCAAGACCAACGTCAAGATGTGTATCTTGACATACGATTGAACGTATAAGACCGACGCGTATAAGGCGTCACAAGACCGATGTTGATAGGGCGTATACCAGCAGTTGAATTTAAAAAAATAAAATAAAGTTACCAAGCTAGTGATGTCTATGAATTTTGTCGTAAAATCAATTTTGATTACACTTCGAGTTTCTTTACGAGAAAATTTAAGTGATAATTCAATTTCTTTGCAAATAGTATATATTCAAATATCGAATGAAAATATTCACTATTTTTTGAAGTCTCAAACATTGACACTTATTCTTCCAATTTTTATTTAGGGAGATGATTATTTCCTTCTTACTAGTAAAACAAGAAGAAGGGAATAAGGTTAAAATCATTCACTAGGTGATAGTGATAGCGGGTAAATTTAATAAATATCAAAACAACTGCAGGAAATTTCACCTTGTAACATCGTAAGCTTTAATATCACTATTTATTCTTAGGTTATAACCCCATGTCCCACTTACATTCAAACCCTCTTGGGACCCAGGTTGTTTCACAACCAAGATCCTAGGCCTTATAGAAACAATTTGTTTAAACACCAATCGGGTTTATATTTCCAACCAGGCTATATATTTTAACCCCAAGACCTATCATAACATTACTTCATGCATCATTCACCTTGGGATTGATTTATTTAAGTATCAATGTATATTACCAAACATCATAGGGCCTTGCTTGTCTTGGTTAGTGGCCAACACATATGGATATCCACTCATATAATACTCGACCTTAACTAGAAATCAATCTACCGATAATGAACCATATTGGACCAGAAATACAGCTTTTGAGCTTTGGTTATATTCAAATTATTGACATAAATTTTGACTCGAGCCTGAGTTCATTTGACATACCTTTTCATTAACTATCGCCCCATCCAATGGCTGCAAGTCTATAGCGCCGCTTTAGTGATCCAACGGTAGTCGCACAATCACACTATCAAAGTTATCTCTCCAACCGCACGTGATAAGCGCGACCGGTACTTAAATCACCCTTATCATCGACGGCGGGGATGTTGTCACGCCAACATCGATGATCCATGATTAAAACGCATATCGCGTGATTTAAATGAACGAGCGTTAATTCATCGCGATATAAATGGTTTTCCAAAACCATTCTTCTCCCGTGTCATCCAACTATGTATATCGCGTTCGAAATTCAAATACGGCTTACCACTTGTGAACTTACAGTGATACGGTCGGTATTCTAACCCGGTTTCACTATTCTGGAGTTCCGCTACTCTCTATTCAAGGTTCCGTCTCCGCCTTTTTATTATAGTTCATTCAATTCGGTCCTTTGTAAATTTAAACGCTCCATCGCATAGCTTCAGGTTTAATTATAAAATCACACTATCGCTTCCACCATTATTACGCCGGTCTTTCTCGGCATTCTTATGTTGTGGTTAGTAATTCGTACAATTACATTCAAATCCCGAGATTCCTAATCGCTACACCCTTAACTTTTATAAGGGATCTTCGCCCATCCAAACGAGGCATCACTAAAACCCAATCATATATAGGTTTCAAATTCAGCCTTCCATGAAGTTCATCAATAATAGAGTTAATTTGGGGAATCGATCACTCTGTGATCGATTCACGAAGAATACAATCAACACTTCAAATTTTAACACGAGCTTCAATATTCACTTCTCCTTATTGTTGGGGAAACCAAAAAATAATCTTCAAAGGCATTTATATTTCTTGAAAAAATGTACTACTCTAAAAACAACGACTTTACTTGAAAAGAAAATTTTGAAGTTATGAAAGATCAATTTTTTATTCAAGGGCTGGTGAATTTAAAAAATATTCTTCTTTTTATTCCAAATCATCCAAAGAAGGAGATATTAAAGATATAAAAAAAATACATTGGACATAACATGCCCAATGGTAAATAAAAACCAATTATTCCACATAATATAATGGCCGTTCAAAATTCAAATGATCTAGTTGTTGCATGATATGCACCCTAATATTTATTGCAAATCCATACAGAAATTCCCAAAGTATACCTTAAAAACTTTCCAAGATACAATGGATAGATTAAAAAAAAACAATAGAAGGGCTTTCATATGGTTACATGAAACCTTATATTTATGGAGCAATCCAAGTGTAGTTCAATGCTTGACTCATAACAATTTTATCTATCCATCACATTTATAAGATAGCTAAAATGAAACTTCCAACAATATTTTTTTTTGCATAGATAATTGAAGCTTTTGGGGAAACCTTTGTTGTTGGTGCCCCATCTTTGTGCATATACTGCTTGAATTGATGCACAAGATTTATTCAACTCAATTCCAATGGTTGAAGAAGTACATTTGGGTCTCATACCACTTTTAAATTCTACCATAGTGCATACATGAGGCAATGTTAAGCTATTAGTGCATCTCATTTGTTGGGGGTTAATTAGTATATAAGACTTTTATAAATGAATATCAGTTGAGTCCCTTACTTGAATAAACCTAAACAAAATGAGAACTCTATCTAGTGTATTCTCAACTCCTCCCTTTGAAGTACCTTTCTTACGGATCGAAGTTTCTAATCCAGAAATTTTGGCAATAAGTTTTTGTTTTTTCGGTTACTGTGAACCGAGAGCCATAATTCAGATAAATTCAAAAACAATATATCTAATATTATGAATGTAATTATGCCTTTCAAAACATTCTTTCATTACTTACCTTTAGTTGTTTTGTCATTAATCCTTTCAAACTTTAAATGCTCACTTAATTTGATAATCAAGAGCACAAATTCAATTAACAATCTGTATAAACGGAAAGAAAATGAGCATAAAAATATAGTAACTAACACCTTAGATTTATTAGATGCTCAAAGGCATCCTTGATAGTATTAGAAAATGCCTCATTCTTGAAAACTTTCTTCCCATATTTGTATCAAGTGTGCTTTCAAGTCTAGAAGTGATGACACCATGTCCTCATCTTTCATATCATCCAATATAATGTCTTGCACTAGTAGCTTTAATGTATGCAGAGCCGGCCCGAACGCTCAGGTGCACTCACCCTTTTAAAAAGTACATGCAGCGAAGGTGCGGAATGTGATTGGCATCCATGAGCAAATTAAATCCACGGGGAAATCATGATTTTGCTACTGTTAAATACATATGAACTAACATATTTCTAAATTTAGAGAGGATTTGACTCCATCGGGGAATAAAGAATGGGCTTCTATGTCGATTTCTTTCCACTTGAAGAGACCATAATGATTAATTACATAGAACATCCAATCAACAAAAAAATATGGAATTAGAAAATTAACATTAATGAATATAAAATAACTCAATGGAAAGATCCGCATTTCCCAATCTCCATCAATTTTTCAAAAAAATACATGTGATTTGAATGGTAAGGGTATTGCCATCATCATTTTTTCTTTAGGCGAGACATTTCCCAACATGCAAATTGTATTTGGAACCTTCACATATGTACTTATGGACATACTCATTTTGTTAATAACCTATAATATAGGGGTCATAATTTTGACTTGACTATTGATAATCTTGTAAATATGTACATACTTTGCCTTAAAGTTGTATTCACATATTTTGTAAAAAAATCAAAAAATCAAAAATAAAAAAGAGGGTAAAGTCCTAAAGAAAAATCAAAGGACTTAGAAAAAATAAAAAGACCCCAAAAGAAAAATGAATAATAAATGAAAGTGTGCAAGCATAAATGCCACTACTTTTTACTTTTATTTGTGGCAAAGTGTCGATAAATGTATAGTCTATGATTAAGCAGTTTAATATAACTTGTCATTGTTTCAATTTCACTTGTTGTAGATAGAGAATAATGAGTTGTCTGATTTAATCATGAAAATTCGGTAGTTAGGTAGAGAAATAAAAAATGAATCCAACAGATTTAATCTGGATGTGGATGAAATAAGTGTAGAATTAGATAGTTTTTTACTTGCTTGTAGAAATAATAAATCTTTGTGAAGGTTGCTAGTTTAAATGCACCTTACTACAGAGAAGGAAGAAAAAAATGTTAGCAAGCTGGGTAGGTAGAAAAAGGTGAAAAATATCAATGTAAATATCATTCATCATGGGCTGCAAAATAACTAACTCCCCACCTTCCCATAGTCATGAAACATTCTAAACTATTAGTCGAGAAGGCTCGAAGACGTTTCCTTGAATTTTGTTGGGACCGAACCAAGGCTCTATGATTGATCGGTTAAAGAGAAGTGTAAAATGTCTATATTAATCCTAAACTCACATCATTTACCATTCATGCATTCATACACTTTGAAAAATCCTAAGTAAAACTCCAATTTTACTTAAAGGCATTATAATTCCCATTGATTAACTTCCTACATCATTTGAAAACATTCCAACATAAAATAATTATATCATAAGTTAAGTGATAAGATTAATGTAAATTATCTTTTAAACCTCCTTTACTTTTGTTTATGTGTTTGAGTATACTATCTATTTTTTCTATTAACTTTAACTTATGTATTAATTCCATATAAAAATAACCTTCTCCTATTATATATAATTCCTTTTTATATAATAAATCCAAAAACCCACTTATTATCACTTTAGCCAAAGTTATTTAATCCCCACATGTTTAAATAAAACACCCACATTACAACCCCTTTGGCTAAAATTATCCTTATATATATATCCACGCCCTATGGTAAGTAAATCACCTTGGTTTAAATTAACCTTATAATAAAAATATATGAAAAAAACCTTTTAACCATGTTGTATATGTGTTTAAAACCAAAAATCCCGAAGTTTTGTTTAAAATAAACTTCAAAATAAATAAACCCCATCTCCTTGTATATTTTCCCCTTGCCGACTCCCTAACCTAAGGTTAAAACCTTAATACGAGAGTTAAAATCCATGATACATACCCTTTATTCCCCATAAACGCCGGTCCTAACCTCGGTTAAATCCCCATTGAAAACCCCTCCCGATCGTTTTTTCATTGAAAAAGTCGATTTTACGTAAACAGCAAATCCCTTTTATCATCGAGATTAATGATAGCCCTCAATCCCATATATCCGGTTGATCGACGATTAATAATCAATGCGACGGATTAATACAATTCCTTCCCCATCGCGTTGAATTATAGTAGATCTTTTATTTGTTTCCAAGATCTTGTGGCTCAAAATAGACCCAATGACGCACCGTTCACTTTCCTTTCCTTTTGATCGTGAAAATTTTAACAGATACGACGGTGATACCTCTATCGCGCCCCCAAAAAGTATCAGAGCCAAATTTTTGGAAAAGCGAGCAATATAGGTTGTTTTAAAACCTGTGTCGACGTGTCCTCAAATAATTGGATCGCGTTAGAAAATTGATTTCGCTTACTATAAAGGAGTTGCCACCGAATACCACCCGGTGGGTATTCCGAAACCACTTCCACCCAACCTATTGTTTAATTATAATTTTATGGTTTAAACTATGGTTAGTCCGTAAAAACTCATAATTTTCAATGAATTTTCACCTATTCGCACGCTAAACACCTTAAAACCTCCACATAGCCTATTTTCATCTAATTTTCACCATTGTACGCCATTACACCTTTGAGAGCTGTGCAAGCCCTTTTCACCATTTTCAAACCTACCAACACTATTTTTAAGCTAGTTTCCTTGCAATTCAACCACGAAGAGCCAAAGTACCCTCTCATAGACCAATTCGGTAAAATTATTTACTTGCGCAAGCTTGTGAAATGTCTTCGACCTCAATTATACCTTTTAAAAAAGACAATTTTTCGTCGAACTTAACCATAAAAGCTTCAATTTCCAAAAGAAAAATTACCAATTTTACTGTTATTAATTGTAATTGTCTTAATTACCATACGAAGTGCAAAAACATCCAAAGTATGAAACTCTGTCGAAAATTCCCAGAATCCTCATATCTGTTTTATGAGTTTTATCCATATTGTGATCATTTTCAGCTGCTTCCGGAATTGATCATATCCTTTCTTACGAGAATTGAAACCCTCTTTCCATCTAAAATTACGCTCGAACCCTGTTTTTCAGAAATTCTCCAAAATTCCCTTGTTTCCAACACGAGAACTCGAAAACGAGTCTAAGCTTACTCATTCAATTAAAAAATGACAAAGAAACAAGTAACCCCAAAGCAGAGCCCAAAACCTCAAAAGCCTTTGCTAAAATCCCTCGGCCGATCTTCAACAGTAAAACCCAACCCACCCACTCCTTTGTTGATTCTGAGGATTGTCAAGCACCCATTCCAACCTCCAATTACTTCACGAAGAAAAATAGTCCTCTGGTTGACCTTGATTACAGAATATTGGACCCTTCGGTGAATTTAATCTACTTGATGTCTCATGGTGTTTTGGCAAATCGGTAGAGAAAATTGATAAAGATATACTAGTCTGGGATTCCAATTTGCCATAGTACATTGTCCCTCTTACTCATTCCCGTCCCAGTTTTGTTAGATTGTATCGGTCCGTATCTTCCGGACCAAAGGTGCATTGTCAATAAAGACGAGAGAGGTCTTATTTTACATCAATGGAATCCATAAAATATCTTTGCAACTTAACCACGACCCCAAATGCTGCTTCATTGTCAATAGATAATTTAAGTCAGCTTTACTTAGACCTTGATTTTTCTTCAAAGTTCAAATTCTTCCGAGACTTTTTTGTCCCAAAAAAATTGATATCCCTAAGCTCAATCCTCCATTTGATACTTTTGATTTTCCAAATGAAACCAAGCAGTTGTCTCATATCATTCATACTGGGATATAACAATGATGAATTCAACGATGTTGCTATCCTCGGTTTTTTGTCTACTACGATTTCGGCAGTCTCCATCCATTGTGTACAATTTTTTTCAAGTTCATTGCGGAAAACATGCACTATCGGTGTCAGTTGTCGAGAAGAAGGAGTCTTTAGATATACCTCATATATACTTCATCTCTTTTTGTATTATCAAGCCGAGACAAGTTTTCTATTGAGTTTCGGAAGATAGATCTAGAAGGGAATGTACTTTCGGATGTGTTTTGGTCATCAATTCGAGAAAATGGAACATGGAATACAGCTATGTAGACTTCAATGACTTGTTTTATTACATAACATGAATTTATTGAATAAAGAACGAGACCCTAGAATTAATAAAGAAACAAAGAGGATCTTACGATTATACGAGATGCGCGTAAATGGGGGTGGTACTTATAAGAATTACCGAGAGATTAGAGTATATGGTGCACTCTTGGCCCCATATAAGCTGCCTAGATTTGTGACAACAAGGATATTTTCTTTAGAATATTTGAGGCGGTGTTGAATGCGGATGAAGTTAATTTCATAGCTTAGAAAAGACTCGAGTTCAAACTAAAAAATCAATTTGGGCCATTTATTGTGAATAACGGAGAAGCGAGAAAATGAAATTAATGTCAAGTTGAAAGAATATAAATTCCCATACGGATTTTATGTGGAATTATGATCCTGAGGTATTTTAAAATCAAATCGATTGAGATGCAAATTGTTTGT
The DNA here is from genome assembly GCA_034641835.2 of Pinus albicaulis. NCBI lineage: Eukaryota > Viridiplantae > Streptophyta > Pinopsida > Pinales > Pinaceae > Pinus > Pinus albicaulis. The sequence continues at coordinate 814,075,059 of CM076572.1, read as the reverse complement.
TTTCTTGCATGATCCCAAGCCCCAAATTGAAAAATATGCCAACAAACTTGAGTGGGGCGAATACTTTATTTGATGATGACTCACGGGGCATACCTGAAGCTAGTGGAAAAGATAAACGGGTTGATCAAACACGAGTGGTTACGGTGAACAAAGAAGGTAGAAATTCTTCATAAAAGGAGCGAAGAGGAAGATAGTTTCCTGTTTAGAAACTATTCTAGATAAATATTGAGAATTCCTATAGCAGAAAATTAAATTGACTAATGAAGAAAGGGATAAATCTATCAATGTTTAAGATAACAATGGTCATGGGCTGATGATATGACAAACAGAATAGTAAGCCGAAACTCTTAAAGAGATTCAAAATCTCAACTTGGAGCACAACAAAAGACACGAGTCATGATGGATAAAAAAACAAGGTTGATATGCCATCTTCTTCTAAAGAACCTAACAACACGAGAGTTAGATATTCAAATCGAGTTCGGAAGAAATCAAAGAAAAGAATGAAGAAATCGAAGTAGAAGCATATTCAAGTTCATTAAAGAAAAGCACAGAATAAAGATAGTCTCCTCTCGGCTTTTGATTATTCTTCTAATAAATTGGTGATGTCATTTATCAAGCCTATAGTGGCTGATCCACAAACTATAGCTGATTATTCAAAGACAAGCCTTGAAGTTGATGCGGATCTTTGTGATAGGGTGGACCAAATATAAATTGCATAGGAGCAATACGGAGATGTTGTATTCTAAAATAGTCGATAAGACTATGAATTCTATCAAGCTTGAAAAACATTGATAAACCTCAAAAATCAAATGAAATTGGATAAAACCTCATTATATGCCAATAAATTTAAGATAAAATCATTAAGAGACGGTGATTGAAGCGAGGAGTTGATGTTGCTTTAACATTAGGTTGCAAAGGCTTTAATCAAACAAAAAAATGAAGATATAGACGCCGCCAGAAAACGACTAAAATTGCACGAAAGTGAAAATACTTAGGCAAAAGAAATCCTTCGACGAAGAAAACAAAGAATGATGAACTAAAATAACTTGTTCTTAAATGATAGACCATATAAAAGAAATGGAAAGTAAATGACTTTCATGCGAGAATGAAAAACGAGAAGAAAGCTCAACGGTTGTCATTCCTACGGTGATCCCAATTGTAAGCACGGTTGTTCCATCTACATTGGCAAAACACTTGGCACCATAAGGAATATTGGCAAATACGGTACCAATCACTTCTCATGACATCTCTTCCTCTTCATCATCGACCTCACATATAAACACAATAAAAGGACTTAATTTTGCAATAATCGAGCTATGGAAGATATGTCTTTAAAAGATAATGCTCCAATTTGAAATACGTCATTAAAAATCGGGAAACTTCTAGTAAGAGATACCTTAATTCACTTCAAAAGGGCATGAACGAGAAGCTAAAGACTACGGGGATCAAAGTAAAAATTCTTCAACAATAGGTGAATCTTACATATTAGGTTGCATACATAAAAATCATTTATGGACAAAAATCATTGAATCGTTACTCACAATATGCTTCTATTCGGATAATTTATGAGAAGAAATAGTTGCTACGGGTAGAAAATGGAAAAAATTATTAAAACCAAGAAATAAATTGAAAATAAGCCACCACAATCGAGTTCAACTCATAGCATTTTTTGAGCAATAAACGAGGGAAGAATTATAAGAGTTGAAAATTGCTGATGAAATGACTATCCTTAAATTAAAAATTACGAATAAGAGAGAAATATGATGAATAATTTGGAAGATAGGTGTAAAGATATGAACTCGGCCATCACAAGATTTTAGGCCAAATACAAAGTATTATCGGAAGTAGGTTTACACACCCGAGACATTCATGCATTAAATGAAAAATTAATGCCACAAAGATTATGATCAAAAAATCGAGCTCATGCTAAGGAACAAAGCTAAACAACCTTTTCCACAAGGATCTCCAAGTGGCAAAGTACTTCTTCAATATTTTAAAAATTTATTCTTTTTGGAAAATTAAATCAAGCATATGTTCATGATAAATAGGCTTTGCCAAATATCTTTGAAATTTCCGATGAAAGTTACGAAACTAAAGAATATGAAGATCCCAACTATTTGGTGTGGGCAATAATTCACGGATATGATGTGAATTTGTGAAGTAAAGGTAAAGAAAATTACATGAAAATTCATATTTTACGATTTACTTTATGGTGAAAAATCGGTGTCAAAGTGTATCAAGGTCAAAGTGTATGAATGTTTTCGAGATTTTGGTAATGGAGTTTGTGCCAAATAAGGTTCCTTTATTGACCTTATTCTTAAGTCTTGGGACGAAAATCTTTATGGTTGGTTTGTATATGAGAAGCTAAGGAACTTCTTGCTTCTTCCTTTGGGTTATATCCTTCTGGATTTCATTCTTACCTATGTAAGTAATTCTAGCTAAGTAAGTAATTCTTACTGTGTAAGTAATTCTTAATGTATGAATGCTAGCTATTGTAACAAATAGACTTGAAGATCATATTCTCTGGTAGTAGCCATCATTGAAAGACGTTATTGGAAGCCAAATAAATACTCTTGATATTCTCTTTCCTTTTACAAGTAAGTTATTGTCTATGCTCTATGTACGCAATCTAAAAATCTATATCCTAATTTGAGACTATGATGCAAAGCATCCTTTCAATTTACTGGGATTTGAATCCTAAAAGGGAATCTAGGACCAAGGCTGAAAGAATAAATCCTACATCTCTTTGAAGCTAATCTCTTTACCAAAGTTACGAAACAAGCACTTATGATGACACCAAACGATTACATGTGACTATACATGACATTTGATACAATATTCTTTGTGATTTATGGAATAAGATGAAATAATATCCAATGAAGTTTGAAACCTCTTAACCATCTATTATAAATCGCTCTTTCTTAAGGTTAGAGTCAATTTTATGATAACCATCTTTACAAAAGGATAAATATTTTATGGGAAAATGAAGGTAGAAAATGAAAGCGGAGAACATAATTTGGAAAGTCTTGTATATATGTGACACGTAGAGTATGAAGTATCAAAGATCATATGACAATAAATTTGTTGAAGCATATAACCTCAAAAGATTGGGAGAATTGTTTACAATAGAAAAACACAAGAAGCATTCATGATAGATCTGAACCTATGACTTCGTTGGTGGCATTTTGAATCTTTTATGGCATTATATTATCTTTTGAATTTTTGTGATGCTCGGCATACGAGTTTTGAAATATTTGTGGCATTATGCCTATGTGGTAGTTGAGTTATGTGACATATCTCTCTCTTTATGTGATGATTTGTGGCTGATTCTTTGTGCTAAAATGAATGTCAAAAGGTACATAATGATGCAAATTTTAGAGACATCTTTTCAATAACATAGTAGCCTTGCTCAAGTAAAACCCTATTATTTGAAGATACATGAAGAATTCAAAAAAATGCCTTCAACATAAAAATGCCTTCAACAAAGGCCTACGAATACTTGATAGCATTCTCTTGTATGCTCGAAAAATAGAGATACCCTCAAAGGTATGATGCAACAACACTCTACAGGCGGTCAACTTAATTTACAACGAATAACGCAACAAAACTCTACAGTAATCAACTTAGTTTCCAACGAACATTGATAAATCATAAGGCAGAGTAATACATTGTACAACACACAGGCGGTGCATTCCCTGCATATTTCTATTTGTATTACCAACATTCAATCTTGGTTAAAAATATTTTGAAAACAAATTCCACCAAATGTGCTAGTTTTAAGTAAATAGGTGACTTAGCTAATTCGAAAGTTCTATCAAGCATCGATAAATAGGAGATAATGCGAGATTTTGTCGTTCTGCCATAAAATATGTCAAAATCCTATAGCTATATCCACACAGCTTGAGCGCAATGAAGAGGGTCAAAGTATGGTGGCTTCAATAGAACGAGCCTCAATATAGGGTTGCGGTAGGTCAGAGGTTTAGCGATTCTAGTCTTAATAAAGGCACAACATAGAACCAAGCTCTTATGGTATATCTATATACGATAATGACAAAATTAAATTCTCTCGAGCATGGTAATAGAACTAAGTTGTTTGCGGTCCACAGATGTCCATTCATTTCTACAAATTACGCAGAAAGAAAATGAAAGTCATGTGTAACAAAGTATTATTATAGAAAGACTTCAGAAACTAGAACTTAGCTTTGATCAACTGCATCCTAAAGTGAAGTTGGAAACATACGTCTCTCAGGTTATTGTGTTGCAATCTCTTGTTCAACATTGATACAAATGTCCAAAACAAGTTAAAAGATGAACCAAATAATAGCATTCAAAGGAAAGACTAGGATGTCACCATTTCTACTGCTATCCTTGAAAAGAAGGAGGGTGCACATGCTTTTGTGTTTGCAAGGTGGACTTGAAGACCATATTCATCCCAAAATGAGCTCCAAAATGTACTTTTGTTTTTGGATTCATGAAATATAAGAACCGATTAATTTGTCAAAAAATAGTGAAATGGAGATCCCATAGAGGGCCTCACCTTTACCACCCATGGATTTTGAAATGAGAAACTCTCATCCATAAATATGAAGTCCAAATAATGTGAGGGCGAGTCAACACCCTTGCTTGACTACTATGTTAATGTATATAATAGACCCCCGAGAGATGATCATTTGAATCTCATATAGGGTCATAATTATGAATATCACCAAGCATAGGAGAGGTATATGTCGGCCTCTCAAATAGTAGGTTTCTTCCAACTATATGAAGGCTTAACGGTGTCCATGGATAATAAATATACTTACTTTTTCTTCCTCGATAAAATTTGGGAGGATTGAAAAATAGTCAAGAATATGGTGATTCCATTTGTAATGACTAAACCAATAAACCTACCATTTCTTCCTCTCTTGCCCATATGGAGATGAATTTGTACGCTCTTACGGCAAGAGTTTGAACATGGTGTATCTCGACATGATAGTCGATTAATTGATTCAAGGTTAGGATGTATGCGGTAAGGTGAAGGACTTGAGTGAACTACCATACTAAGGAGGAGAGCATGAGTATTGAAGCTGATTATTTCTTCTCTGATGATGATGTTAGCATGATGTTAGCATCTAAAATATCTCTAGGACATGTAGCTCCATGATAAAGACACATGGTGTGTGGATTTGAGTTTTTCGGGTGGTCAAGTGGACCAAAAATGGGTGAAATGTGGCACCGAGAGATTGACATGTGCCAATTGGTACAAGTGGTAGACAATTGGCATGCTCAAACAACGAACGATGCCGAATGACATGAGGAGAAAATATCAGAAAAGCCCCAAATCTAGAGAACTAAAGCTCATCACCAACACGAGATTGACAACTTGACATGATGTAACCTATGAAAGATGTAAATGGAGAAATCATAGTAACAATAAAGTAACCTATGTAACAATAAATTTAGATTCATCCTGGGAGTGGTAAATGAAATCATAGTGAACAACGGGAAACATGCGAGTTTCTTACAATCGAATAAATGAAAAAACACATACAAAAAACCTAGGTAATAATCATGAACAAGCTTAATATTGAATTATGAGCTGTAAATGAACTTACAAAATGTGACATTACGAACTGGTCAAGCGCACAAGAAAACATATCCTGGACATGACCCTGGTTGACAAGTTGTATTGCTCATGATGCAATAGGATTTGTACTGCCTTTGCTAGTCGAAAATCAAATCCATCATTATCTATCTGATAAATACGAGTAATTTATGTATTATTTTTTATAAAAGATGCATTCTTATGATAATGTTAGAACATGTTGAAAAATGTCAAAACATGCACAGAGACAAGGCTCCTCTTCGTTTCAAGAACAATTTATTGGAGGTTGCATGAACTAGGAACAAGCCTCCCATGATACGAAAAAGTGAGAAACTGTCGATCAACATTGACTTTTGTTTCTACGTTGGATCGAGTTTGCTCCAAGATTAAATTGCTCCAATAAATTATTCTCTACTAAACAAGACAACCATGAAGGTGGAAGCTCTGCTATAGCCTCTCCCCCCCACATCACTCTCAATTCCCAAATGCCAATCCTATATTTCATTTTTTACTTTTATGAGCATAAAAGAATCTATTCAATAACTAATAAAAAAACAATTCAACAAAAAGTATCACAAAGGAAACATTGAAATTAGTACTTGACATAAAAATAGTATGATAAATGAGTTTTTTATATAACGCAAAAAGTTTGATACATGGTAATGGTTGTCTTATAATAATACAATATTTTACATTATCAAATTTCTTTTCTTCCTATTTCTAAAGCTCCTAATTATATCTATTAAATATCATGCGTGCTCTGCTCTGTTCGTGCCTTTTGACCCGCACTACGACCTAGTTGCGTAGTCACGATGTACGGTCTCATCCGATGACGGGGCATCACCTACAAGCAAGATAACATTTAATTTTAATTGTCGGTTTAAATATCATTTGAACTAGTTTGGTAATATTAATAAAAAAATTGCAATGAGATTATTTACTGGTGTAATTGTCGTCGTTGGGATTGTTTCCCTGTCTTCCTCTCTAGTGGTAAGATCCTCGAGGAAACATTCTTTGTCATTAAACAAAAAAATTATAAGGATGACATAGAAATTATAATTAGAAAAAAATATAAGTGGAAATTAATTTTAGTCACGACCACCTCCTTTGAATGACGCATTGTCGGAGTGGTCCCCACTACAACTGATCGGGGTTACACTTGAGGAACATCTATATATGGCTCTACAACTAGGTTGTTTCACCTCGTCACAATGTTGTTCCTAATTTAAACAAAGTTGTTAGACAATAAATTTATGGACGAAAACAAACATATTGAAAGGTTACGTTTACCTTATCGGACATTACGGATCTTGGGACTGTGAAAGCACGCGACATTCAACTATGACTTGATAGCTGAAATGGAAAGCGATATTTTTATCTTCCTCTTGTAGTTTAAATTCAGAAGTCATCACCACATTACATATGATTGTGTATTTTTAATTTTATTTGATAGGATTACAAAAACGTTGGGAGGCGATACAATTAATTATGAATGTTTAGCTACTTACAATTCTTGCGGCTAATTTCAAGTGGCACTTACACAGCCTAGCTTGTGATGGCCCTTTTTTTCAATCCTAAAAAGCTTTGGTTTGCCTTTTGAGGTGTTATACAACCTATAATCAAAATATTGAAGTCAGATATGACGTAGCACTTTTATTTAGACATGAGAAAATCCCGCTATTGATTGAGATTGTAATTTATATGTGGGTCCGATTGGCATTCCTTCTTTCTTTCCCTTTTCTCTTTTCCGTCATGGATGAAGTGCTCTCCTCACTCTGGGTGTGAGAAGCTCGTGTGAGTTAAATTGCAATTGCATCCTATAGGTGTCCCTAGTATATTTAAAATATTTTCCATTCTTGGGGCCATGTTTATTCATCCGTATGCCCACCCCAAAAGGGCTTCTGGGCAATCTGAGTTCTTTTAGGTTGAGATGCAGGGAATTCCACCTTGTGCGTATGGTTAGGCCAAAAATTACCAACGCATGGCTCGAAAAACTGTGGGGCTGTTTTTCCTACACGAGAAAAAAATATTAATATTAATTTAAAAATAAAAATCATGATAAAAATATGTTTTAAGATAGGTAAAATAAATAGTTAAAATATTAAAACACTTGAGGATTGTACATGCTTTATGGGGACACCTTCATCATTCACCAATAACGTGCCATTAAATGGTCCTTGTGGAGCTGACACGTGTAGCTCAGGAAATGCAATAATGAAGTTGGCCATATCAATCTCATCACGCTGCACTAACACGTTCGAGCGGTGGTGATGTCGCAGGAAGGGGTGTGTTCTTGGTTGGCACCTAAAGGATTAGAAGGTGTGCGAGAGGTTTCACAAAATTAATCTCTTGCCCTTGTGTCCCACTACTACCAACACGGGGGTTCGCAAGTGTCGAGATAATACTACATTCAAAAAAAGAACTTTTTGTTAGTTTAGTCAATCATAGGTAAAAATCAGCTATGCAATTCATCTCATACGGAACAAAAAATATCCTTTTGAATTTTATTATTATTATTGATATATGTTTCTGGAAAATTTTGGGTCATAAGTTTTTTTATCTTCTCTTCTATTTTAAGGTGTTTCGGTAACGGGTCTATAAGTGTCAAATTCCGACCTTAATTTTGTGCAGCACCGCCTTGAAACCAATGGAGACCTGGGGGATAGAAAGCTCTTCCTCATAGAGGAATCATCGGGCATACCATGGCCGGGTATATACATATTTAGAACAAAATTAATATTCATTTCAATTGTAAATAACTAAAATACACGAAGATAGAGCAATGCGCGCACATGTTCCTTGGCCCCTTTAAAGATATTAATCTCAGGAGTTGTTCTGTATTGCCACAGTCATTACTGCCACATTGCGATAAAATTATAAATGTAAGAAACTTAAAAAATATTATCTAACCCGTAAAATGAAAACTGAAATAATTTCTAATAAAACACCGGAAGACAAGAGTTAAGTTCAAATATGCTTTTAAAATTGAATTGATCCTGAAACATGTCATTGCACATTAAAACTTTTAGTCAAGAGAACGTTGACAATGTGAGACTAAACTAGGTTATTTCTGACGAAATTTTAAAATCTCAAAGAATATATTAATTATCGAAACAAATGAAACTGTAATTAACCTCTTGAAAGATGAAATCAAGGTCTGTATTACCATATTAAATATGGATTCATCATTAATGGAATATGATCAAGTTTGGAGTTACACCTTTATATGACATGATATCAAATATCTTTGGTGGTTCTAATAACTCCATTATTCTCGCTAAGACCTGCCTCTCTTCTTGTTTAACATTATTTTCCCATTAGACCTATCTTAATACGTTTTTGTTCTCTTTGTGTTGTAACTGTAGAATGTTATTTGATATCTTCATTTAATCACCTTTGCTCGGGGGCTTCTTTAGTGTGCAATGATGCCTAAGGTTCACACAACATTTGAGCTTCAAGAAATAAATGAATGAGAGTTTGAGCTTGATGTGGCGAAATCACTCTTGGAACACCTAGTGGATGTCAACCTATATGAGATTTTTTGATACATTAGAGCCACAACATAAAACACATTAAAATTGGAAGAAGAAAACCGAGACCTTATATGAAGAAAACTCTATATATGACCCTATATTAAAGACTAAATATTAGGCCGACTATTGTTACAGTGGGAACTTATGCTTGAGAAAGAAAAATCTCCATTTGAGTTGTATCAGCGATGCGGATGACATTGTGGTGACAATTATATGTATGAATTCTGCGAAAAAAGGAAGAGTAGGTTCCACTTAAGTATTTGATGAGAAAAAAATAAATATGAGAATGAAGATTCGAACTTTGAAGAGAAAAGTGGAATGAATTGTGATTATAGTTTTTTAAGTCTTGGAATTAACTTTGTTGAGGAGCTAGAAATGAAGACTTGGTAAAAGGAGACATAATATTTAAAATAAAGAAATTCAAATGTTAGAGGATGCATACATATATGAAAACTAAACATAGGAGGGACAGAGTCTCAATTGAAAGAGATTCAAGGCACAAGATTAGAAATAAACATCCTAATGAAAAAAGTGATGGAGTTGAGGATTCAAAATTTTGGTTTTTTATGGAGTCTTTGGCACCACTATTTGTGTGAACCCCAATGATGGGGTTTAAGGATGTAAATCTTATAAAATGTCTCATTTTTTATTTAATACCCTCACCACTCCCTATTTTACAATTTTGAAGGATATGCCTAGTATTTCCATGCTCTTTTGATGTAATACGGAGGATTTGAGTACAAGTTTCTTCTTGTTGAAATGTGGTAGGTACATATTTAATTTGGATCATTATATATTTATTATATTTTATAGTTTAAAACTTTTACAAGTCACTTACCTAAGTAGGGGTAGCTCTTGTACTCATTTTGGTGTTCCTTAACTATTCATGGGATTGATGCACATATTTGTGGTTTATAGCACTAGTTAGAGAGTTTGTGCACCACGGTCAAAGCACAAGACTATTGGTTATTGGAGATATATAAAGGGGATCGTGGCCAGCTTGGATATGATTGAATATTTGTGAATATATCTATGAAATGAGATTGAAGGAATGTGTGCACCTACCCCACCTATAGGTCAACATAGTAGCTTGAGAGGAAGTAACTTTTCAAAATAAACCCTCACACAATGGACCAAATATTTTTAGTTAGATAATGGTTGTCTTAGATTAATCACGGGAGGGACGTTGTTGTTTCCTTTTTTTCTTTATATGTGATTAGCTTCATTTTGGCGAGATTTGTAATGTAATCAAATTTTATAACATGAGTTAAAGCTTAGAGATAGGTTAGTGATGTTATGGTATGGCTGAATTGTTAGTTTATGATACGGTATCACTTTTTCTCGGTTAGGTGTGAATCACTAAGCTCATCATGTATTGACATACTAAACTTCATTAATACATAAGCTAAATACTGGGTTCTTCTCCATTATTGTCATTTTTTATGTGATGATCTATTGTGTTCTGTAATTTAATATCTCTTTAAGAATTGCAAGATGGCTGGTCAAGGCCCAAAAAACCAAGCTTGTGCCTCCATTAGAATAGTATCATGTGGTTTTTTAATACCATATCTAGTGTGATTTTCTTACTTGGTATGTTTTTATCTACATGCAATCTAGTTTAGTTGTCTTTACACTGTTTTTCTATATATATCCTTTATACCTTGGTTTTATGTTATTCAACGTTAATATCTAAAAGGAGAATCACTATAAGTGAATGAAATAGTTTAGTTTCTTTCCATATAAACTAGGTTGCACAAATCAAATCTCTAGCACGGTTATATTTTGTATATGGTTATATTGGAGAGATATTAATGTGATGAGACACAGGTGCGGCAATGGTACAGACACTTGCCCTCAATTCACTACCGGAGGGAGCACTCAAATCACATTTTCATCGCATCAAATGCATTTTACTCCCATGCGCGAGGTCGAGATCCGACCTTAATTCTCTTACGCCTTCGTATACTCCTCATTGCTTTGGCCTTCGGCTCTCATCAATGAGATGTTATTGCAAGGTGATCTTCGATGTAATTCCAATCGGGTTTTAAAAATGGAGAGTGGCTGCGGCTAATCGGGTGTTCCTCCTCGATGCCTTGTATGTGCTCTCCAAGCTGTTGGGCTCCCCGATCGGCGCATGGCTATAGGAAGAAGAAACTGGCTGACTGTTGCTTAGACCTTGGAGGTGGTCTACGATTTTCTCGTTACGCTTTATGCATACTTTGTTTCTGCGAACATTATATTTTACTCAAAACCTCTTTCACTCTGATCTGTCACCTATCTTGCCCTCCGCGGAGGCCGGTTCCATGCCTCACTTATGTCAACGTATGCATTGCGGGGGTAGCACTAGAAGCCAACCCTGGCGTCTACCCTCGAAGCTCCACCCTCTGAGTTGTATTTTCAATCCTGGTAGATCTTTCTCTAGCGTTATCCTAATACTAGAAGTGGGAGGGTCATTTTCCATGGAAACGACCATGCGCCCAGGCTCCTGCTCCTCTTGTTCACATCGGAGGCCTCTCCCTCACTCCAAACCACATTTTACTCTTTCAATTGTTCCTTGAATCGCCTCACATAGCTGCCTAAATTATATTTCTTTCAAAGAAGAGGCCCCGGGCGGGAGCCGAGCACATGTCGGGCGGGGCAAAGTATAAAGCTCGGACGAACGATCAAACGGGGTCGTTGAACGAGCGAGGCAAGGATGCACATGTCGGCGGGGTTCGTGAGGGGGAGACGACTCAAAGCAATCAAGGACCATCCATGCGAAGCATCTGCAGGGACTGTCAAAGAATGATGAATATATGGTTGCATATTGGTGTCACATTTTTGAAGAACCGCCTGATGAGTAATTGTTCTTTTCTTGTACGGTTTTCGTGCTTCAAGGCCCATTCTACTAGGCTTGTTTTTGATTATCTAGATATGGGTCTATGGTTTTTTTTTTTACAAGTTATAATTGATGTAATATTTAGAGAGGAATCCACGGTTATTTACCCCTGTTGAGAGACGACGCAATAGTACGAATTTTTCAAAGGCTGGTTTCCCCTTGTGCGATATTTTTAATGCGTTTTGTCAAGTATGCCATAGGTACGGCCAAAGACTGAAACCGGCCATGATGTAAATTATTTTTCTTGTTAATATATTAAACTAACTTAGAAAAAAAAATATTTCGTATATGGTTAGTGGTAAATATATGTTTAATGTAGTTTGTTTTTATGCAGGTATTTCTAATTATCAAAGTTAAAATAGTTGGCTAATCACATATAAACCCATTTTGTTTGAGGCATATAATGAGATCATACACTACAAGAAAAGCACATTTGGTGGGGGTCATGCAACGCGGACCTTTAAGGTCGGTCACCAATGTCATATGGTGACGATCATTAAAAAACCGTCCTTTAATAAGTGTATATAGTGATGGTCCTTTGTAGTCCAGGTACGAATATTTTCAATGACACTTTTGGTGAGAGTCGTTAAAGGCCCATCACTAATTCTCTCTTTGGTGACACTTATAGTGAGCAAAGTTTAATGACCCCCCTCACCAATGCTCTTTTATTTACTTTTGGTGACGGTCAAAAAAAATTCCATCATCATTGATCACTAAAAACGGAAGTCACCGTAAGTGTATATGGTGATGGTCCTTTATGGTGCAGTCACTAAAGACATTTCACTTTTGGTGAGGGTCATTAAAGGCCCATCACTAATTCTCTCTTTGGTGACACTTCTAGTGACGAACTTTTAATGACCCTCACGATACTCTTTTTATTTTTGGAAGTGATCAAAATGTAAGTGTCCATTGATCATTCAATGAGTTTTTGATGACGCTTTGTCTGTTAATATATTTTTGTCAAAAGATAACAATTCACATACCATTATTGTTGTTTTTATAATATTGTCAAGGCCATCGATGCTTGGTCGATCAATTTTTTAAGAAGTAACAAAGTGTGTATCATTTCCCTCAGTAATGACTAGTCGAATAGGAATTTCTATGAGTCAACACATGGTTCATATCTATTAAGTTTATTATCTAGAAAATTCCATTTAGATAAAGTTCCACTATTGTGTGTAGGAAACATATTATTTAATACATAATCAAGCTCTGAAAATTCTATTAGTAAGAAAGACCTAACAATCCTCAACAATCTGGGCACACCTTAAATTAATGCTTTGGCACACACTAACATTTATTATTACCCCAGTTAATGTTGGAACATCTTTGTACCCCTGTGAACATCTTGTGATGACATTGACGCTGACACATGGTGGCATGCGCTAATATTTATGGAACTCCTAGCATGTTGGCATGCTGCTTATGGTACCTAGCATGCCCTAGAACACCTTGGTTGAATGCATTGACATACATTAGCACTTGGCACACAATGCCATGGCATGTATTAGGACTGTTAATAGTGTTTGTTTTTTTCAAAAATATAAATTACGACTTATTAACCCTCTTATTGGTTCTTCCTTTTGTTGCCTTGACACATATTGATATACCCTGGCACATAGCACATCCTTAGCACCTAGCATGTATTAGCATATCTTGGCACTATTGATTATGGCACATGATATAATTAGCACACCCTGGAACTCCCAAGCACACTTTGAGATTCTTACCATGCCTTGATAACCTAGCATGCCTTACCAATGCTTAGCATACCTTGTCACTCCCTCCTTGGCATGACAGCTTCATTGACCATTAACACTAGTCTCTAGCAATACACGTTCCTCATGTTCATTAACTTCATGAATTTTTACCTAGTGCTCCCTTAATGTTTTTCTTAGTACTCCTTAACACTCATCAACATGTATTATCCTCTCACAGCACACCTTAGCACTCTTCAATATTCCCTTCACTTCATAACATGCATAACACTAGTCCCTAACACATATTGGCACTTAGCACGTGTTAGCGCTTGAAAGTCTTAACATGTATGGAATACGTTGAATATTGCTTGGTATGATTTAGCATGGTTTAATATTAATTGTTGTGATGATCAATTGTTGGAAAGTAGATGAGAAGCAACAAAGAATACTTGACACTTAGATGCACTAAGACTTTGCATGGAACCTATTGCCGCCTAGTGTTGGTGTGCCTAGCATGCCCCTCTCTTGGAAAAGGTAATTGATGACTTATTAACCCTCTTATGTGTTCATTTCCCCTTGTAAGTTTAAATTTTTCTCCCTTTTTTTGTCTTGAAAGTCCACGACACGCATTGACACACCCTTGCACATCTTGGCATGCCTTATCCTTGGAACATCTTAGCATGTTTGACATGTATTCCACTGTACGGCATGTCGGGAGGTGAAGAGAGATGTGTCCTAAAGTAGGTCAAATACGAGGGTAAGTAAGGGTTGCTAAAGGTCATGATCATCCTCGAGCAAGATCATCATGTGAGGGTTCAAAAAGAATGTTGCATACCTTAATGGTCAGTTAACGTAGGAAGTAGGATGGAATATTGTTGGTTCTCTTTTGGTAGATCAAGCTTAAGAAGTTTCTCATGAGAATGCAGGCATGTGATTTCAATGGTGTCTTTGTGTGAAGGCCCTCAAATTCTGAAATGTTGAAATTTGCAACGAAAGCAGTGGAATTGAAAAACATAAAGGAAAAAAAAAATCCACCACTAACTGGTGAGGAATTTTGATGCACCGGGGAGTGAGGAATGTGGGGCGTCTAATTTATTTTTCACTTAAATAAATTGGACAATAAATTGATTTTTCATCTCATAACAACTTGTGCCAGTTAATTAAATTGTGATGACTGAGTTAGCTCGAAATTTGAGTTGAGGATCTAATATGAGGCATATGGGGGATTCTAATATTTTTTGGGTCCAGTTGAAGTTGATGCATTAGTGGTGTGCAAGTGTAATTAACTCAATTAAATGAGTTAAAATCAGTTTTAACTAGTTCTAGCGAGTGATGAGGTAGTGAGAGGTCCAATGAATTAATTAGATTTAATTCACAATGATGGGTAATCGGATAGCGATAATTTCAATAGTAGTTGTGTATGAGTTTCGAGGAATACCCGGTTGAGACGAGAGGTTAAAGGGAACATAACTATGAGTTTTATTTAGAGAAAAGTTTCCCATGTGCAATTATAAATTCATTGGGATGCCATGATGGATTGCACGATCGGGAAAGGCGTTTTCCTAATTAATAAGGAGTTAATTCCCTAGGAATTGCAAGGTAAAATGAGGGCTGAAGTAAAGTTTATAATTGGCTAAAGATATGAGTAGGGATTTTCCTAGATCAATGGGGAAACAATTAATGATGTTTGGAGAATATCATGAGAGATTAAGAATTGTATTGTTTCATGATTCTTGAAGCTTAATACACAATAGAGATAGAGGGGGTTTTGATTAGTTTCTTTCCCCAAATACATCATGTTGTTGTGTGATTGATAATTTATTTCTCTTACTTATATATGATTGTGCGATCATGTTTGTTTCCGTAAATTGTAGGAAGGATTCACTATCTTGTTTTAGTAGATTACAAGATCAGATTGAATCTCGTTGGTTAGATTTTCTACATGATATCAAAGTAGGAATTTTTTGGGCGTAGTTTTGAGAATCTTTGAACATTTGGTGTAAAATTTTCGAAAACAAATAGAATATTTGGATTCCTTGCTAAAATCTACCCAAATGGAAGCCAGTCAAATCGACTCAGATGAAGTGTCATCGATTTAAAATCAACTCTTTTTTAGAAACTTTTTGTAACTTGGACAATTACCTTGTGCGCAGGAGTTAAGAACCTATATGCACTTGAGGTACGGATGCATGCAAATCTTTGAGGAGAAAGCCAGTTAGAGACTTGGTGGTTTAGAGGGAGCATAAATTCTCCTCAACATGCATCCCCTCATGAGAAGCGATCCTCGAAGGTTGTGGAGTAAGCCCCTTACAATTGGAGAAGCATAGGGCGGGTGGGCATCACTCAAGCGAGGGATACCTCCGTAGGAGGGGAAATTTCGAGCCGGATGGGAAGAGGGGCCGGCTTGTACCTTGAGGTGTAAGGTGGGGTTATGTGTAGACATAATCCCAAGATAAGAAATTTGGGCATGGTCCATTGAGATGGCGTGTCTCATGGATCGAACACGGCTACGAGGAGCCCATAATACAACGGTAGTAGGAAGGATCAATTAGATTGATGTAGTCGGATGTCGTGAAGACATAAATCATAGTGACATATGTCAAGTACTAGAGCACAAATAGAGTTAGCAATAGTTGAAGAGGGCACGGATACGGATGTCAACGGTAGTGCGGAGAATCTAGTACTAGACGAGGTGCGGTAGCTAGCAACGATCATTAGACTGCGATGACGGATAGTTATCTTGTTTCGGTTGTTCAAAGGCTATTCGAGTTTCGGGGAGTTGCGAGGTGCAAACAAAACTAGAGAAGTGTAGCATGTAGAACATTCCAAAGGTACTAGATAGGATAGATTGAATTCCTTTCTTGTTGAGAGGGGAGTGTTGAAAATTTTGACAAAGCAGGTCAAATTGAACTAGAAAGGACAAAAAAAATGCACCCTCACTAGTGAGAATTTTTATGTACCGGGGGTGAAGATATTGAGCGTCTAATTTATTTTTCCTTGAATAAATTGGACAATAAATTATGTTCATCTCATAACAACTTGTGTCAATTAACTAAGTCATGGTGATTGAGTTAGCTCAAGAAATTTGATTTAAAGAGGTGATCGAGGTGGATATTGGTGGCCACACGCCTATTCCACTTGGGCCCTCGCCATTTTCTCTTTGGTTTTTAGTTCCTTAATTATAGCATAATTTACTATTTTTATCAGTTTTCGGGTCTTGAACTTTCGAACGTTTTGGGGCCCAACGATGTTTTTGGGCATATAGGGTTTGTAAATTTTATATAAATCACATTAGTCGTTGTAGTCCTCGGAGAGATATTTCTAATGAGGTATCATGTGCATCAAAGGAAGATCATATGACCAAGTTACCCGGGAAGTTGGTTTCCTAACTAACCCCAATGGGGCTTATAAACTCTTGGTGTTACATCTCCTCGGGATAGGGTTTTGGTTGTTTGGGTTTTATCTTATTTTAAATATAAAAATACCCTTGATCCTTATTTATACTTAGCACAGTTCAAAGGAACATAACTATCGATTGTATTTATAAGAAAATTTCCCATGTGCAATTTCATAAAGTCATTGGGATGCCATGATGGATTGCGCAATCAAGGAAGGTTGATTTTCCTATGATAATATGGAATAATTCATAATTTGTGTGTACAAGTTAGGCTAAGAGAGAAATTTGAGAATTGGCTAAATGTAGGCGGAATTTTTCCTAGATCGGTAGGAGACAATTGGCGAGTGTTGGGAGAATCTTAAAGATATATTAAACGTGTGTTGTTTCATGATTCCTTGACTTAATACAAAATAGAGATAGAGGTTTTGAGAAGTTGCTTCTCCGGATACATCTTGTATTATTGATTGATAACTTGTTTCTCTTGCATATATATGATTGTTCTTGATTGCTTTGTTTCACAACCTTCAGGAAGGATTCGTTATCTTGTTTTGTGCAAATTACAGATCGGATTGAATCCGTGGTTAGATTTTCTACATGATATAGAAGAGAGGTTTGATACCATCTTGCCTTGTGTTGGTTAGGAGGCCGCAAGGTCTATGATAAAGACCAATATAAATGGAGGGCTTGAAGCTGTAATTTAAAGCCATACTACAAGTGCTTCCAACGGGCGTAATATTGATTGAGTTAACCCTAGTTTGAGGGTCGACATTGAGATCTGAAATTCATGTCAAGATTAGGTCAAAGAAATGCACAGAATCTGGATCCATATGAGCTAGGTAGAGTCTCTTATGGAGGCAAAATTGATGTTTTCTATGTGTGGATAGCGTTTTCTACAACAATTTAGAAGTACATAAGTATAATGCACCCTGGTTAGGACGGAGTTTCCTAGCATGTTTATTTCATAAGGTATGACCTTAATACTATGACAAATTTTTAGTAGAAAGAAGATGGTTGTGACCCTTAGAGTGAGTTTATTTCTGCAATAAAGACCACGGTCTGGAAGATGGTTATGAGATTTAGTATGTGTGGAGGTCATGAGATCCAAGGAGGGTGGAATTTTGAGTAGAAGATGAGCATCCCAGAATAAATGTGCCATATGAAGAATCGATTAACATGCGAGAGGATTTGGTTTTGGTGGACTTTCCATAGAGTTTTAGACAAATATCTAAAGAAACCTATAAACAATTAGTAAATGGTGTTAGTGGCTGATTTGTGACCCTAGTTAGGTCATCTGATTGTTGTAGGAGTATGATAAGAGGAGTAGTTCATATTTGTTCATAGATTGGAAAACAAAGATCAAATTTTCGATATGCAAGAACAATGATCCTTGAGAGGACTCAAACCATTGTTGGGTGGCAGATTCCAGAAGAAGGCAAAGATGAAGACAATATTTGTGGGCCTAGATCGGTAAAAAGAATTGGTTGTGGTTGGGTAGATTGATGGTAGGCCAATCCTGAGTTGGAGGGTTGTTGGAGTTCTTATCAAGAAGAGCCTTCTGCCGACTCCTTGTTGCAAGAGTGAAGGACAACAAAATTGGTAGAAGGGCAGTGTATGGGGCCCCAAGATGTGCATACTTTGAAGGACTAAGTAACATTAAGTGGGCCAACCAGCAGCCTAGTTTATATAATGAAGAGGATTGATTTTAGTGAGAAGAAGGTCAACCTCCATAGCCTTGGACTTCTCATCTTCAAGTAGTATGGAAAAATTTGGCTGCAAAGGGTTGTTCCTGATGGAATTGTAGACAAGCATTTACCACTCAAACTAGTAGTGGATCTAAAGGGGGTTCTAAGAGGGGAAATTTCTAGGACAAGAAAGGGAAACGATGGAGGCTTAGCCCATTGTCACCACGGCTAAGGCTCCTTGCTCTTCACGGACTTTCACGGATGGGTGGAGTCTCGGTAGTTTAGGAAGTCACTTGTAGGTATAGGTCAATGAATAGGTGGGACTTGCTTTCCTTTTAAGCAAGGGAATTATCTTCAAGGAGAGGACGGGGATTGAAGGGTTGGGGGAGAAGAATAGACTGTGAAGGAAGTTCTCAATCCATAAATCCAACTTCTAGAACTTGGATTCCCAAATGGTCCTTGATGAAAGGCCTTTGGCACAAATGGACCACCCAACACGGGACGGTGGACTAACCCGAGTTCAGGATGGAATTTAGCAACCAATGATGTTCCTATCTGGATAAGGCGATGGGAAAGGATCGAACAAGTGTTTTACTTCGATAGGTCAAATTGATCCTACTGGGTTATCCTTGGGAACACACTAGGCAAAACTTGATCTAGAGTTGGGGCTTGAGGGTATCAGAGAGATTCCCTTTGTCCGGAATTGGCCCATGTTACGAGGAGAGTGAGGGCACCCAACAACGCGGCTACCTCCCAGGGAGATAGAATTTCCTCTAGCTAAATTCTGAAAGTGTGCCCTGAGTGACCTAATGGGGGCTAGACCTGAGGAATGTGAAAATTTCTTAATTTAAGAAACCCTATTGCAATTATCTTGATTTGCTCTCCTACTTGAATTAATTTACAAGTTAATTTGAAATATTCAATAAATTAGCGAAGTAAATAGTAAGTACAACCAGCAACCTACACGTGAATCAAATAATGAATAACATGCTGTAGACAAAGTGACACATGGATTTTCTGAGTAAATATCCCTAGAAAAAAAACTGGTAACCAGGAAAACCGATCATAAACTAGCTACGGAGGTTTTCATTCGTATGTAGAGATCTAAATGCAACAATCTGGGCACCCAAAACTAGTTCACCCAAAAGAGAAATAAAAAAGCGAGCGATGTCTGACGCCTGCGAATCCCTTTATGTCGACCTAACTGGCACCGTCGACCTGCATTGCTAAGTAAGGGCTGCGTCACACACAAAGGAAGAACTGCTTGCCCTGTATTTGTACGACTGAGCTTGCGTGGCTCTATTTGCCTCTGTGCTACCCCTGCGAAACCATTTCGGACTACGTGGATCTTCTTTACCCCTGTTGCTACGCCGGATGGAATGCTTAAGCGAGAAGCATGAGTAAGAAGAAGAAGGATGCGGCCAAAGGCAATGCATAACGATCAGAAAAATTGAAGAAATGAAATGAAAATAGATCGATATTAAAATAAATCAAATAGCTCAATGGACTAGAGAGTAAAATCTTTGACAACGTGACAGTGCTTACTGGAGAATCGGCTAAGAGAACGAGAGAGACTAGTTATGAGGTTAAAATGTTGTATAATTTTGGCATAAGAAAATGGTAGAATTGTTAGAGTAAATCTCTACGAATGCCATTAGTTGTGACCATCGATAACCATTTAATTTCATCAAATACCTGCAAATGAATGGGCCTTACAGCTATTTGTGTAAACAAACCCACAAAAGTGTGTATTCAGAAAATATTCTATATTGGAAGAAAAGCTTACCACCAAATAAGGATTACATTTCAAATGGGGCAAGAAATAATAGAGATAAATTGAAAAATTCAAAATGCACTGAGAAACATGAAAGCAACTAGGTAGCATGGTAGAAAGCAAACAAATAAAATTATAAAATTGGAAAACCCTACAAATTAGCACCCATCCAAACATCACCACAATTTTATTAACTCTAAATCTCCAAATTCATCAAATTATATCCTGTATTCAGAGCACAGATTCTCCATGTTCTTGTTCTCCAGAGTCACCAGGCAAACTACTCTCAACATCATCATCTTCCATCTTTGTGTCACTATCTCCCTCTTTTACCCTTCTCTACCTCTCTCACTCCCTCTCCCTCTCTCTCTCTCCATTCCTTCTCTCCCCTCTCCTTGATTTTATCTCTGTCTCTCCTTGAATCCCCTTGTCTCACCACCTCTGTCAATCTATTTTCTTTATTATTCCTTCTCATATATATCTATAGTTAATATATATCATGACATATTGGGACCTACGATTGGGTTAGTCATACTTGTTGGCAAGGTTAAAATGATTAATCTTGATAGACAAAAATGTAGATCAAATATTTCATCAAAAAGAGAGACATACCCTATCTTCATTTATTGTAAATTAATTTAAAACAACTCTTCTTTCTCTCTGAATATAGTCTTATTATTTAGTATGAAGAAGTTTTACTTGTTATCAACTATTTGTTTGGGACAACTTTTAGGACATTTCCAACCTTTCTGAAAATTCTTCAATCTTATCAATTAAACCATCTTAGTCTTTTGTACTCTCTTCATTTGCTGTTCTTTCATTCTCTGATCCTGTAACCTTAGTCACGGTCTGCCAGGGACAAGGTGAAAACATTAGGATGTTTTTGCAATAAACAAGGGTATTTCCCAAGGACACTTAAAATCCCAGGGTGGAGCAAGAGTATAAGAGCCAATTCTCATAGATGTGGGACACTCAGACTTAAGATTTTCTAGAGTAGTCATGAGGTGCGATCCCCAGTTGTTAAAACTTCATGGAGTTAGCCATTCTCTTTGACTTAAATTGTGTGACAACACGGTGGCCTCGGTTGAAATGAAGATTGAACCTTGTTGGTTTGATTGCAATACCTTGTTTTATCAATAAATTTAAAACACGTGTGCTTTCTGTCCTATAAATTAATAAATAAAGAAGAGGCAACAACCTTGATACTTACAAAATTGTTACATTTAAATACAAAGAATAAGCAACTATTGGTACTGTCGAGAGACCAATGAAACTATCATCTTAACCCCTAACACAGCAAACATAATTTAACCTAACATTTAAACCTAAACCTCTAAACCTGACTGTTCAACCTCAACCATAAGCCTCTAAACCCTTAACCCCTAACCCCTAAACCCTTAATCCATTTAACCCTAAGCCCTAGTAAACCCATAACCCATTTAACCCTAAACCCTAAACCTATAAACCCTTAACCCATAACCCCTTAAACCCTTAACCCTAACCCCTTAAACCCTAATTCAGTTAAAGAAGTTCCCGGGATCTATGGGTCCATATGGCTAGGTTGTGTCTCTTGGAGGTAAAAGTTTGTTATTTTTTCTATGGGTGGATAGGGTTTGTTCTAAGATAATTAGAATGAAGTATAATGTTGTAGTTAAAGAAGTTCCTAACATTTTCAATCCATAAGGTATGCCCTTAAGACCGTGGCAAATATGTGTAGAAGAAGAGGGAGTCTGGACCTTGAAGGTTTATATAAATATATCCTACAAATTTGGAAGATGGTTTGCAAAAGTATTGACAATACTTGAAAGAAGATAGAAAATACAAAGGAAGGTGGAACCTTAGTAGAATATTAGGTAGAATAATTGTGGCATATTATGAAGAATGGATGGACATGAAGGAGTTGATTTTGGTGAGTTTTCGAGTTAAAGGACGGATATCGAAGAAACCTATAAAAAAATTAAGTCGATCGACTTTTTAGTAGGATGTTTTGTGACTCTAGTTCAAGCATATACAAAAGTGTTAGAAGGATGAGAGGAGTAGTTCAGATTTGTTCATAGATTGGACAACAAAGAAATTGGTACAAAAAAATAGTGATTTTGAGAGGACTCAAATCACTATTGAGTGGAAATTTTGAAGATCCTAGATGAGGGAAATGTTGTGGGCACTAGATCAATAAAATAATTGACCATGGTTGGGAAAAATTAATGGTATTCCAAGTACAGTTGGAGGGTTGTTAGGTGACTATGAAAAGGCCCCAAGTCTTGTGCTTGTGAAGGAAAACAAAGGCCCCATTAGAAGGGTAAGGTGTATTGGGCCTAATGGCGTGAAAATTTTGAAGGAATAAGGAGTTGGAAATGAATAGATCACTCATAAAGACAAGGCCTGTCTAGCCTAATGTACAAGGGTGAACCCTCAATATAAATATTTTGTTTGTTAAACAAACTCAATTGTGTCAATGTAGAATACTATACATAAGAGAAAAATAAAATTATATATCCACATTAATTCTTGAAATAACCTCAAATTAGCCATGGGTAGTGAGCCAAAGGGTGAATGTGGGGCACTATTAAAGTTACATCATGTTTAAATTCCTTTTACATTGTGGGGATTTGTTTCTCCAATAGGGTTGAAGCATCATCACAGGAAGCATATTTTGATTTTTTTTTTGGGGAGAAATTAAAGTTGTAACCTGATTCAAGTGATTTACACCTCAAATGTAAACTAGCATGTTATATGTTTGTGTCGAGGTTGTTAGAGAGGCTATTTATAGAAAATACACATTCAATGTACTTGGACTTCATATTTTTGGGGCCTCGATTGTAACATGGATTTGTATCGAACACTTCATGCAAATGAAAGGGGGGCCTTTTTGTTTAACACTACCTGAGAATATCGGATATTTGTCCTTCATATCTCCCTTGGTGCGTTCAAAGTGGGTTTACATTCATGTCGAGTTGAAACGAATCCTGTCGACCTTCCTCTTCTTAATAACATCTACTAAGCGTTTCATTTGTGAGTACCCCCATTCATCATGAGATTCAAGGGATGTTCTATTGTCTTTATCAACATTTGGACGAGTGATTATCTACATTCTTTAAATACGTGTCTAGAAATTTTTATGAGGTACTTGGATTTATATCTTTGTATAAGAACTTATGTGCCCTTCCCCTTTAAGACTCTTCCCAAGGGTCACCTCCTTCTATATTTCCCTTACCATAGGGCCAAATTGACAAACCAAGATTTAAACTTCTTCAACTACCAAATTAGTGAGGCATTGTACCTCTTCTTGACCTAGACCCTCAACGAGATACCAAATTAGTGAGGAATTGTACCTCTTCTTGACCTGACCTCAGCGGGCTGCATCTTTCATTGACATATACTTTAAAGGGTTTCCCACCATATATCACAAGTTGGATGTCATAGGATATGTTACCCCATTTTCTATATGGGCTTTTTAGGATATTTTAAAATTTGATTTTCATCTCAACCCCTACGATTCTGCATTACATTGATCATTTTCATCTAAGGTATATGGATCTATATGTAATTCATGAATGTATCATTGGTTTGATGACACCTTGCCTTAGCCATCTGGGACACTATGTGTAGGAAGAAGTTCCTTTAGCTACCACATTTAGTTGGATATGTATGATCCATGTGTATATGATATTATTCCCAATGTGTACTATTTTTATTGTGTTCAGCAAAACACTATGTTCTAACTATTGAGTGATTGACTATAAGTTTTAAATCTTGAGTTATTCCATGGTGTTTCATAATTTTTTTTGCAAGAAGAATTGTGTCATCTTGATGGTTTGGATATATTCTTGGTGATTTGAGTAGGTGCCATACATTGATCTTATTGTACCCCTTAATTCATTTAATCAAAATTTATCCCATGTCTCTCCTAACAACACATGTAGAGAGCCTTCTAATTTGAATGTTTTTAAGCTTTAAATGAACTTTATAAAAATAAGAAACTATTATCCTATTTAAATTTATTGATAACATTATTCATAGATTTAAATATAATTTTTACTCCTTTAAAGGTTGATAGATATTTCCGAGCTCATGTTCATTTCCCTCTTTATATGAACATTCTAGCATATATTAGAAGAATATAATATAATTTTGATTAATTAAAGTTCTACTTATATTAGAAGTATAATATAATTTTGATTAATACTCTAATTAGTTTAACATTATTTTTACTCACATAAAAATAAAACTTTGTAACCTAACCGAACATAGCAATTTATTTGACTACTATTAAAATCTAATTTGGTGGCTCTTTGTAAAATTTAAATGACCTATTAAAATTTATTTTCCCATAGATATTATCCTTACCAGTGCGGGGCAGAGTTCGGTGCTCCTTCTTTTCTCATAATTTTATGATTTCGCCATGAGGTCCATACCCTTTTTTGACATTCAATTCTTCTATCCACTCTACTAGATTTTTAACCCGAACTTATTATATCATATCTAGTTCCTCTTTTTCGATCTTTATTTCAAATCTTCTTCTCACGATTTGGGCTTTGTTTATAGTTCGGAGAGCTTGACTTATGTTCAAGAACTCCAAATTTGGCTATAGTAAACTATATTAATTTGTCATTGTCCTTGACCTTTAGCTGCTCGCCTTCATCCAAGAGGCTTGATTGATATTTCCACTATGGTGAAAATCACTTGATCAAGTAGCAAAATAGGCCCAGATGCTTCATGGGATGGATGGGCTGGGATTGTTGGCTTCACCAACAAATGAGGTAAGGATTGATGGATTGAGAAATGAATGTAGATAAGGATGTTCTAATGTGGTCTAATTAGTAAGTATTAGTAAGTAGTCGACTTCATCTATTTTATTTGTGTTTTGGTGGTTATAGCTTCTGCATATGCACATTCATACTCTTCTAGGGCTCTCCTACAACCTCTTCATGCCTTAGAACACTTACATAGAGTATTAATCTTAATGCCTGAAACTAATCCAACCATCCAACTTAGGTATTAGCTGCCCGAATGGCAATGGGAGGAGGTCCCTCATCCTTTGATGGTGGGTTTATAGTTTTGTGGAGCATTTTATCTTTCCTATTCTTGTGATCATATTCCTGGTCCCTTTTTACAATCATAAAGCTGAAGAGAAATCCATATCAACATCTTGCATTT
Organism: Pinus albicaulis; assembly: GCA_034641835.2. NCBI lineage: Eukaryota > Viridiplantae > Streptophyta > Pinopsida > Pinales > Pinaceae > Pinus > Pinus albicaulis. The sequence continues at coordinate 814,049,354 of CM076572.1, read as the reverse complement.
CATTTCCCTAATAATTTACAGAACTGTTTCATCTTCCACACTACTTTTGGTTCTCTTTCATCTTCTCCCTTTATCCACCGGCCCTTTGAGAGGAATTCCATGTCAACATCTTCATTCATTTTCCCTAATAAGTTCGAGCTGTTTCATCTTCCACTACTTTTGGTTCTATACTCTATCTGACTTCTCCATTTATCCACCAACCCTATGAGTTATGATTTTCTCCCTTGTTCTCGGCATCCCCTTGTTCTTGTGTTCCTGCTTTTCCAGTATTTGTTTGATTGGTTTAGAATTTACGCAAGCTCCCCAGATCTTTTTTTCCCTACCAAATAGTTTCGATTCGGCCAGAATTCCCCTTGATTCCCATGCTTATGGCATGTCGGCACCAAAATGGTATGCGCTGGTGTTGTACTTTATATCCACTATCATTTCATTGCTTCAGAATTCCTTTGGAAGTGAACGCACAATTGAATACGCACTTCTTCTTGTGTTGTCGGTAACCCTAATTCCCTCTATTTGCTTTATAGAAGATTGTACCATATAAAACGGTATTACTCTCTCTTCATTTTTTATTTTGATATGGTTTACTGTGGAATCCAGCCAGTAATTTTGATATTGGTATGTTGAAACTTATTCTTCTGCTATAAACCATTTCATATAACATTTCATGAGAAAACCTTATAAAGCGATTTTGTTTTCACCTTGTTTTCTCATCACTTGTCCATTTATTTCATGATTGTTGTCAAGGATACGAAAGTACATACGAGGATTTTTCAATTCAAACTGCTTTTTCTCCACATCTCTGTGCTTTTATATGAACATATTTGTCATACCATATGATATCTCTATATCTACAATTCTAATATCTTGTATTTAAGTATAATTATGCATGGTTTTACCACATTAATTTGACAAATAATGTCGTTGAATAATAATAATATTTCATATGCTATAAAATTATTGATTTTGTTTTTGATTTTCTTTTGTTCAATATTCAACATGCACGGACTTGTCCGACGGCACCTTCTCAGCAATGCGAGTAATTGGGACAACATCTGACACCAAGAGGCAAGGATTTTTGTGCGGTTCTCATCATTTATTTGTCCCTGGTATATTATTCAAACACTTCATGCCTTACAAGTATATACAATGTGATGTATTGGTTACACACGAGAATAGTTGCCAATGCGATGAGAATGATAGCTCAAGGACATGGGTTTATTAATCAAATCTATTAATTGATGGTCGATAAGATTTGAAGGGTTGTAATATTTGTTATGGCTTGGCGAGGAGATACTTTTTTTCTTCATTGTTATGTTTTAATAAATGTATTTGTGTATATGAGGTGCAGAACTATGAACGATTTTGGATATGCTCTCAATATTGAAACATTAGTTGTTGTAATTTGAAGAACGGGATACTCCAATTGAGGTGTGTCATGTACCCAAACCATTAAGAAGGGTTCACATGGAAATGAAGGATCTAACCTTGAGTGCTTGCATTCTCCAAATGACAATTCAATATTTGAAGAAAATAACTTGTGATCATTTAATATGTTTTCATTTTTGGTTTTTTCCTTTGTGATATTTATGATAATGTAGATGTGATTGGTCTTGTGATCGAACTTATTGTCTATCCATGTGGAAATCTGGGCACACCTTAGATGTTCGGGATAAGGCAGGCTTTCTTGATCAATAACATTTCAACCTCCAACTGGAGGCTAAAATCAAAAGTTTTTATGAGGTTTTGAAAGAGCACACTATGCATGGTTGCTCGGTATATGGTGATGAAAAGGTCAATATGATGTTGTATTTGACTTTTCTTGGTCATATATTTTTAGTTGAAAGCTAACGATTGATAAATGAGATGAAAGAGCCTTGGCACTTCTTGGCCATTGATATTTCCTTTTTGAAACTACGCAGAAAAAAGAGATGAAAGAGCCTTGGCGCTTCTTTGTCATTTATGCTTCCCTTTGGAAAGCTGTGCTTAATTGCGAGGCTGTCTTTTCTATTTTACTAATTTATCCACATTTAATGCAGGCTAGCATTAAACCCAATTTCCATGATTTGTACTTGAAATTCTTAGACAAGATTAATTCAAAAGCATTGCACAAGGAAGTCATTAAACTACCTATGAGAGCTGCAAGGTTGTAGTTTTAGCTTGTTTGTGTCATTATTTGTAGTGTTTTCGGCAAATTTCACCCTTACATAACTCGATAAGGAGAGTACGTATGGATACGTTTGACGGTATTTTTCTGATCTTATTTCTATGATTTTTATTGTTAAAATTTCAAAGGATTTAAACTTGTATACTAAATTTTTACAGTCTTATCAATAAACTTGTTTGTCTCAACTTAAGTTGTTTCCTCTTTGACTTACAGAAAAAGGAATGCCATGCTGTCCCCGACCTAAGCCTACCTCTTCTCTAAACAATTCGATCTCCCCTTACTTATAATAACTTGGAATCATTTCACTCAAACGGTCTCTATGAATAACACACAAGAGATACGAATATATTTAGGCTATATGGTTTATTCCAAGGTTAAGCCCAATCTAACAAGGTTTTTTTTTCATTGTGGAAATGCTCTTTGAACTAGAATATGAGAAAAACAAGCATGACCAAGCCCTTTAGCAAGTTATTGTTGTAATAAATTTTTCATGCAGTAAATTGTGTCTATTATAAACCCTAATTTATAACGTAATCATTAAATTAAAAGTATCATGTATTTGGGATCTAATTGAGAATTTCTAGTACTATCTTAGCCCTCTAGTACTTGGGTGCTTTCTTCAATCTGTAAACATGGGTTTCCTTGTCATGTTCCTCGAAGCCTTATGGTTTTCATGACTTGGCTGAGATTATTGACCTCATACTCCCGATAAATTTATCATACATCTCCTTTGACTTCTTCGGCTTGGACACATAGGTGATGAAATGGCCTCTAAGAGAAGTCAATGATGAGCCTTTTGGCCTTGATCTCCTACCTTTCTTGTACTTGTATATGACAACGGCATTGACATTCTCGGGAGGTTCGGTACTTGCTTTGTACATATTCCATCATCATTCTCTTCGGGTAAAATCCAATATAGCCCTCCCATCTTTGCGGTATCATTCGGTTTCTCTTCAACCTTGAGTAGGAGGAAGTCATCTTGCCAAGAAATTTGATCACCAATCGGTAAGAAAAATGTCTTAAAGAGGTGTTCTCTGGTCTCGAGTATCTAATATTCACCTCACTCGATACAATGCTAATTTTACACGAGTGTTCTATCTTGATATAATCACTTAAAACAATTTCATCAATTTCATTCACCCAGGGAAAATTAAGAAATTATAGATAGAACGGTAAAATAATGCACAATAGAAGATAGGAAAACATGAGACACGAGATTTTGGTTAAAGACCGGGGCAAAACCCCACAAGGTTGAAATTCTTCTTCTTCTTAGTCGATCAATATTTATCCATGAGATACATAGCCCGATAGTACATCCATAAACCGGTCAAAGTCAAATATTTGACTTTCCATGTCCAACAAACCAAAGCCAATCCAAATAGGGAGAAAATTAAATTCTTGTCCAAAATAACGAGTCTGCAACGGAGGGCCAGAATTCCGACTTGTTGCGGCTAAGTCAACCATAGTAAATAACCTGCAATTTTCGGTCAAAGTCAACATCCAAACCTTCCCGAGAAGCTTTTCTTTGGTCAACCCAGTAGAATATTTGGCTTTCTTTTCTTGATCAAAGATTTGGTCAGCCGATCCAAAAAAATCCTGCAATCTTCAGTCAAATGAGAGAGATTTAACTCCGATTAAAAGTTAGGTCGAATATACAATTGGTCGGCCTACGAATAAGCAGAAGCCCCGGGGAAAACGAGGAGATAAATATGCTGGTCAATAGAGTCAAAGATTCTAGAATATTCGTACCTCTTAAATCAGTCCAAAATCTCGGTCAAAATAGAGTTAAAGTTCCTAGGTCAATGCAAGTCAAAGGAGAGAGAAAATGTTTGTCAATGCAAAACATAAATGACTCCTTGCTCCTTCACATGTGAACTCCTACGAATTTCGGATCGAATGTGTGATGTGTGATAATGCCAAATGACCTCCAACAATGGGTCTATTTATATGTGGTTGAGGAGGTTCATTTCAACGTAGGGCTGACTTGACTTCATTAGGGCCGACTTGGTCAGAGGTCAAAATGTTTTGATTTTCTCCATTATTTTATTGATGAAATTTCGACTATAGTTGCCCAATTTTTCAACAATTTATTTTATGAAAATCAAGTATAAGTTTGTTTTGATCACGAGCTCAACCTTTGTTTGTCTTTTTTTCTATGTAGGGGATGAGGTACACCATCAGCTCTTGGCTAAGGGTGCTCGGTTGATCAAATATTTTATCTTTGGATCAATTTTATTATGATTTTATCTTAGTTTTAGTAGCTTTGAGGAAGAGGTTATGATGTCCATTGTATATACCCTTTCAATTTTTGTATTCTTTGTTTGTAAATATTGTTCTATAAATATAAGATGTACATTTAAAAAAATAAGAAAATGAAAAATAATTTCTCTTGATCTATGCTAAGCGTTTGCTTGGAAAAGTAGTCTTTTCATGCTTACTTGGGAGTGCACAACCCTTGTGCATTTTTGTCTTTTGGATCTTGATGCGACAATCCTTGGACAATGTGCTTAGGGGGTAAGTGCTCCATAGTGTAGGTGACTAAATTTCTTTGCAAAGGCTCTTCCAGTTGTGAAGTGTCATGCACACAAAGCACCATTTTCATTGGATCCACAAGCAAACTATATAGGCCCACCTTGTGCACACATTTGGCCAAGACTCGACTATCCGTTTGGGTACCGCAATTTTTTATGATGACTCACTTTATCATCAATCTCTTGGCTACCTGACTATGGTTTGCCTTAGTTGAAAGCTAGAAAGATTTTTTTCAAGCAAATAACATTTAAAGGTATCAATACGGCTGTAGAAAATCATCAGATACCCTTTAGTATTGTAAGAACTTACCAGAACCATCTTGCCCTTTCTAGTATCCATTTATAAATATTGAAACCAAATAATGATTACGAAAGTCGAGCATAATTACCCCCTAGTATATTTCAAATTTTCAACTTTCAAGTGCTCTTTGGCATCTTGATGTTATCATTCTAAGTTAAACTGCTAACATAGATTTTTATTATATCGGAGAAATGGGTCCCTGTCAAACTATTGAATTATTGAAGGGATTAGTCACTAAGTATGATATAGAATAAAATGTATATGTTCTGCCAATTTGCAAGTTTTGGTTCCGTTTGTGGCAAAGATCCACATTGAAATGTTTTACTTTTGACTTTACACCTTCTGGTGGAAACCACTGCGACTTTTACTTAAAATAACATGACATGTGTGTGAAAATATTATCAAGGATGCCAAATGTAAACACGAAAATATATTGCATGAAAGATCCATCGATTCCTTTGTATAGATGAAGTTAGTTTATATCTGACTCCTTGCTTTGCTTTTATCATAAAAATATGTTGGAGACTTGGGCTCTAAATATCTGATGCTTCTCTGCATATGAATGCATTGTACTCTTTTGAACATTTAAAATTAGTACTCTGTTTGTGTGCACACTTACATATGTTATTAGATAATATTTTTTGACATGGTGGATAACTAGACAATGATTAAGAAAACATCACTTTTGATTGTTTTGAATTATTAAAATTTTACCATTTGAATTCAATTTCTTACTAATAGAGATGATAATGCTAATAAAGCTAGGCAGCAAGACCTTTTGGTGCAGGCATCGATGAGATCATGGAGGCGGCAAGTTATGGATTAGGTCACAAGGGGCGTAGAAAGGGTGTTAATTTCTATCTTTCATTCACACCTGGAAAACAATTCAAGATGTTCAAGAATAAGAATAGTGTATAATGGTTAGATGATTTGTCAAGCCTTTGGATAGTAAGCATGATACAAACACTAATTTATTTGGAGGTTGCGATGCCAAGTGGTCCTTAATTGTTTTGGCACATCTCTTGATATTTCCCTCCTTGTTGTCTCATGTGATAGTACAAGAAGGAGTTGTAGAAAAGGGGGATGGTCCAAAGTTAAGTCTTTAGTGACAAAGAAACTAGGTGATGCTAATCTTCTTTATACCACAAGTCGTTATGATGAGGTAAATATTCTCTGAATTTATATTTAATTCAACTCGCTTTACTTTTTAGCTTTCTACAGTAAGACCATTTGGATTTAGCATGTTTTTGCAAATGATACTTCTAACGATTACAAAAATTAGCATAATACAAAAGTATCTTATTTTGAAATACGGAGGGATTTATGGGGAAGTTCACTGCTTGTGCGAATTGGATAAACCAAAGGACAACCTCCTACTTAAACTCCTAAACTACAATTCACTTAGTGTGAAGAGCCAAAAAATGCTGGCCCTACTATACAAAATTAACTAACCAAAATTAGGACTAGACCCAATATCCATGAGTCTAGAATCATAAAAACCAAATTAAGCCCTTTAAGGGGTGGTTAAGCATCTTGCAAATAACGGAAAGTCTGGGTGGGAGCATAGGATTTTTCTACATTCAGATTTGAATTATTGCCTCCTTCTATAACATCTCTCTGCACATCTATGAGCTTTTTTCATTGTGGAAATTCTCTTTGGAATATGAGAAAAACAAGCATGACAGTCCGTATGAAGTTATTGTTGTCATAAATTTTGCATGCATTAAATTTTGTCTATTATAAACCTTAATTTATAACAGCTATCATTAAATTAGAAGTATCATGTATTTGGGATCTAATTGAACGTTTTCTAGTACTATATTAGCCCTCAAGACATGTGGTCCTTGAATTTCTTCCCTCATCTAACTCGAGCCCGACCTTATCAAATAATATCCTTGGAATTTAGTGTGTATTTAGTAGAATCCTTGAAAGGTATTTAGCCTAATAATTCTCGGGTTACTTAATCTCCAAGATTTTCTGAATGGCACCTCCATTGTGGGGATAGCGAGGAGGAGCGACTACTAAGGATAAGAAGTGGTGACTGATCCCTATGTTTGCCCTTGAGCTAGAGTACTTAGTGAAGCTTTGCACTAAGGTGTTACATTTTGCTGTAGCAAGCCACTGAAGAATCTATTTTGCTAATTACTATGCTTGGAATAGGGGAGTGCCTAGTGGGTTTCACAGGATATGTATTTCAAGGAAAAAAACAAGAGGAGGAATATCAGCTCCATTTTATATATCCTTAGCCTTTTTATTCTGCTTTCATTGTAATTCTTGTATATATAAGATGTATTTTTCTATTAAAAACAAGCGAGAGAGTAATTAAGATGTCTACACAAACAAATCCATTAAAAAACCAAGCGAGAGAGTAATTGGTCACTTTCTTACAGGAGCACTAAAGTGAGATAAACCCTCCTTAACATCATTGATACTGATCATATCTGAAATAGAAATCACAAAATATTATGTTTAGACAAATAAACCAATACAATAAGAAGAGTAAAGAGATACTATTTTGATATCATGGACTATAACATGGACTCCAAATGAATATGAATCCCATCCGTAGCCAACATATACAAAGTGATAAATAGGAACTAAGCTATTTAAAATAGCAAAGGAGATCTGCCCTTCAACTTGCTTGTATTTAAAATCCCTTGGATAGCGAGCTTGATGCATTTTCTGTAACAAGATAGTGATATTCAAGGTATACTTTTGAGGATGCTCTGTGAAATTTAAAGAAATAGTCCTACAAAACAAATAAAGGTTACTTTTGTCCCATATATGCCCAAAGCTTGAAAGTGGTCTCTTAAAGAATTCCATTTTTAGTGTCCTTTTATTTCATGTTGACTTCCTTTCCAAATACGAGAGACAAATACAATATGTAAAGTGTTGCTCATAACAAGGTCATGAAAAATGGCAAAACATTTCACCCATAGTAGATTATTAAGACGAGAGTAACGAGACTTGGAAAACTAAAATAAATTCTTACTAAGCATTAAAATTTAAAAGTCATTAACTTCATCACGATTTTCCTAATCAACTACGGTTTGAATGTGTTAAATTTTCTAATCCCGGCAACACGAATACGATGGCCCTACGCAGAATATTACGCAAATCTATAGAATTGAAAGCACGACTAAGATTTTGTAAGTCCAAATGGATTTTACAAACTAGAAAAACTTATATCTTCAAAAGTTGATGCAAAGTTTTCCATGTCGAAGAGCTCATCGAGCGTTTTCCAACGATTCTTGAATGAAGTCAAACGGACGTCGTGTGAAATAGATGTTCTTAAATAAGTATTCCTAGATATATAAAATAAACTCAATATTGTTCCTCACAAGACTTCTCTCTGTAATTTTATTCCCAAAACGAATGCGGAGTTTAGAATTTGTCTTCAGCTGCCACTATAGTCCGAATTACAAAGTGTTGCAAGGTCACATATTTCACCACGAGGTCCAAATTAGGGTCTAAGTTGCGGAGAATAGTCTCGGGTCAGGAGGCCACGGAAGGGCGAGAGTTGCAGACTGTTGGGGCGAGAGGTTGAGGCTTTGATAGGGCCAAAATTTCGAGCCTAAATTCGGTTCGAAAAAATTTATTTCCACGAGGTACGGAAATGAGTCTATGAGATATATCCTTAGTCAAGTTGTAATTATGATCTCCCTTTTAATTTCCCTTGGCCTCTGACATTTATCTACGAATTCTCTATTGTAATTTTCACCGAATTTTTCATTCCAAAATGATGAGCATGACTATTTATTTATAGTTGTTTGTGTATGAACTAAACATTCGTGTCTTTTGATTAAATTTCGACATACCGATTTGAGCCGACTTGTGCATCATTTTGGCAATTTATTTAAACAAATTTTCGGGGCGATACGGGGGGGCAATTTTATGGTTAATTACGGGCCTCGGTGCTTGATAGGAAAACCATGCAATATAGTGGTACTTGTTGTATCTTCTATTGTAGTGCAATTTGTTTAACACCTCCTTTGTTTCTTGGATAGAGTAGCAGGATCAACCAATTATGTTCTCCTCCTTTGTGGCTCAAAGTCTTTTTTTCATATAAAATTATGCATGTCAAAGCCTCTCACTCCTTCACTTCCCACAAGACATGTCACATTGTCAAGCCCCTCGACCCTCTGCATTCATTTTAGATCACCAAACTACAAATATATTTACCTGAAATAGTAGTGCTCTAGACCTCCACGAAACAAACATACATATATAGAAAAAGAGATATTTTATTCTGAGTAGTGGTCATTATAGGGCTCTAGTTCGTGGATAAAACATGCATGCGAATAGAAAGGCAGATTTTCACCATGGAGTGTGTTGTTGCCATCATTCTTAGGTAGGTGATATGTTTTCTCATTTAGTGTGGTCTCCATCCTTGATACGGTTGGCTACACAACCCACAGGCACCAAAGTAAGGTCTCTTGGAGCTCATGTTCTGCATTAATAAACAATCTCATATTCCCCATGGTAACACATACATTTGAGATCATTCCAATATGTGAGTAGAAATATTTGTAAATTTATCTTAAAATTATAACATATGATGGCGATACTAATTTCCAAAGGGAAATGCAAATGTATCATGTATGAGGTAATATTTTCATAGCCGAAGTACATCTTGCTAGATGGCTTTGAATGCATAAATGCCAATACTTAATGAGCTAGCTCCCTCTTGGTGAATGATGGTAAAGCGGTTGAAGGGTAGGGTTTAGGGATGATTACCTTTAACATCGAAAGTGAGGAGTAGCTCCCCGATTGGTTAGATTTATATATACGGTGCCTCAACGAAGTTGAAAGAAACTTGGGGCATTTAGATCTTTTACGTAGGGATGACCATAATGAGCCAACTTGCCTTTCCCTTCCAAATTTCTTGGATTCATTTCCCATTTGTGCCCTTGACTGGCAGCATGGAATTTGCAAAGGTGAATGAAAACACAGATGCACCAAAAATGCAAGAAGAATGGATGTCACTTTCACCATCGTTGATTGATTGGTGATCGAGGATGGATGGATAAGCTAAAGCAAAACATTCAATGATATATATAGAGAGACTCACATAGTCAATACTAGACTAGGGTGTGTACGCTGTACCTTAAGATAAGGTCATGGTGTAGGAACAACATGGATTGTGTGAAACTTTATAGAAAACCCATACATACAGCTGCAGAAAATGTAATCTTTGGAATCTAAACTTGTTACATTTTGAGTTTTTGTCTTATTACCCCAAATTGTTTTTGGCCAAATCTTAATTTTGTTATTTAAATGGAATTTTGAGTACATATATGGATTCAACACCTTGAAAAAACCCTAGAGCATTACATTTTTGTTGTTTGTAGATTGAAGGACCTAAACTAATGCAACATGGTTTTGTGGATGCCATTCTAAAGTTGGGTTGGCCAATTCCTTTTTTACCTTTCTACCACCTATATAACCAAAGTAATTTTCTATCACGTATAACCTTGCCTTTTTATAAAAAAAAGAGGTTCCTACACTCGAAGAATTGGCTTTTCTTGGCCATGGAGCAATTAGAATGTTGAAATTCAACCTTTTGGATGATTAGAAGATCCAATTTTTCCATTCTTGCTTTGAACTATGTTCAAATTTCGGTTTGGGTGTATTGTTGGTGGGTTAAACCATTATCCAACTTCCTTTGTCACGAGTAAAGCCTAGATAATATCTAAGATGAGGAGGTTGGACCTATTTCGATTTGTTGTACTAAAGCTAACGGTCGAACATAAGGTTATGCATATACATGGTTCAAGGTCTCCCTTTTCCTGCGTTATTCTCTATGGTCAGGAATGTATGTTTCCAGAGGAACACTGCTTGGTCTGGGATCTAATACTATTCCAACAGTTACTAGGAACACCCAACAGTTACTAGGATACGATACATACTTTGGGTACTAGGATGCGATGCAGGAACACCTAGCAACGAGAGGTATATCCACAAACAACTCCAAGTAAGATATGAAAAGAAATGTGAAATACCTACGAATACCAAAGCACTCTAATGTTTTTATAATGACACATGCGATGTAATTCAATGCTACCTAAGGATTTCACAAAGGTTCTAGTGCCTTTTTCAGGTTCGTTGTATGTTTCCAAGGGTTTCAAAAAAAAAACTTTCACTAGATATTAATTGACCCTTATGATATTTTTACCACCACCATTTCCACCACAAATTTTTGTAAGGTGAAGACAAATGAAGATTTAAATTGGTTCATGTTTGAAGGAAAGATGTTGTTACGATTGATGGGTATTTAGAGTTTATTGTTGGCTATAATTTGCTTACGATGACCACAGATGTAGTCTGAGAACAAGTAATAAAGATTATTGTTGTTCACAAGTCCTAAAAAGTTGTCTGAAATCCCTCAAATTATCCCACAACAAAGCTTTAAAACCCCACATCATTGTTGGAAACATTTTTTGAATTTCACCTTTGCCTTTTAACCTTGTTTTCATGCGCCTATCTGTCAAACATTGGTATCAAAGCCATAATAGTGTTGTCATTAACCCTAGTTCTATTTGTTGGTGAAAATTTACCACGATTGGAGGTATCAACCATTGGAAAGACCAACACTATTGGGTTCCGAGAGAACCACCAATCAAAGGATATATCTATTTTTGTATCTTGTTTAGGGCTCTTCACATCTTTGCCATCATTTTCTTCTATATATCATCTTCATATTGCCTCATAATCCTCACATCCTCCAAACAAAAGTTGATCTTATATGTCGAGTTATATTTATTCTTGGATGGTGTTTGTTTGCTTTGTTTGGAACCATGGAGGATGACAAGTTATTGATGTCAAATTGTTCATGGAGGCTACCACCAAATAATGCAATAAGGAGACTTTCCCATGATATTTTTGGAACCTTAAAACAATGTTAAAATTGTTTGAAAGGCAGACCCTAAAACTAAAACAAATGCTACAACAAATCACTATAATGTGATGGAAGTTCTATTATAGGACTTCTCTATTGTTGCTCATACGGCTGTGCGAAATAATCGAGTTGAAATTTAGAACCTAACTATCGTTGGTCTAATATGCAAAATCCAATTCCCGGCATGAGCGATATGATGAAGCCATTGGCTAGGTTACATGTTGGAAGTGTATGTTATGTTGATCTATTACTTTTCCTTTTGGTTGGGCAGAACTTCACCACAACATCATACTAATGCTCTTAAAATGCGGGTAATTTTGTAGGAACTAGCATCTAGGATATTTGTTTATCCCATGCTTTGCCATCAACATCTAAGTTGTATTGCCTATGCATGTGTTGAATGGAGTAGCTATTGTGGCATATTTATGATTGTCCTTAAACATAATATTCGACATGTCTACTCTATGTGGGGGAAGGTATTGCTACATTGTATTTGCTAAGGACGCATGTTCACCAAGACAAGTCAAATATTTCAAAATGTTGGGTGTGTTTTGTATTATTGTTCTAGGGCATATTCTCTTTGTCTTTTTTGTATTATTGTTCGAGAAAATATTCTCTTTTTTCTTTGTCTTTATTTCACATGTTGTTTTAGGATATTTGAGTTTTTTAGGTTATTTTAGTTTTGGCCCTAAAATTAGTGATTGAAATGCCAAATAATCACTTTATAATTGTGGATTTGCTTGTCTATTTGAGTTATTTTACATAAGAAATCTTCATAAGTAGATATTAAGTAGATATTCTACCATAACTCTATTTCAAAGTGTTGTAAAATTTGAGGACCTCTTCTATTCCTTGACTCGAGGTGGTGGATTCCCCATCCTAGCGAAGCCTTTCTCTTTCATCTAGACCTTCATTTTCCATTGAATGCGATTCAAGAGATTCTCCCACTAGATCTCTCTTGACCGATTCTTGTGGTGGTAGTCCATGTATCATTTTTAAAAGTCTAATTCTTCCCTTCACCCTACTTTTCATAACTTCCATAACCATTAGGTAGGGACACTTAATGTCGATGGTGTTTTGTTTGTTTAGTAAAAGATTTTCGAGACTTTAATTTATTGAAAGTTGTAGAATTCTGATACGCAAAGTTTCAAGATATAATTTTTAAAATTCTAATTCTTTAAAGGGTGATAGCTCAATGGAAGAGCACACTGCTTTACAAGCGAAGGTTAGTGGTTCGAATTCCATCGTGCCTTGATATTCATATAGGGAATGACGAAGATCGGTTTTTGGTGATGGATGGTATTTTGACCATCACGATGAGCTTATGGTGACATTTTCGACCCCCATCAAAATATGAAATGGTGACGGTTAACAATGCCACCATATATACGCATCAATATTGATGACCATTAGGAATCCGTCACCATAAATTGTTGTTGTTGATATGAAATGGTGAGGTCCAGCATTTGTCATTATAGTCATTATTCGTGATGGACCTTGATGTCACCAATGAGTTTATGGTGATGGTCAATAAACATCGCCATATATATGCACCAGTGGTAATGATATGAAAGTTCCATCACAAAAAATCATTGTTCATGTAAAATGATGACCGGTCACTATCGTCATTATAATCAATATTCGTGATGGACCTTGAATGTCACCACAAAACATACTTTTGGCAACGCCACATTTGGTGACGGAGGCTATTGTCCATCACCATTGCCCATATCAGAGAAATGGTGACAGGTCACTATCCATGCTATTAAATCATTATTGGTGACGGACAACACCTATACTTTCGGCGACGCCACCTTTGGCGACGTTCAGTTTTTTGGTGACGGAGGCTATTGTCCGTCACCATTGCCCATATGAAATGGTGACGATCACTATCCGTCACTATAAATCATTATTGTTGACGGACCTTGAATGTCACCACAACACCTATACTTTCGGCGACGCCAAAGTCCTTTGAATTCCCTATTTTGCATATTTTTAACACAAATTACTTGTTTCCAAAGTCCTTTGATGGATACTGCTCGCCAGAAAGTTTTTAAGAGGAGAGCCATATTAAAATTCATGGTGTCTTTATTCCCCCAACCACCAAGGGTAGTAGGAGGATTAATCAAATACATGCTAACCAAATGGATTTTCCTTTATATACTTGTGCCAACCCAAAAAAATTGAGAAATAATGGTTTGTAATCTGTTGATAAAACCCTTGAGTAACTTGAAGATGCACATCGAGTAGATGGGGATGCTATGAAGGATGGATTTTATCAAAACAAGTCTACCCCCAAGAGATATCCACTTTTTTATCTAGTATTTGAGCCCCTTCTCAATTTTATAAATGAGCCAACCCCAATAACAGATTTTGTAACCATTCAGTTTCAATATAAAGCCCAGGTATTGAAACCCTCCATCCATATTAACAAGAAATTGAAAATTTTTATAACATTCGGGACATTACAGCTAAAGGATTGGTGTATGATTACCATTTTGGTGGTCGAACCAACGGGTCCCCTGCTAAACCCCCGAACCTGCTAAACCCTCGAACCAACGAACAACTGACCGGTTGAACAAATAGTCGAACTCTTAGAACCATTGCAGAGATAATGAAATCGATTATGTGAGAATTAAACTCTTAGCGCCATTGCAGAGACAATGAAATCGATTCTGTAAGAATTTTTTTTAAAAGGGCGCATGGGCAATGAAATGGATTGGTTTGGTGTGACATCCACTAGATATATGGTACATTACTTCGATATTAGTATATAAGGATAAGTATTTTTATACAATTCCTCTTGTGTTTTTGACCATATGTGTTTTATCGATATTATTTACAATTGATCCCTCTAGGTTGAGACGTTAACCCTTTCTTTACTACACATTGTAACTTTCACATGAACTTCTACCTTTCATGCACACCCTGAAATTGTGACATCCCCTCGCTTGAGGTTTTTATGTAACTAATTGTATATATGTGTTTTACTTTTTATAATGTTTAAAGTTTGAAAGACATATGGAGAATTTAATTATTAGTACTTTATTACCGATAATGAATGATTGCAAAATTGTATTTTAGATGTTTATAACAAATAAGGAGGTTTGGAAAATTAATGTTGGAATACATTTGGTTGAAAACAGATGAGGCTGCAAATTGATGGTGAATATTAATTACCTAGTAATAAGCCTTAGGCATCTAATCTGAATAATTATATTTATTTTGAAACTATGGAGTTGGCCAATTAATTATTTCCATAAAAGATAGGATGTTTCCTTTAGGAGTGGGAAAAGAAGGCCCATTAATGAGCTAGAAATTACCTGCCACCTGTTGGTGAGGTGGAGGTAGTTACCAACTACAAAAATGAGTCGTAGATGGGAAATAGACAAAGATACTTTTTCTATTTTTTTTGTCTTCTTGTTGGAGGGGACTCACGATGTCTAAGGAAAGGTTGTGAGAGAAGCAAGTGAAAAGGAAAACACAAAAGTATATTTGCAAGCCTGTGCTTGAGGGTATAACTTCGGGGAGAAGTATCAAGGTTGGGTGGAGCCAAGTATTCAAACATATATTTTCCAGACAACAAATTCAAGTCATTATTCTTGCCTTATATTATGTTTTGAAGAGTAAAAGACATAATTATGTTATGCTTCTAATTCTATGTAGCTTATACACTGCTAGAAATAATGACAAAATGAAATAATTAGAACAATTGTTCCTTATTTTATTATTTCTAAGAGTGTTTTGAAGAAATAGGTAAAAAGAAAAAAAATAACAACTGTATCAATATTCTTCTTCTGTATCTTCTTGATTTTCATCCAACTGATCGACATCTATACCAACATCTGATTCAGAAACGGTGTTGAAATGATCGACCATGTCATCATCATCATCAATTATGTCATTTTCAATAATATCCTCATCGACATCATCATCAATAATTGTTGCCTCATCTCCTATGCCTGGTTCATCTTCTAATATATCTTCTTCATTTGTCAATGCATCTTCCTGCTCATCTGCCACTACATCATCTTCTTCTTGATCAATATCATCTTCTTCCTCTACAGTATACTCTATTGGCCTTCCTCTTGGATCATATCTAATAGCAAATGACCATTCGTTCTCACTTGGAACCTCTGAGTAAAAGACTTGTTCGCATTGGCTTGGAAAAACATAGCGATCTTTTCCTGCTTCAAATTGTGATGTTTTAACCATTGGAAATCCATTTTCATGTTGAATAAGTGTTCTATCATCATTACATACATTCATTCATAGCCTATACCATTTGACGTTGAACAAAACTATTTTGAAGGAATTAAAGTCACACTCAACTATATCATCTAAAAACCCATAATATCTATTTTCAAATTCTCGAGGATGTCTATTACTCCTGGAGGAAACATTAGTGACCTAGAATACTACAGTTATCCCACTATCAGAAGTTTTCCTGTTATCATCCAACTGTTTAACGCGAAATTTACGACCATTGCACCACATAGCCTTGTGGTGTTTCAACTGCAATATGCCAAACATGAAAAAGATGCATTCTCAATTAATAATTAATCATATAATTTACACAACATGAAAATTATCTAAAAAATAAAAATTGTTGTCACATTATAAATATAGTATAAAGTAAGTAATGAATAAAATAGGTGAATTAATTGCTTACCTTTCTATCTTTCAAACCATATGCTAAATCGATTTCTTTGTCCGTAACATTTCCATCTCCACTATGATATGCTTCTCTAATCAATTCAGACAGTAGTTGCCATGATAACCTACCGTTGTTACATGCTTTACATGTTTCAATCCATTCACTCATCCACTCAATATTGTTTGCAATGTATAAAAGTAGTGCCTCATAATCTTGAGCACCTGAATAAGAAAACAATAATTCACCAATATTAATAAATATTACTTATAACCATGGTAAATTATATTAATTAATAAACTATGAAATAATAAGACCTAAATGAATATAATGATCATATACATGATGTAAAAAAATGAAACATTATATGTATTATACATAATAAATCTTTTACCTCTCTATTCATTTTACCTTTTCCCAACAGGTGCTCCACTTCAAATTTTTTGATGGAGTTCACATCCCAAATGAAATCCATCACCTTCATAGCCGGCGTAGCTAATATAGGAAGATAATGACTAATATAGACCATGGATTGATATACCACATATCCCTCCACCTTAGAACCCTCAGGTCATGCTCTTTTTCTAACCAAAGCCTTCAAGGATTTCAGGTGCCTCTCGACCATCCACATTGACCTTGTGTGTAGTGGTCCACACATTTCAATCTCCTCAACTTGGTGTATTAAGTAGCGTTCTTGTGAATTGAAAAATGTTGGAGGTAGATACTTTTGCATTTCACACATTAGCCGAGGAATTTCTCTCTTCCAATACTTTATTTCATCTTGATGGATTTCTTTCAATGACAACCATCCGCAAATCATTACGCAAGGTTATTTCAATGAAACATAATATATATTTCATTACAAGTAAATTAATACATCATTTCATTAAGTACGGAAAGAAATTGTAGCAATTAGATTTTGCGTGTAAATCAAAAATACTTACCTCATGTATTTACTAAGACCATATATAACTTGTTTGAAATTGTTGTCGAAGTCATTTGGGAGAGATATAGGTAGAACATACTATAACAATAAAAAATGAATCGTTATTAGTTTCCAAATTAAATAGAAAAAAGGAAAATTTAAAATATGTATTCAAGCAATAACATACAAAAACGTATACCAAAAAAATTACCTTAACAAAGGTATGCCAATCATGTTTTTTCACCCCAGTGAAGTCACCTTTCTTCGTTAAGATATTATTTATGTTTGAAGCAAAACCTGTTGGAAATTTAATTCTTCTAACGACCTCTTTTACATCATTTCTTTGTTGTTATGTTAATAACCATGGAATATTATTATAATTTAGACCTCCATTGTTATTTGATCTGTCGATCACACTTTTCATTGCATGATTCGATTTCTCAATTTCAGCACAAATTTTGTCAATTTTATCTCTATCATGTGCACCATCTATGGTTCGCCATAACGTTTCTGTCACATTCTTCCCGACATGCATTGTATCAAAAAAATGAACTATTTTTAGGTCCTCATAGTAGGGCAACCTCGCGAATTGAGAAGGATAAAATTTCATTCCAGGTGGAAGTACAATATTAGTACCTTTATTGCGACGATGACCTTGATATCAAAGAATAAAATAAATCAGAACAATATTAATTATAAAATACAATAAAATAAATTCATTAGTTAAAACAAAAATTCTAAACATTACATAAACAAATAATATATCTATATATATATATATATATATATATATATATATATATATATATATATACACACACACACACACAAATTGCATACCAGCTGCTTGACGATTATTAATTCTGTTATATTCCAACGTCCACAACTGAGGTGTCATTCTTCATGGTTTTAATCCATTTTCTTCTTTATCATTGAAAAGATGTTTTTCAGTAGTACGATACTTATGGTTCCTAGAGAGGAAGTACCTAAACTCATCAAACACCATCTTTCTTAAGTCTAGCGAATGACGATACTTCATCTTAGGGCCACAAACTGGACATGCAAATCTACCCTTTATTTGAAGACCTGCAATAGATGGATCAATAACAATTATATATACTATGAGATTATTTTTAAAACATGCAATATGGTATATCTAATTTATATAATTATGTATTATATTAAAGTGCAACGAAATATTACATACCACAAACATGTGTTAGTCCTGGGGCATCATGAATTTTCCATACAAGCATTCCAAGACATTGAAATATCATCTGCTTGATTGGTTTAGTGATGTCATGCATAGTGATGCCATGCCATAACTGTATTAGCTCATCGATAAGAGGCTCAATATATACATTCATATCTTTGACCTGGTACTTACCTAATTGTTCAAAATTACGGTACATAATAATTACTACCATGATATATGTATATATAAGTAAGTAAATAAATAAAATATATATTTATGCAAACAACGAGAGAAATGAAAATGTTACATTCAAAAAAATAATGTATCAAATACCTGAAATAATCATAGTCAACATTACGTGCTCCCTCTTTATTGACATCCAAGGAGGAATGTTATTTTTGATAACAAAAATAGGCCACACTGAGTAAGTAGATATAAGCTCTCTGAATGGATTAACACCATCAGCTGCCAATGAAAGCCTGACATTACGAGGTTCATTTTTAAAATATACATATTTTTCCTCTATTTCTCTAAATGCAGAACCATCTGCAAGCATTTGAAGAACACCATCTCCACTTCTATTCTTTGAATGGTAATTCATAAACTGTGCTATGCTGTTACACCTGAACATTCACTGCAAACGTGGAATTATGGGAATATGATGAAGAACCTTTTGAGGCACCTTTTTGGTTAGTTGATCTGTTCGATATCTACTCGTACCACATTTTGGACATTCTTCTTTCAACGCATGTTCTCAGTAATATATAATATGATCTTTAGGACATGCATCTATATATAGTGTTATATTCCATTCCAAAGTGTTTCATAATAGTACGTAGATCTCGAAATGTTCGAGGTAAAGTATTTGGCGATGGTAACAAATATTCACCCAACAATCTACAACATAAACAAAAACTAGTTAATGTAAAGATTATTAATCATATATATATATATATATATATATATATATATATATATATATAGATATATATATATATATAAGTATTGAATTATTATTTTACACATTTATTACAACTAAAAAAAGGTAAAATAATCAACATTTACATATATGTGATCATATATACATATTGCATACCTTAGGATCTGTGTCATACATTTGTTCGACAAATTATTCATAACCTTTAAGTTCACCAACAACAATGTAGCAGAGAGAAGAGTTGCATTTGAGTGTTCAAAAAGTCATTCACTTGACCTTTCAATCAGAGGTACATCATAAATACCGTCACTGCTATCTCCACCATCATCATCTGACTCACCATACAAGTCTTGGAGCATTTGATTTGTCCCATAATTAATGTGAACTGTCTCATTACTATCATCATGATCTACCTCCATGGGATCATTAAAATTACCTTCATCATTCGCTTCATGTTCTTCACCTTGTACAACATCATTTCCAATACTAATATTTGCTGCAATATTCTCTTGTATTGGTGCAACATCATCTAATCTACTACTATTTAGCTATGGAAGCTGGTTGATCATCTGCAAAAAGTTGGGGGGCAACTGTGCCTTTATGAAAATTACAAACATTAATCATTAAACATTAGTGCACATATAAAAAATATTAAAATAATATAAAATTTTACGATATAATCAAAATGAAGATAGATAATTAATTACCATGAGACGATAGTCATTCGATCCACCATCAATGTGCCCATATTTCCTGCAATGCATTGTTGTTGTTGCTATTAAAACTCTAACATTATTTCTCAAACAACATTTTTTGCAAGGGAAATAAACTCTACCATCACCCCTTTCACCCTTTTGAATTTTGTTTCCACCTCTAATGTTTTCTTCCATTGATGCAAATTATCCCTATATAAAGAAAATAATAATTATATTTAGCAATTATCTCTCTCAATGGTTTAGAAAACCCAAGACGTGTTGAACTCAATGGGAGCTCAATAAGAAAAAAGAAAACGAAAGTGGGCCTTTTACAAATTGTGAGCTTTTTACAAAATGTGAGCTTTTTACAAAATTGTGGGCTTTTTACAAATTGTGGGCTTTTTACAAAATTGTGGGCTTTTTACAAATTGTTGGCTTTTTACAAAATTGTGGACTTTTTACAAATTGCTTATATTTTTAATAAATTGTGGCCTTTTTACTCCCAATAAAAAAGTGTATATAAATTTTATATTTAATATTGAATGAATAAATTGAATTATATTTAATATTGAATGAATAAAAGTGTATGAATCAATTTTATATTTTATTTTACTCCCTTGCGATAGTCCATTTTATAATAAATTGAATGAATATTCTAATTCCAGTTTAACATAAAGCTGAAAATTTCAATACTCCCTTCGAAAGCCCTTTCTCTTTTTACTGGTTATAACACCAACCAACCCAAAATTTCAATTCTCGATGCGGAGCTTACATATATGGTTCAAACCATAACATAACTCATTTACACCTATATCTGCCCTTCTATTAAAGTCCAAATAGATCCTGTATCCAAGGTTTCTCTTTTAATTTACACTCAAATGAACTTACCACTGTATATCAACAAACATTACATGGAACCTCTGCGACATTAATTTAAATGCCAGTGCCAACATAAATTAATATCCGATCCACATTTCAATTATGGGACAATTCAAGATCAAAAGTTCGAATCATAACTCAATGGTTTCCTTAGGTTCTTGCACCATAACAACCAAGTTCGAATCATAACCAAATGTCGCAAGAGTGACACTCTGCCACCAACCGTCGGAAGAGCGACATATCACCTAACCATCGCAAGAGTGACACATTTCCACCAACCGTCGCAAGAGCGACACTTTGCCACCAAACGTCGCAATAGCGACACATTCTTCTAAGCGTCGCAATAGTGACAGTTTCCTCCAAACGTTGCAATAGTGACACATTGTCTATGTAACGTCGCAATAATGACATACTTCAGAAATCTGTTGCAACAACGACGCTATTTTACAAACGTCGCAAGACCGACACTTGCCTATAAGTGTCGGTATTGCGAAACTTTCCTCTAAACGTCGATATAGCGATTGTTTCGGGTAGGATT